>QEPC01013498.1:8507234-8536699 GCA_003113815.1 Sphenodon punctatus | reverse complement strand
TCCCTCTAACCTGACCATCTGCATCGATGGGGTCACCATCCATCCTGTTCTCCAAGCCCGTAGCTTGGGCTTCATCTTTGACACGCACCTCTCTTTTAAACCTTACATTGAGTCTGTGGCCAAATCCTGCCGATTCGCTCTCCACAACATTGCCCGCATTCGCCCCTTTCTCTCTATCTCCTCGGCCAAAATCCTTGTTCATGCCATGGTTATCTCTCGCCTCGACTACTGCAACCTCCTACTTGCTGGCCTCCCTTGCTCTCACCTGTCCCCCCTTATCGCAATCCAAAACTCCGCTGCCAACTTCCCTCTGCCCGTCGCTTCGACCATGTGCAGCCTCGCGTCCTCTCCCTTCACTGGCTCCCCCTTCCTGAACGTATCCTGTTTAAACTCCTGGTTTTCACGTTCAAATAGCTCCACGACCAAGCTCCGCCTTACCTCTCGGACCCAATTTCACTACGCACTCCTGCACGCGCTCTCCGCTCTTCCTCTGTCCCCTCCCTCGCTCTCCCTCGTTTCTCCTGCTCACCTAACCGCCTTCGACCCTTCTCCCTCGCTGCCCTTCACGCCTGGAACTCCCTCCCTGCCCACATCTGCCTTGCCTCCTCCCTCCGCTCCAAATCCCTCCTCAAGGCCCACCTTTTCATTGCTGCCTTTCCCAATGCCTGTTAGTCTTTCCCCTTACTCTTACTGTTGGCCCTCCTCTGCTGACTGCTGCCACCAACCTCTCTGTAAACCAAGCCAAGCATACGCACCTGAGACTTCACATCTGCTTGAATGTTTGTTCGTCTTCCCCCCCTGTCTCTCCCACTGTACCCTCTCCCTGTCTCCCCCCCCCCCCTTTTTGTCTTTTAGATTGTAAGCCACAGGCAGGGTCCACGTCTAATTCTATGTTCTGTACAGCACCAGGCCACATGACTGGTGCTATATACATGTTTATAATAATAATCAAATAAAACAGTGATTGACCCATATGACCTTTTGGGTAGCCAATGCTTTCTAATAGGAGACTTGATTAAAAAATTGATGAAGCAATTAGCTAGTGTCTTGGACCTCCTAGAAGCCCCAAAAATTCAACTCTGCACTTTGACTAAATTTGTTTCAGATATTAGAGTAGGCAGGCTCACTCTGATGATACCAGTAGGAGTTATAGGAGTAAAATCCCAGACCCAGTTGTGGACTTGGTTGAATTAACACCTAAAAGCATTAAGGTAAAACAGGCTCTGGGAAGACATCCATTAAGTACATCTATAGATAGGAAGCATGACAGGCTTCCTATTTATAACTAAGACTTCTAATATAATTATTGATCCCAAAGCTATCATAGTCCGTGTCTCCCCTTTGCCTAATGATTCTTTTCCATCATGGCAAACTAAGATTAAAATACAGCAGCACCTTCAGGATATTCTTAGAACTCGTATACCATTTTGGCAGATAGAATATTTTCAAAAGCTGCCTGCCTCGTATAATTCTCAGTGTTTGGTGATTCATTTTCATAGTTCTTGGTTAGTTTTGAATATTCTTAGCCGTTTTGATCTTTTTCAGTCATGGGGAGTTAGTGTGGGGGAAGTGTTAATTGATTCTGGCATCCAACCGTTAATTACATTAGAAACATATGATAAGTTGCGAGATATAGCTCCAGTTGCGGGGCTCTCTAAGAGCCAGGCCCGAACTTTTTGTGTCAGAGACTCTAAGTCCCAGGTAACTACCAACAGTATGTCTATGCAGACCAGATTGGGAAATAAGTCGTCTTTGGGAGATAAACCCCCTTTGAACTTAGCTAATACTCATATAGTGAATACTGAGAGATTGGAACTTAATACTAGGGCTGCTTGTTTTTTAGATCCAATCTCACTAGATTCTCTAGAAGGAAAAGTAGAGTCCAGCTCTTTGGTAAGTTAAATTAATTCTCGTCTGCTTGGAATTGCTATGCCAGCAGTTAACCCCAGGGACTTTCAAAGTTTAGATATTACCACACCAGTGACCTTTGTGGGTAACATTGATGTGAGGCAGCAATCAACTTATTGTCTGAATCTGATGTAATGGATATTGAATCCCCACGTCAGGTTAGTTCTGTCCTCTTACCTAGTAAAAATGTGATAACTCAACATCAAGCAAGTTTATTAACTGGCAATTTACATAAAAAACAGATCCCAGGGAAGCCAGGAATAGACTTGAAACAATGTTTATATAAGGAAGTTCAACCTTCTGACCCGGAGGCAATACCGGGACCAACAAATATTGATTGAAGAAATGGGTACCATGATTCAGCTTCAATATCTATCTGTTCTTGGAATATCACAGGTTGGAAATCACATCAAAATGATGTTCTATTTGTTGAATATATTAGTAAATTTTCTATACTTCTATTTCAGGAAACTTGGCTCAAAGCCCCTTCAGAGCTGGAGGGATTTATATCTTATTCCTTACCAGCTGTATCACACAGGAAGATAGGTTGCCCTAGTGGGGGAGTTGCCTGTCTTGTATCTGGGCTTTTGGCCAAATTTATAATCATGGAATTAACATTACCTCCTATAGCCCAGGGCGTGGTTCTTGACCTGGATGTAGGCCTCTTAATAATTCTTACGGTTTATATTTCACCTATGAATGCTAATTCCTTTGATGGTAAATATTGGGAGAAACTTGAATCCTATATTGAGACCTTGCAGATAAAATTCCCAGATGGCCTTTTTTTGCTGGCTGGTGATTTAAATGCTAGATTGGGCAAAGAGGATGGGATAATGGATACATATACTCCCTTTAATAATTTCCCAGGTAAGTTCTTTCTCTCGTGTCCGAATATAAGAGACAGAATCTCAAAAGATATGACTACAAATGCATCAGGTCTTATATTCCGAGAATTTGTCTCTACATTGAATTTAACAATTTTGAATGGATCATGGTATAATGACCACCCAGGAAAATTTACTTTCCTTGGAAAACAGGGCTTGAGTGTAGCAGATTATGCTATAGTAAACAGTGTAGCCCTTTCGTACCTCACCGATTTTATTGTAGGTAATTACCATCTTAGTGATCATCTTCGTCTATTAATATATTTTAATATTAAATTAGGCTATTTGGGTAACCCCTTGTATATAAGTGAACAGATGGACAATTTTGACCATTTAGTTAGATATTTGCTGAGAAAGTCGCATCGGGTGATTTCAGACGTGACGGGGCACCTATTGGGCCCCTGGGACAAGGCCCCTGGGGCAGATCTCATAAAAATAGAATTTATTAAAGCTACCAAAGCCTGGTGGGTTCCATATTTGGCTGCCTTATTTACTATCATAAACAATACGGGGATTATCCCAAATGGCTGAGGAGATGCGGTGATTATACCTATCTATGAAAAGGGGCCGAGAGGACCTGGCCAGTTATCGACCAATTAGTTTGTTGAGGGTTCTTAGTAAGCTGTATACTAAAAACTTACTGACAAGGCTTGCAGCATGGCTTGAAGATTCAAAGATAATCCACCATGAGCAGGCTGGCTTCCAAAAAGGAAGAACCACCATGAATCAGTGCTTGACTCTCTACTATCTAGCCTCTAAATATGTCAAACTGAATAATAGGTTTCTCGTGCCCTTCCTGAATCTTCATGCAGCATTTGAGTTGGTCAATAGGGATATACTATGGGATAAATTAAGAGCATTGGCAATAGATCCTCATCTCCTTCTTCTAATTCAAAATTTACATCAACAGACCGGTATAATGGTCCAACTGAATAGTAAGGGTTATTTATCAAACAGGATACCCATTTCCAGAGGGGTTAGACAAGGTTGTCTTTTAGCCCCGGCGCTTTTCAGTATTTACATTCATGATGTGATCCCGTATTTAACGGATAATAGTTTCCATCACCCTAAAATAGCCACAAGACATTTAGGTTGTCTTTTATATGCGGATGGATGATTTAGTTCTTTTATCCAAGACAAGAGTAGGTCTTCAACATCAATTAGAGGCTTTTACGCAATACTGTCATAAGAATTTTATACAAATGAATTATACAAAGTCTAAGGTCCTACTTTTTACACAAGAAAGAAGAATCTATTATTGGTCGATAAATGGCCAACAGATTGATCAAGAAAATACGTTTAAATACCTACGGATTACATTTAATAAAAATTGCAAATGGACACTCCGCTATCAATCTGCTAAACTAGCTATTGGTGGAGCTCCATTGGCAATAGCAAAACTTTTCAGACACTTTGGGAGATCAGAGTTATCCTGGGCCCTGCACGTTTATAACGTCAAGGTTCATTCTAAATTTCTATATGGAGCTGAATTATGGGCTGTTCCTTGTCCTAAAGATTTAAATATTCCTCAAAATACATTTTTTTGTTTTTTATTAAGTTTTCTGCAGGGAGTCCCATTGGAGGCCATAAGATTAGAGTTAGGCCAAGACAGCTGGGAAATGGTGGTAAAAAGATCTGCCCTGTTCCTTTGGTTAAAAATGTTCCATACAGTAAAGCCAATTCTAACTGCAATTAAGGATGACCGCTACATAAACCCATGGATGAAAGTGATGGAATCCAATCTCGAGCAATTGGGTTACTCAAAGACCTATATTTTATCCAGGGACTTGATTCATTTTAGATCGGAATTGACCCAGAGGCTTAAGGATGTGGATGAACAACAGACCTTAGCAAAAATTAATGATAGCTTCTTCCTACGTGATTATATCCAAATTATTCCAAAATGGGGTTGTATGGCTACTTATTTAACCCAGAATTTACCACCTAGAGCTAGGTATTTATTTCTGTGTGCTCGTTTGAACTCTTTACCCTCAAAAATTTTGGAGGGTTGTTTTCACTAAGTAGACTATGCTTCCTGCCTCTGTCCATTTGACCAACAAATGGCTGAATCTGTTGAACATATTTTGTTTGATTGTCGCCTTTACGACAAATTGAGACTCAAGTATCTATCACCGTATTTAGTACAATACCCAGGGAGGGAGGGATCAATTTTGAGGCGAATTATGCTGGAAGATGCGGATGCGCATATAACGGGTGGTGGCAGGATTCCTTAAAGAAGTTTTTATTGTCAGAAATAAATTCCTGAATTTTGATACTATTGAAGGGGATCATGGTTGTTAAATTTGTGAGATTCATAAAATTTAAAATTTGTAAAGCTTATGGGATTTATAGAGTTTATTTATAAAACTTGCAGATTTGGTAATTTAAATTTAAAATTTAAAATTAAATTCAATAATCTTTATAGAAATATTACATAGAAATGATTAGTATTTTATCTCCCTGCTGTTGAATTTATTATTGAATGGTTTTATAATATTATATATGTAAATTGATTATGTATATGAATTAATCCCAAAATATTTGATTTTTAAGGGATGTTTTTATATTTAAGCAACTAGTTTGTTTATTATTGATTTTATGATGATGTTGGCCTATAGCGATAACCACTTGGTTAAGCTTTAATAAAGATAATTCAATTCAATTCAGTTCAAATGGGTGTTAAGTAGTCTACCGAGAGCACAGTTGTGGCGTTGGTCCCAAATGTCAGAGATGGAGATAGAATACTTCAGGTGATGTCTTTCCTTGGACCAACTTCAGCTGGTGACAATATGTAAACTTTCAGGCTGCACAGGGCCCTTCTTCCAGCATGTAAGGTAGTTTTGACGTTTTACATGCTTGAGGAAGTGTCATCTTAGCTTGAAAGATTACACAGCCTCATCAACGGAAGTTGGTCTAATAAATGGTGAGTTGTGTAGTTGACATTCCAATCTCATACTGTTGATTTTTCCAAAGTGCTGTGTCCTGTCTCTGCTCCAGTTTTAAACTGACTCTTGATTGAAGTCTTCAGAGAATTGCCCTGAGAGATTGTAAATTCTGCATTTAATTTTAGCAGTCCGCTTGTGATCCCAGCCATGCCAGGCATGACTCTGAAGAGCTGTTATCGTCTTTGGAAACTGTTGACATGACAAAAACATATGGGCTCATGGATTGCAGGCTGGTGCTGCTGATGGCAGTTTTAGTCAGCCTTATAAAAATGTCCTATCTGTATGCCTGAGTAATTGTCTCGTTGATAAGCATTTTGTAATTACGTTACAGGCAGTCTTGTTCTTCTGTCTCTTCTGTTTCTATCCATCTTGATATTCATTGTAGCAGGATTCTATTTAAGGGTCTGACTACAAGAATGTGTATGTTAAAGTCTTGGAGTGTTACTTACAGTTGTTAATTTCTTAATCTCTTACTCTGCTTGAGTCTCGCAAAACGTTTTCAGTTGTAGAAATGTGAAGGACAAATGGAAGAGTCTGTTTCTGAATGAATATATGTAAGGATTTAGAAAAAAATAATCTTCTGTGACAAGAACAGTTATATCATGCAGAGATGAATCAGTGGGGACACTTTTCCTGCTGCTATGTGAAAACAGAGATACATGCTGCTGTGTGTGTGTTCTAAAGAACTGTCACTATTTCATTTTAAAGTCATTGAGCTATTTCATACACAATTCACTTCTTCTGGCAGTCCTTACTCAGGCATGGAGGACCTCCGACTTGTGACCCACCTGCTTTTTGCCCTCTGGAAGCTTCCCCTCCCTGACTCCCATTTCTTGCAGCCTACCATCTATGCACCAGGGCCCACCAGCAGCCCTTCCTGGCTGAAGGTTCCCTGCCCCGTAGCTCCTTGTTATCTTTAGTCCACAGCTCTCATCCACTCCTACAATGGTAATCATCCTTAGAAACAGTGACATTCTTGTTAAGGGATTCAGGGTGAATCTCTCTGAGATCCTGATGTTGGCCTTTCCTAGCTCATGGCCTGGGACTGTGGTTGCATGTATTCGCACATGCTTAAGGACTACACTGTGACTGAATAAGGGATCCAAGTTCATTTTTCCAACTAATCTACTTCGCCAAAAGAGATCTGCAGGCACTCTGACACCGGACAAGGTGCAAATCCCTGCAAAATTCAATCCAAATTTACATGGGTTTTCACCACATTGCCTCTTTGTAATTACAATTTACAGGTTACAGTTCCCAATGATCAGAAGTACCTCATTGCCCCATCCTTTTCTGATGTGGTCCTGTTCTCCTGCCACTCCCCTGTAGGCCTGATTTCTTTGAGTTATTCAGGTGTTCTTCTTACTGCAGCTCTGTGGGTCTGAATCCGTTGCCCTGGTCATTCCGCTGAGCTTCTAGCTCAGTCTTTTATAGCCACACTTGTCAACTGAGAAGCAGCTTTCTTCCCTGATCCAGCTTGGGGCTATTCACCAATCCAGGTAGCTTACTAGCTGCCATGATGAGCTATCCAAAGGGCCAGACTCCGAAAGGGTTTACATTGGTCCCTTCCCTGGTCCTTGTTCTGCAAAGACTGCAGATGTAAGGAACCCTTTCCATTCCATGGGCCACTTCAAAAATTAGTACAAACATTGTGTTTGGATCGGAGTTAGGTGTTGGGTTGCTTAAGGAGTGTGCTCAGGCTGAGGGAACAAAGGAGAGGGTCCAGATCATGGATCTATGCCATGAATCCATCCTCTGTCCATAGGTGCCTGTCCTCATCTTCGCTCCCTTCCTCTGAGCTCGCTTTTTCAGTGCTTGAGGATGAGGACTGGATCCAGAAATTGGAAAGGGGCCAAATAAAAAAACAGCCACACGCCAAATTTGGTCCATGCACCATCGATTCCCAACCCCTGACTTAGACCACACTCGCATGTATGTACAAAGCAAAAAATATTTTAAAAAGCTGTATTAATTTTGAGGGGTTTAGCAATTCAGCCAATTTAGTGCTGTTGCAATTGGCCCCCTGTGGTCACATGTCAAGAAAGTGCGTACGATAACACTTATCCCTTCATGCTTGACGCACACGGAAAGTTAAGAGTTCACAGCATGGAATTCTCTATGCGCTGAAACTTGGGAATAATTGAATGAATACAGTATATTGAGTTCTCTGGCCGGACACAAAAAGAGTGCATAATGCAAGATACTTCAACTTAGAAAGCAAATACAGTTGCTTGAGGTGTGAACAATGCTGAGGTAAAAACAAGTTAAGGATCTATTAAATTGATTTAGCTGTACATGAGAATATGATCTATTACAAAACCCTGTCTCTACTGATACATCAGTAAATTCTATTATGAAGCAATTGGAGTTGGTATCTTGACCAAACCCACAAAACCCAAGAAATGGAAAGTAAAACTACCTAGCAGTATATACGGCCATCCCCTTCATCCCCACACACTGGGACCGTTTTTAGACGAGTGTGGTGGCTCCCGCGCTTGTTTTCAAAAGACCCGGCAGTCCGTTCCACACGTGATGCTGCCGCCGAATGCGTGCATGCGTGGGCGATGCGCTTCCATTTCCGGCCGCGTATGACCAGCCTCGATCGCCGACCCGGTCAGTTCGCGGTCGGAAATGGATGCGCATCGCCCACGTATTTGGCGGCAGCGTCACGTGTGGAACGGACTGCCAGCTCTTTTGAGAAACAAGCGCGGGCGCCGCTGCGCTCGTCTGAAAACGGCCTTAGTTTAGCACCACAATTACCAAACACGTCAGACACGTACTGCAGCCTTTACTCTGCCTGCTTCTGTCTTCCTTTCTCCACCGACCATTTACCAAGCTGCCATCAGCTTAACGTCGTCTATTCTAAATATCCAATATGGTGAAAGGTTGCTCCAAGAGGGGATGATGTGAAGCTGGCATCATGCTAGGATAGGAGAATTTCATGATCTGTGTATGGGCTCTCTAAAATCTTTGGCAGACTAGTGTTCTGTTTCACATTTTAAGTATGCTACCAGAGAACGCAAATGCAGAAAGAAGCAAGAAAGGGGTGGTGGTTTCACCCTTAATTTATCAAGTCAAACTAAAAATGCAGTTCAGCACTGTGTTGGAACAGAAAGAAGAAACCACTGTGAGAAATCTAACACTAAGTAGGATTTGAAGACACCTTTCTTGCCAGGAACTGGGTTGAATTACATGTTGCTCTTTTGTTCTTATTTCAGTGAAAAGGATTTCTGCTTCGTCCCTGTGGGAGTGGTCACACTTTTGAGTTTGAGTCACACTTCAAATAAGGCCTCTCAGTGGGTATATCAGTACCCCATGTAGCAGTTCCTACTTACAAGGATTCTGGACACTGTCCAAATGGTTACATTTTTTGCAGGAAGTTGCGGGGTTGAGGGGGAAACATAGTTCCAGTGGGGACATCAGACCAGAAATTAGGTGTGAAATGTGGTAGTTTGCTTTGTTGTAAGTGAAAGATCTCATAGAGCTTTTGGAATAACAGTGCTCTGGTTCCATGCCACATGTTTTTCTACAAGCTCCAGAGTTTAAATTTCTCTTCTATAAATAAGAGGCCTCGCCACACTGCTCAAAGCGTATAGCCTTATGGGAGGTCTTACCAAAGGGATTCTGAGCAGGCATATCCATTTCCTAAGTAGTACATTCAAAGTGCACATTAGAATGCAACTTAGATGGTAAATGCCAAACTAAGGACCACTTTGTGATTTCTCCTTCAACATGGATGGTCTCTTTCTAAATCAGTGACACAGTTCCAGAGCACGTGCACATAGCATAATCACATTATCCTTGAGTTTTCATGCTGCTTGCTTTTCCTGTTTTGTTTTTATCAGCTCTAGTCTGCTGCCCCTAAATGTGTAAAAGACATGAGCTCACACTCTCCTCTCAAAGCAGCTATGTTTTGTGTTGTGCAAGATACAGGAGACAGGCAATAACAGTAGTTTGACATTATTGTTAATCTTCATACAGAGTCTCTGCCATCTTTTTTTGTCCTTAGACATCCCCCACCCTCCTCGTCCTCCTTCTGGCCTCTTTGTAGGCCCTGCATCAATGCTACAGGATTTTCAAGGGGACAAACTAAAACCAAAATGATAGCTTGCAACTAGATGAAACGCTGTGGGCGGATTGCCTGCAGCACTATGGCATTGCCAGTGCAACCCCTGGCTGAGAGCGGGGCTGCAGCTGCTGTCCTCTGAGCAGACAGATGGCGACCCCGCCTCCAGCCAGTGTCCCAGGGTTGGGCTGCCTGCTCTGCTGGTGGTGCTCGGGGATGTTCCAGAGCACCGCTGGTGGGGATGCCCCAGAACAGGGGCAGCCTGCCCTGCCTCTGTCCGCTGGCACATCTGGCGGGCCGCCTTTAAAGAGATGGCCCAGTCGGGGCAGAGGCGGGGCAAGCTGTCCATGTGAAGACACCCTATGAGATAAAAAAAACCCCAACCCTGAGCTCTCTTCACCTATCAGGATCTGAATACATTAACTTTGTGTGTCGTCAGGAGGGCTGACGTCAGTTGCTCAAGTCAGAAGCATTGGTCTCGTTATTCACATTGTTTTTCATTTAAAAAATTAAAAACAAAAGCTCAGATTCTTACAATTGCCATGATTCCTGTGATTTGCATAACTTGGAAAACAAAATCAGGAAACTTACCAAACCCTTGTTTAAGTTCTCATTTGTTTTTTTTTTTGATCCAGAAAGCAGTATGTATATGAACCTCAAAGGAACGCTCTTTTGTATCTTTCAAGAAAGTATAGCTGCTGTGCTGGTCCCAAATGTAAGAGATTGAGACAAAGTAGTGCAGATGATCTCTTTTATTGGACAAAATGCTGTTAGCAAAAGTAACTATACAAACTTTCAAGGCCACACAGGGCCCTTCTGCAGGCATGTAACAAGTCAGAGCTATGAACTTTGAAAACAGTCAGCATTGGTAACAGTTCCACAGCTGGGTTTGAAGTTTGTTTGGGATGGTGTGATTTTCTTTTAGTTTTCTTTTAGTGCCAGTTACATGCAAAGCCCTTGATGTTTAGTTTGCAAAATAATGACTGAAGCATTTCAAAACAATCTGGCTTATCATTTTATTGTTCTCCAGGGTACTGCATGAGTAAGGCACTTTAATTTTAGTGTCTTGTTAGCATGGGTTTTATAATTCCACAACATACAATTCCATCCAGTCTGAATTTTGGCACTTAAGATCTCAGCCTGAGAAAAGGAAAGTCTTTTAAAGTAACCTTTAAAATAAATAAATAAATAAAATAATTCCATATGTGCATTTGCCTATGGAAGCACACAGTTGCTCAAGTCAGAAGCATTGGTCTCGTTATTCACATTGTGAAATATTTTTTGTGTGATTGTGGTGTCTGCAGTTTTTGCTTTAAAGCAAGGTTTTGTGGGACACTAATTTATATTATTGACTAAGATTTATTTATTTATTTATTTATTTATTTAATAACTTCTTTCCCACTCCCTCCAGCCTTATGGCAGCTCGGGGCGTCTCACAAAACATTAAAAACAATATATTAAAAATACATAGAAGGGTTACTAAAACAATAAGAACAACAGCAAAAAGAGGTAGAACCACCGGCAAAGACCCCATCTTCGCTCCCCCCTCCCCCCGCTCCCAAAGGTCCAGACGAACAGCCAGGTCTTACAGTCCCAACGAAAGGCCAACAGGCTGGGAGCCAGGCGAGCTTCCTCTGGGAGGGAGTTCCACAGCCGTGGTGTGGCCACCGAGAACGCCCTCTCCATCGTGGCCCCCCGGTTCACCCGGGGGACCTGCAAAAGGTGCCCCCGGTAGACCGCAGAGGTCGCTCCACGACCTGGGGAGTGAGGCGGTCTCTCAGATAGGAGGGGCCCAGACCGTGTAGGACTTTAAAGGTCAAAACCAGCACCTTGAATCGGGCTCGAAACACTATAGGCAGCCAGTGCAGAGCCCGGAGCACTGTTGTAATGTGCTTCCTACAGCCCGTCCCAGCTGCAGCCTCCGAGTCGTAGCCCCACATAGAGCACCCATCAAGGGTAGCCCCACATAGAGCACGTTGCAGTAATCCAGCCTTGAGGTGATGGATGAGGGTGGCCAGGTCAGAGCTTGAAACATATGGCTGGATCCTCCGCACAAGATGTAATTGGCGGAAGGCTCTCTTTGCCACTGCCTCCACCTGACAATCCAGGTGGAGGCCAGGGTCCAACAGAACCCACAAACTCCGCACCTGCGGGGCCAGTGGGGGCGGATCCCCATCACAAGGGCAGCCATCACCTCCACTGCCCTACCCACCAACATCACCTCTGTCTTATCAGGATTCAGCTTCAGTCTGCTCACCCTCATCCAGTCACTCACTGCTAGCAAGCACTGGGAAAGCACTGAGACTGCAGGACCTGGGTTCTTCGAAAAAGAGAGGAAAAGCTGGGTGTCATCAGCGTACTGGTGGCAACGCACACCAAACCATCTCATGACCTCACCCAGAGGTTGCATATAGATCTTAAATAAAAGTGGAGACAGAATCGAACTTTGTGGTACGCAACAAGCGAGATCCTGGGGGCCAGATGTTTATTCCCCCAGCACCACCTGCTGGCTTCTTCCAGAGAGGAACAAATGGAGCCATCCTAAGACGGTCCCGTCCACCCCCACCCCCCAGGGTCTGCAACCGTCTCAAAAGCAACCCATGGTCCACTGTATCAAACACTGCTGAGAGATCTAATAGAGGACCAAGAGTATTGAATGTCCTAAATCCATTTCTCAGTGGAGATCGTTTACCAAGGCCACCAATGCAGTCTCTGTGCCATATCCTGGATGAAAACCTGATTGAAAAGGATACAGAAAACCAATGCTATCCAGATGGCCCTGAAGCTGCTGGGCCACCACCCGTTCAATAACCTTCCCTTAAAAAGGGAAGGCTAGAGACAGGTCGGTAGCTGGTGAGGGAATAAATATCCAATTATGGGTTTTTTGAGCAGGGGCCGCACCACTGCCTCCTTGAGGCAGTCTGGCACCCTGCCCTCCCAAAGGGAGGCATTGATCACTCCTGCCAGCACTGGTCCCAAAGTCTCCCTGGAGGCTTTCACCAAACCAGGACATGCATGGATCTAGTTCACAAAAAGAAGCCCTAACAGATCCCAGAACCCTCTCAGCATCGGCCGGCATCACTTCCTGAAACTCATCCCACAAAAATAGATCAGGCAGGGCATCCATAACCCGCAGACTCTCCTTCTTCTGCATCAATCTCGGCCCCAAAATCGTGGTGGATTCGAGCGATCTTATCTGCGAAGTAGTTTACAAACTCCTCACAGCGGGTCTGGGAAACCTCCCCCTCGAGGTGGAGGGAGGCCGGACTAACCAGCCCCCTCACCACCTGAAAAAGCTCCGCTGGACGTGACTTCGCAGCGGCTATGAGGGTGGCAAAGAATTCCTTCTTTGCCGTCCTCACGGTCACAGCATAGGACTACAAGTGAGCCCGATGCTGCAGCCGATCGAATTCAGTGCGAGACCGGCGCCAATATCACTCTAACCGCCGCCTTTCCTGCTTCAAACACCACAGCTCCTTAGTAAACCAAGAAGCTCTACAGTGACAAAGCGGTGGGAGCAGACACCTGGGAGCCACTCGATCAATGACATCACCCAGCAAGATGTTCCAAGCTTGAACAAGATCATCAACCGAGCAGCCTTCAAGGTCTAAGAACACTTCCCCCAGGGCTTCCTGCAATCGCTGTGGTTCCAACAGCCTCTGGGGGTGGACCAGCCTAATAAGTCCCACTTCTTTCCAGGGGCTGCCATGTACTAGAAACGTGGTCTGCAGGAGGTAATGATCTGTCCATGACAAGGGCATAGAACTCACTTCCCCCACTACCGGATCACCCACCTCAAGGCTGGAGCAAAACACCAGGTTGAGCGTATGCCTCCCCTCATGTGGGGCTGCTTACCATCTGGGACAGGCCCATGGTTGCCATGGTGGCCATAAACTCATGCTCTGCCCTGACAAGGCCAGTGCTGGTGTGAATGTTGAGATCCCCCAGGACCACAATCCTCGGGGAGCGCAACACCACCCCTGCCACCAGCTTCGCTAGAGTGGAGAGGGATGCTGCCAAGCAAGATGGAAAATGGTACACCAGCAGCACCCCAATTCTGTCCCTGGCCAACTCAAACACAAGGTGAAGGGCCTTGATCCCTGGAATTAACTGCACCGGATACCTCCTAGCAGTCCAAGATTCCTTTAAAACCATAGCTACACCGCTCCCCCATCCCCCAAGCCGGGGCTGGTGTTGCATGGAATACCCCGCCGGAACAAGGTTACACAAAATCGGACCTGCCTTACCATCCAGCCAGGTCTCCGTAAAATTGCTGTGTACAATGTAAAATTTTAAATATGCATTCAATATTTTGCTATATTAAATGGTAGCAGAGTAATCGCCACTTTCATGGAAATCGAATTTTGCATGGTATGCACTTTTTGAAAAGCAGAAGCTGAATTTTAGCTCTAGTCCTGAACTCATTGAAATCTATGAGAATTTTCACGTTGACATCATTGGACTTTAGATCTGGCCCCCAGGAATCTTGCTTTCTGAACCTCAAAGTACTCTGCAGGTATAAGCACCCTTTGCTTCAGTAGGGCTTGTAGCGATTAAGTGCTTTAAGGACTGAGCTGTTGGTTTCTAATTCCATTTTACCCTGCTGGCTTCACTGGATGCCGGAATATATCCCATACTAAATAATATGATGAAGAAGATTAAAAAAGAAGAATAAGTGATTGTTGGGAATCTGCGGCTTGTGGGCCAGGTCTGACTTGTGGTTGTTTTTTATTTGACTTCTTTCCAATTCCTGGTCTGGACCTTTGGAGCTAGCTGTTATTCTCAAGCACTGTAGAAGTGAGCTTAGGGGAAGGGAGCAGCGATGAGGGCATGCGTTCAAGGAAAGGGGATGGATCTATTACATTGATCCATGATATATGGATCCTTCTTTTCCTTCCCCCATCCTGAACATACCTTAAGCGCTACTGCCCTCAACTCCTATCCAGCCCATGGAGCTTGTACTAATTTTCAAAGTGCTCTGTGAGAGGGAAAATATTACTTATCCCCTGCCTTAGACATTATAAGATTTATATGAAATATACCAACTGTGGTGATAAAATTATGAGCCTTTTTATGAAAACTGCATGGGGTTTCTGCACCCGCTGTTCTGTATCCTCATGTATTTCTGAGCCTTCTCTCTGTTTAGAATAGCTTCTTCTGTTGCAGTAAAGGCAATCGTCCCTTGATTTCTCCTGCTGCCATTTACTTTCTGTGTTTAGGCTTCTCAAGCAAATTGCATTGTGAGAATCCACTGACATTTCTCTGTCAGTTCCAGTGTCTGGACTGGTCTGAACAGACAACCTCTAGTATTACTGGCTGATTCCGTTTTTGTCCTGAAATTTAAATAAAGGAAAAGCAGGCACAGTTCTGAAAGGTCAGGAATCTGATAGCAAAGGATGGGAGGAGTTATTTTTGTGTATTACACACTCTGGCAGCGTTTTTAACATCTGCAAGCAGTATCCATTAATATGGTCACGCACGTCAGAATATGGGCATGTATCTGAGTGAAGGGCAAAGAGAGGTCTGGCTTGGTCATTGTTATACCTCAGAGGTTACAGGGGAGGTTTATTATATCATGCTATTATGACTGCTATTCTGCTTATGGGTCTTAGACCTGCACCTGTGGTAGCCAGTGGAAAAAATTCCATTAACTTCAATGATGCAGATCATGCTCTAGCTCATTTTACTCCAAATGCATGTAGTAAATTTGTGATAGACTGTTCCGTTTTCTGCTCTTAGCCTGCTTTTTTGTTTAGGAGAAATTGTAGTGTTCTACTCGAAACGATCAGTCTGAATATGCCTAGGCTGTTTTAGGATTACCAGACTACATTGTCACCATTATTATTTAAAGAACTTTACAGTCCTTATCTATTTCATCCTCACAATAACCCTGTCAGACAGGTCACTATTCCCATTTCACAGGTGGGAACTGAGACTCCGAGGCCACCAATGGCCAAGTCTGTGTTCTGATGAACAGATACTTTGACATAATTGCACTTTACTTTGCTTTTACTTCTGAAGCGTCCACACAAACAGGGCACTACATCAGAGTTACTGAGGAGTAGGAAGAGAAGTATATACTCCTGAATAATGAGCACATACCCATCCCCCGTTATCTCATTACATCGAGGTAACTGTAATGTGAACACACTTACATCGAAGTAACTATATCACCTCAAGTATTGCTCTGTTGTGCCATAACATTAGTCATCAAACCAGCGGCTAAAGAGGGATGCCATTGTAATACTAAACCAAGAAGACTACATTACAGAAGCAAATAGACCACTTTATGATCACAGTCACAGCTATTACAAAGAACTCAGAGGGTCCCACACCACAATTCATACTGAAACTGAAAGACATCATCAAAGCTCCTCCAAGAGAAATCCAAGAGAAAATATCCAAGCTCATCCCCAGTAATTCCATCCCAGGAACTTTCTACATGCTCCCCCAAAGCAAACAGGGGAACCTGGGCAGGCCTAGCCTAACTGGCCTTGGCACACTCACTGAAAGGTCCCCTCCTGTGCTTCCGGGCCGGGCAGGAGAGGCAGAGCCAAAGGCAGTGCGCCTCCTGGCCGCCGCTTATCCATCCCTTCAGAAGCACCATCAAGCCAGCACTGCTGAGAGCTAGGTGGCTTGCCCCAGACCCCCCCAAGCCCAAACTGAACTGAGACCTGAGGCTGGGGAAGCCCTAGGCCCCTGCTGTGTCATCACCCCTCTCCAGTGGCAGAGGGAGATATGCGCAGGGCCAGGGATCCCCTCCTGTACTTCCGTGCCAGGCGGGAGAGGCAGAGTTAAAGGCGGCATGCCTCCTGGCAGCACCGCAGGTTACGTGCCAAAGGGCCGCTGCAAAAGGGTCCTTGGTGTGGCATTTGGTGGGAACTGAGTGGTTGGGGGAGATCTTGTTCTATTTTTTGTTGTTTTATGTGGGGTTGGGCCCCTGGAGGGTGCGACTCCTAGGAGTGAATTGATGGTTTTTCGGTGAAACTTTTTGACAGGGATGGGTGAGTTGTTTTTCTGGGGTGTGTGTTTTGTGTTGTGTTTGACTAGTGGGAAGGTTCTTGCGGATGGTCCTTTCCCCCAGTGAGAGTGGGGGAATGGGGGAACTGGGTTAGGGAGTGGGGGGTCTGACCCTCCTGGTGGTAAGAGGAGGTATGTCCCCGTGGGGAGGGATATTGAGTGCTCCCCTGTGGGTATAGGGAGATTGGAGGGTGGGTGGGGGGGTCTCCCTTACCTGCTGGGTGGGACAGCCACCATGGGGAGGGCTGGAGGGTGGGGGAGCCCACAGTCATTGGGGTTGTGCTGGGCCGGGGGAACTATGGTTCCTCTGGGAGGCGGATTAGATTTGGGTGATGGAACAGGTGTTTGGTGCCCGTCCCTCTCGCTGGCCTCCAGGCAGGTGGTGAGGTGGCTGATGACTGGAGGGCCCCTGACCTTGGTTTGATGCTGTTTAACGTGAGGTCGGATATAAATAAATCACCAACAGTCCTGGAGTTAATCCTGGACCAGGCAGCTGACCTCGTGTGTATTACAGAGACCTGGCTAGACACTGAGTCAGGGCTTAATTTGGCTGACCTTGTTACAGCTGGGTACTCTGTACAGCATCAGCTGGAGGGACGGGGGTGGGTGGGTGGGGGAGGGCGGTGTAGCCATTGTTTTTAGGGACACTTGGTCTGTGAGGAGGCAACCTGTGCAAACTGTGTCTGGCATAGAGTGCCTCCATCTTGTGATTGATTTGACCGGAGACAGATTGGGACATCTATTAGTATACCCTGTACCTACCTGTACGGCAGCATCTCTGTACACACTAGCTGAGCTGGTATTGGAGGGGGTCTTACGGTCCCTGAGGATGTTGGTCCTGGGGGACTTCAACATTTATGCTGATGCCAGCTTTGGAGGGGCGGAGCGTGAGGTCATGGTCGCCATGAGACTGTCTCAGATGGTTGTTGGCCTGACACATGATGGGGGGCCAACCCTAGACCTGATTTTTTGCACAGGCTTTGAGGTAGGGGATCCGTTAGTTGGGAGGTGTCAGCTTGCCCTTGTCATGGACAGATCATTACCTCCTCCAGGCCATGTCTGCCACCAGAAAGGTGTGGAACCAGTTTGGTTGGTTTGGCCACAGAGGCTTATGGAACCAGAGAGGTTCTGGAATGCTCTTTGGGAGCTTCTCTCAGATGTCAGCAGTCACTCGCTCAATGACCTTGTGGCTCTTTGGAGAACACTGCTGACTGAGGCCATCGGCCGAATGGCTCCTAGGTATCCGTTCCCTGATCACAGACAGTGCAGGCCCCCCTGGTTCATGGAGGACCTGCGGCAGATGAAGTGGGAGGGGTGGCAGTTGGAGTGACAATGGTGCCGTACTTAGGCTGAAGCCGACTGATTGGGGCATAGAGTTCGTTTACAAACCTATGCCGTGGCTGTGCGGGCAGCAAAGAAGGGGTTCTTTGCTGCTCTCATAGCATTCGCAAAGTCACATCCAGCTGAGCTTTTCTGGGTGATGAGGGGGCTGGTTAGTCTGGCCGCCCTCCGCCTGAAACTGGAATTTTCCAGTGCTTTTGTTTATTGACTTTTTTGTGAATAAAATTGCTTGAATTCACCACAACTTCAATGCTGCATTTAGTGCAGTAGAAGAACCAGAGGTAATTGATGCCCCCACCTTGTCCAGTTTTTTTATGGGATCAGTTTCAGCGGGTGTTGCCCATTAATGCGGGGGATGTCTTTGGGATGGTTAGAGCCACCTGTTGTGAACTGGATCTGTGCCCGTCCTGGCTGCTTAAGGCCAGCCTGGAGACGTTGGGGCTGTTGCTGGTGTGGGTGGTCAGTGTTTCCGTTTGGGAGGGCAGAGTGCTAGGCTGTCTCAAGAAGGTGGTGGTGCGGCCTCTGCTCAAAAAAAATCACTTGACATTGACTCTCTGGCCAGCTATCATCTGGTCTCTAACCTTCCCTTCTTAGGGAAGGTTATTAAGCAGGTGGTGGATCCGCAGCTTCAGGGGCATCTGGACCGTGTCCGTTTTCTTGATCCCTTGTAGTCCAGCTTTCATCTGGGTTTTGGCACTGAGACTGCGCTTGTGGCCTTGGTCAATGGCCTCTGCCGTGAGTTGGACCAGGGCTGAGGTACCCTGTTGAACCTGTTAGATCACTCGGCTGCATTTGATACCATTGACCGCGAAATGTTGGTGACCCGCTTGCGGGACTGAGCCCGAGTGGGCAGGATTTTTCTTGAATGGTTCCATTCCTTCCTGGCCAGTAGAACTCACCGTGTGGTGCTGGACGATTGTTCATCATCTCCCTGGGACCTCACGTGTGAAGTTCCTCAAGGTTCTATTCTGTCCTCTCTCCTGTTCAATGTTCAGCCTTTGGGTGAGGTCATCAGAGGATTTGGTGTCATCAATATGCTGATGACACCCAACCTTACCTCTCTTTTTCAACTGACCCAGACCCGGCAGTCTCCGTGTTTACCCGATGTCTGGTGGCTGTGGGGGACTGGATGAGGGCAAGCTGTCTGAAGCGGAATCCCGACAAGACCGAGGTAATGCTGTTGGGAGGGGCTGAGGGAGTGGTGGCACCCATCATTGATGGAGTCCACCCTCTGTTGATCCCTCAGGTTCACAGTCTGGGGATGCTCCTCAATTCATGGCTCCGCCTGGATATCCAGGTAGAGGCTGTGGCAAGGGGTGCATTTTGCCAATTATTTATTTATTTATTTATTTACATTTATTGGCTGCCTCCTCATGGCCACAGCATCCCGGGGTGGCTCACAACAGATAAAACAACAATAAAACTCAAAAACATCACAGCATAAAAATAATTAAAAAGAATAATCCCCCCCAACATTTACTGCAGACCCCTCCCCCCAAATCCCCCCAACCTGTCCTACCCTCCCACCCTCTCCTCCGAAGGCCCGGGCGAACAACCAGGTCTTACAGGCTTGGTGAAATGCCATCAGACCCGGGGCCAGGCGAGCTTCCTCCGGGAGGAAGTTCCAGAGTTGCGGCACGGCCATTGAGAACGCCCTCTCCATTGTGGCCCCCCGTTTAACACGGGGCACCCCCTGCAGACCGCAGATATTGCCCTTAGGCACGGAAGGCGAGGCAGTCCCCAAAGTATGAGTGGCCCAGACCGCGTAGGGCTTTATAGATCAACACCAACACCTTGAATCTGGCTCGGTATGCTATAGGCAGCCAGTGCAGAGTGTGGAGCACAGGTGTGATATGCTCCCGCCGCCTCGTCCCTGTGAGGAGATGGGCTGCCGCATTCTGCACCAGCTGCAGCCTCCGTACCAGAACCAAGAGAAGCCCCACGTAGAGCGCATTGCAGTAGTCTAGCCTTGAGGTGATGCTGGCGTGAATAAGAGTGGCCAGGTCGGGCCCGGAAATGTATGGGCGCAGCCTCCGTACTAGATACAGCTGGCGGAAGGAGGCTTTAGCCACCGCTTCCACCTGCCAATCCAGATGGAGGCCTGAATCCAAAACCACCCCCAGACTCCGAACCTGTTGGGCTACAGGAGGGCACACCCCCCCTACCAGAGGAGCTGGCATCTCCCTTGTCCTACCCTCCACCATCACCTCCGTCTTATCAGGATTGAGCTTCAGTCTGCTCTGCCGCATCCAATCCGCCACGGCCTCCAAACATTGGGAAAGCAACGAGACGGCAGGGCCTGGGTCGGTTGAAAACGAAAGGTACAGCTGAGTAAATCAGCATATTGGTGACATTGCACCCCGAACCCTCTCACAATCTCCCCCAGGGGCTGCATATATACATTAAACAAAAGCAGAGACAGGATCGAACCCTGCGGAACGCCACAGGTCAAGACCCAGGAGCTCGATTTTTTCAGCTCCCAGCACCACCCGTTGGCTTCTCCCCGAGAGGAATGAGCGGAATCACCCAAGGACAGTCCCGTCGAGGCCCCCCAGGGGATATGTCAACTTCGATCGTAGGTTTTGGACTCTAACCTAGCCACCATCATCCATGCTCATCACCTCTAGACTGGACTACTGCAACGCACTTTACGTGGGGCTACCCTTGGTGATGATCCAGACACTGCAGCTGGCGCAGAATGCGGTCGCCTGTCTTTATGGGGACAGGTCACTGTGAGCACATTACATTGGTACTCTGATCTCTTCACTGGCTGCCAATAGTCTTCCAAGCCCGATTCAATATGTTGCACGCCACCGGTTTTAATATGTTGTACGCCACTCTGAGCTGCTGTAGGCGGGAGGGGGCCATTAGGAAATTGACTAAAATAAATATCAGGGGACTGAAACATTCTCAAATCACTTGTCAAAAACCCAGCTTTATCCATGACACCACCGACTTCCTCTGCAAACTTTGCAACATAAGAGACCTTCCACACAACACCATCCTTGCTATCGTGGATGTCGCTTCACTATACATCAACATTCCCCATCCAGATGGAATTGCTGCCTGCTTGAAATACCTGAAGGACAATAGAGAAATCTCTGATATCCACCCCAAGCACATTGCAGAGCTCATCCATTTCATCTTTACACACAACAACTTTACATTAAATGACAAACACTATGTACAAGTCATGGGGACAGCTATGGGTGTGAACATGGCTCTCTAAACTCCAACCTTTTTATGGGCTTCCTGGAAGAAGAATACCTGGGAAAATGTACCAGCAAACTGCCTCAGATACATAGATGACATTTGCATAATTTGGACCAGACCATCTGGACTCGGTCCTAGAATTCCACTTTAACTTCAACAATCACCATCCCTCTATCAAACTAAACCTGACACATTTCCACACCAGTATCAACTTCCTGGACACCACTGTCAGCATGCACAGTGCCAACCTGAAGATAGCAATATACAAGAAACCAACAGACCACCACACCTACAACAACCCAAGACACACACACAAATTGGCTATCTACAGCCAAGGGCTCGGATACCACAGAATCTGCTCTGAAGAACAGATCTGTGATGTGCACCTCACTTTGTTTAAAATGGCTTTCATGAAACAAGGACGCTCCAACAGAATAGACTGAATTATAGAATGAGCCACCCAAATCCCTTGAGTGAACCTGCTAAAATGCAGAAAGAGGGAACCCTCTTGCCGCACCCCCCTTTGTCGTCATCTACTACCCCACACTGAAACCTATATGTGGTATCATCAAACAGTTGCAGCCCATATTGATGGAGCTAAAACTCTAAGAAAATCTTCCCTTCAAACAACCCCTGAATGTTACACAACTGATCATCTGGAGCAAACTACCCACCACCCAGGATACCCCAATGTCAATGGGAACAAGACCTTGGCAGAACAGTAGATGCAAAACCTGCCAAAACGTTTCTACCACTACCACCGTCAGCACCCCGCACAGAATACCATTCCAGATACAAGGCAACTACCTCTGCAAATCTCCAGAATGTAATGTATTTCATGCAGTGCACCAAATGCCTCCATGGAAACTACGTTGGTGAAACTCAGCAACTTTTACCTCAAGGTATGAACTCACACAGACATACAATTGTATAGAAAACCACCGACTCCACAGCGGGCAGTCACTTTTCCCAGCACGACAACTCCATCTCCAACCTGGCAGTCCTCATTCTCAAAGGAAACCTACACAACACATTCAGGAGACAGGCCTGGGAACTAAAATTCATAACTTTATTTGACATCAAAAACAATGGACGTAAATTTTTCCAGTCACTACAAAAATCTATAAATCTACTGCATATTTAACTTGTGTTATTCTCTGCACCATGCGCCTTCATATTCTGCATTAACTGCTTTGTACCATATTCTTCGTCATCCACCCTCATATTTGTAAGTCCATTCTATATCCCTTACTGATACTTTCAGTATATTTCTCTCTCCCTGTTATACCCTACCCCATACCTAGGTCCCTCCCCCCCTGTAAATAAATATTCTAACCAATTTGTCTCCCCTGTGTACCAAGTTCCTTCATATTCTGTTATATGCTGTGTGTCTTAAATTATAGATATTCTTAGCACTTTGTCTCCCTCTCTGTGACTGACAACTGTCACATGTAGGCCCTTTTCAAACAGGCGTGGGTGCGTGGTGGAATGGGTGGGACGCGTGGTGGGTGGAGGTGCTCCCACGGACCTCCACCCATCTCCATGCATGGAGAATCCAACGTTGGTGCCTGTTACTCCGTGTGTGGGTGACGGGTGGAGGTGGGTGGAGCACCGGAGAGTGCACACGCCCCCTCCCCACCAGATATGGCGTTCGCATGTATGCCCACCCATCCCCCCTGCACCCGCCGTGGCGTTCAAATGGATGCCCCTCCCACCTGCACACGTGGGCGGGAGGAGGGGGGGAGGGGCGTCTGTTTGAAAAGGTCCGTAGATTCCACCTTGTTGTTACTGCTGTGAGCCCAGTTCCTTTCATATGTGAATTTAGTTCACCTGATAAGCTGTTTCCTACCTTTCCTACCCCAACTCTTATGTTTGCTTCAGCCTTGTCCTATCTATGTGTTTATCCCTTTTCTCCCACACCAATATGCACCCTTTATAGCTCTTTTTTAAAATGTCTGGCATCTCTCCTTCTTCCCTGTCTAACCCACGCACCATCTACCTTGCTTTATCCACTCTAATGCATTCCTGCCTTCCTATATACCTGTACCAAATTTGCTCAGTTTATATATTTCTAACTGGCTATGCTACATGCCTGAGGAAGGACCCTGTGTGGCCTGAAAGCTTGCTCATTTTCACCAGCAGCAGTTGGTCCAATAAAAGATATTCAAACCACCTTGTCTCCATCTATGACCATTGGGGGAGACGGAGGAGCAATTTCTTCAGTTTAGAGCTGCAGTAGTAGTCTACACTCCATTAGCTGGAGTAGTGACTTTGATGTAACTACATTGCAGTAGTTACTATTGTTTTCATTCATCTTGAGTATTTCCTTATGAAACTCCAAGGCTACATCCTCAACATCACTTACTGGGACTACTCTGGAATAAATGGTTTGAGGCTTTTGGTCTTCGTGAACCTTAGTATCTCTCTTATTTTATCTAATCTCTGCCTTCCCATAAAACTTTGCTTTCCTCTTCCAAAGAATTACAGAATAAAACATTATTGCATAGGGCCTGCAGAGACTTGTGCCCTACTGATGGAGGCTCAGAACTATGAGCACAAGTTGCCAAGCGAGAGCTAAGACCTAGAAAGCTATTCCTGAATCTGGGCCTGTATCGGTGGTGTTAGTACAACAGACAGGGAGCTTGAAGAGAAACACATTTATTTCCTAATTAGAATGTCTAAAGAGAGAGTGTGAGTAGTTGCCATGTTGATCCCAAATGGGAGAGATGGAGGCAGTAGGTTAGGTAATATCTTTCCTCGGTCCAGCTTTCTGTTGGTGCAAATATTGCAAGCAACAGAGTTCTTCCTCAGGCCCATAAAAAATCAAAACTATGTAATGAATATACAGGATAGACAGATATGTCTTGCATTTGTCTATACCTTTAGCTATACCTGAGGAAAAGCCCTGTGGCCTGAAAGCTTATATATTCGCACCAGCCATACTTGGTCCAACAAAAAATATCGCCTAATTTAGATATAGAGAGAAATGAAAGCAGTGACTTAATAAAATGCTGTTAGGGGAAAATAAGTCGCTGGCATTTCAAACATTTAAATATAATGTGGGGAAAGAATCAAATGAAAAACATAAAAACCAGCTAAGATGTAATAATAGTGGAAGCACAACTTGCAAGTAATTAAAGACTTGCATTTTGAATGGAATGACATTTTACTTTTCAGGTTTCCAAAGGAAAGGATATTAAAAATAGCAATTTTAAAATCTCTAAATAATGTTCAAGTTATGCAGTTTTTCATCACAAATCTTACCATTTGGGGTGTTTTACTTAAAACTAACTCTTACAGTACTACTGCATGATTATATGATGATCTCATATGATGATCTCCACCTTTCTTTTACAAAACAGCAAATCTCTATTCTTCTCACGTGTGCAGAGAAAAGCTAGAAAATAATATTACTTGTCTTTTAAGCCATTAGGGTTTAATTCAAGTGGATAAAACTCCCAATTTTATTTATTTGTTTATTTATTTATTTATTTTGTATTAAAGCCATGACTTTTTGAAGGTTGGCTCATAATTTTTCAAGATGTGGGGTTGGCAGTTGTACTTACTTAGTATTTTTTCTAGCATGATTTACACCTGTGGTTCTCAAACTTTTTAGAATTTTCTTTCCAAGAGACAACCCAAAGTCCCTGATTTTACAAGCTGCTCTGTACTGGCAAAATACCTGTTTGCAGATTAGTAGCCTATCATTTGCTTTATTCTACAGCCAGCATTACTATTCTACAGTCAGACAACAATTACAGCAGCCAGCATTTGCTCTATTCTACAGCCACTTCATAAATAAGTGAACTTATAAAATCTCAGGGTATTATGTTCTCTTTTCCTCTTATGCTATGAAGGAATAGCTCAATGGTAGACTTAATCTGGGGTTTCCACTTAAAAAAAACCCCCAGAATAATATATTTTTAAGGTTATATAAATCTACCTTTTATTGCATCTCCTTTCTTATAAGAAGAAATACAATAGTTAATCCAAGTAGACTCTAATGCTTCTGAGCCCCAACTAAATGAGGAATAGCATGAGAATTATGCTAATTGTCCATGAAAACTGTAATAAATTTAAATATATATATATATATATATATATATATATATATATATATATATATATATGTTGGATATCTGTGATCGCAAAAGGTACTACTGATCTCAAAAAGAGCAACATACAAAATATCCTTGCTTGCAATATTAAAGTTAGTGCTCCACTTTTAGAATTTTAAAATTGAACATCCGATATGGCAATATTTCAGATCTGAGGATTACTCTTCCTCTACCCCGGACATATATGACATTTAATTTCCTTGATGTTACAGTTGTGCTAAGTTTACACATGTTCCTCTTGGGTGTGTACAAGGCATTTTTAATTAGCCAGTGTGTTGGTACGTGTGTGCACTCATGTGCTCTAAAGGGGATTGTCACCATAGTAGTGCTAATGAATGGTAAAAGGACTCTTGTCTTGCAACTTCCTGTTTGCTATTGTGTTCTTGAACCAATCAATAATGATTGGGAAAAGAAAGGAAAGAACCAAAATAATGAACACCAAAGCCCTAGGAGGAAATCCTGGCCCTATTGTTACCAATGGAAGAACTCCCATTGACTTTATTGGGGTCAGAATTTCATGCCTAAAGAGGCTCTGACCAAGCACATTCAGTAACTGAATAGCTCAAACCCCTTAACTTTCTATTGTGAATTTTGTTTCACAGCAAGTTTCAGGCTCTGTGTCATTAGTCATTGTCAATAAGGAAGCATTCTATGTCATTTAGTGGCTCACTACAGAGCATCTTCTAGACTTGTTTGTTTTTGTGGTAGTTTAAATATGCTTAGTTGAATCCATGAATTATTAATTTAATTATGCCCATCTCTAGATTGTACTTTCTCCAAGGCGAGACAACTGTGCATACTTTTCAGACTGAAGAGCTAGATATCACATCATACGTGTAGTGATCTGTAATGCTGGAATATGTATTTGGGTGTGTGCATATTTTTTTTTACACATGAAAATGGGATAAAAAGTTTAAAAAGTGGGTAAAAACATGAAATCTACACTACCTGAAATGTTTATAGTCCGTTGGGTTATTCCATTTTGGTCATTTTGATAGTTTGGCTACGTCAGTTTAGGCAAAACATGCACTATTGGGCATTAATCTTTTTCAGGTACTCAGAAGACTACACAAAAATGTGAATAATACTGTGAATAATAAACAGATAGTAACCTGTTGCAGCTCTAATAATGACCTGCCTCATAGAGTTAAAGAGAGGATGAGCTAGAAGGAGATTGAAACGCACTTTGAATGCCGAAGGCACTATAGGAATTATAAATAATGATGATGATGATGATGATGTGAAACCTTGTGAGGTGATCTCAACTTTAGCTAGACATTCTAGCTGGCCTTGGCTGTTCTCAGCTCTGTGTGTGTTTTTCAAGGAAATGCTCAATTTGGAACATAGTCCCTGCGTAGTGTTCTCTGCTGTTGGTATTTCTACTTAATGGTGGGAAAGGGTTGATACCAGGTCCCAAAGCTGTACAAGTACTGCCTTTAATTCACTCAATTAACTAACTTTTCATGCATATTATGTATCATACTCATTTGGCTTCTTATGCACTTTAAATAACAAAAAGGTTTAACACTTTAGGTTAGGGGTGGCCAGACTTTTGCATGTGACCCACTGGATCCAGGTGATCTACTAGGACCCATTCCACTAGCTTCCAGCTCTAGGGCACCTTAACAACTGGTCTTGCGAGTGGAGAAGAGCACTCCTTTTTAGAGAGATCCTTTCCTGCTGCATGAGGGTGTCTCCTATCCTATCTCCTCCCTGGACACACTCCCTGGGAAACCAGTCCTACTTTCCTTCCCAGAGGTGACCTTTCCCACACTGATCTACTGGAGACAAAGCTCATGAGATACCAGTAGATTGTGATCTACCTCTTGGCTGTCCCTGCTAGACGTTTTTTTTTAATTGATTCTGATGCCACACTATATAATTGTGCTGCAGTAGATACTGTTGAACCGTAACATTTCCACCTCTGGCTCATCTCTCCTTCTGTCAAAGTCTGGCTGGTGCCTGGTTTTTTTTGCTTGCTTATTTGTTTTAGATTTACAAAATAACTCAAGAAGCCAGAATCACTTGTCAGTCTGGAAGCAAATGGTACAGATTAGAGGACAACAATAAGTAGATTAATTATAATTTACAGGGCAGGCAGATAGCTGGAACAAGATCACCACAAATATCTGTTGAATATAAATTAAATTTGTTGCAGCTGTGTTTGCCCCGGTGTTTGTAGATAAATATTCTACAATAGACATTTTCTGCCAAGAACGTTTGAAAAAAGGCACATTTTAAGCATGCACGTCCTTGAGGATAGTTGTGGAAAGAGAATTTTTAAGTTTTAACCACAAGTATTCATACATGGAAGTGTAATGCTAATCACTATTCTTGGTGAAGAGACCACACTAGTTGCCCCTCTCCCCACCTCTTCTGTTCCCTGCACCTAATCAAAGTGGGCCTTGGGAGGAGGCCATGCGGAGAAATGTTATAGGCTGGTGGGACATCTGCCCACTCAAGCTGAGTAGTGCCGCCTTGTTCCAGCTCGAAGAGGACCAACCAATGAACTGTCTTTCTGTTTGGGACTGTACAAGGAAGTAACCAATTGCAAGTGGTAGTAGGATGGAAGTTAATCCAATTGGAGGCTAATTTACTCATCTTTCCAAGAGAAGGGGAAAATTAAGACTTTCTGGGTGATTGATATGGGCATGTGATAGCCACAGGTTGATGGGGCTGGGAAGGAATTCCCCCCTACTCTTGAATTGGCTAGGAATGGTGTATTCACACACCCTCCCCCCGTAGTGTTTCCTGCAGGCTGGAGAGTGTGTATGCATTTTTCTTCAATATTGCATACTTATGATGTGTAGCCCCCTATATGCTGCAGCTTGGTGGGCCCCAGCACAAGAAACTGGATTTCAGAGTCAATGAGGGACTGCCTTTTGAGGGATAAACCTTGCTTTTATTAGAGCTTAAGTGAAATGGTATAGAGAAGGGCAATAAAAATGACCAAAGATATGGAACAGCTCCCATATGAAGAGAGGTTTAATAGGCTAGAGTTCCTCAGCTTGGAGAAGAGATGACTGAGAGAAGATATGATAGAAGTTTATAAAACCATGAGTGGTGTGCAACATGTAGATAGGGAGTGGTTATTTATTCTCTCCAAGAGTGCAAGAACAAGGAGACAGTCCATGAAATTAACTGGTAGCAGATTTAAAACAAATAAGAGAAAGTATTTTTGTCACTTGATGCACAATTAACTTGTGGAAGTTACTGCCAGAGGAAGTGCTCATGGCCGGTAGTGTAGCTAGATTGGATAAGTTCTTGGAAGATAGGTCCATTAATGACTATTAGCCAAGTAGGTTGTGGGGATGTAACCTCTTATTGTTACGGGCTGGAACAACAGGGAATGGATTGCTCATTGTGACCTGTTGGGTACTTCTTCCAAGAGACAGAGATTAGACACTGTCGGAGACAGGATGTTGAGCTTGATGGACCATTGGTCTGACCCAGTAGGGCACTACTTATGTTCTTATGAACAGCCAATTTAATAGCAGTACATTACACCAAGTACCTGACACGTGTAACTGACTGACCTAACAAACTGAAGTCCCAAAGTAGATATGTGTTTTGGTGAATGAATTGGGAAATGGATAGTGCTTCATACCCGCTTCATCCCAAATGAAATGATGTGAACACTTATATATTCTTTGCTGAACAGCTATAGACATGAGAAAGGATCTTTATTTATCTATGATTACATTGGGTATTTTCAGACGTTACACCACAGTGAACCACCAGGGGGGGTGAACAGCGCAACCACACCCGGGGGTGGGAAAACGACCCAAACAGACGTGCCAGGAACGGAACCACGGGCCGGAACCGGGCCGCACCATCGCGGGCCGCGGCAGCACAACAGACGTGCAGCCGAACCCCCGCCGGGCGCTAAACCCCCACAAGGCACCGGGCAGGGGCGGGACACAGACATGGCCGCCTGAGGGCAAACGAAGCCACAAGGCACACAAGGGAA
>QEPC01013498.1:8453403-8501113 GCA_003113815.1 Sphenodon punctatus | reverse complement strand
GACCCCATGTGGGTATTGAGCGTGATGAACATCTGGCGCGCGCCGTTCAGACGTTCAGGGCCCTTTGGCCCCACGGGGGGGTTGAGCGTGGTTCAGTGTGGTTGAGCGTGATCTCGTAACGTCTGAAATCACCCATTATCTGCCTCCAGTTTTCCGGAGTCGGACGTAGAACATTGTTCACTATGCTAAGTCATTCCCATCCCAGGAAATGGCACTTAAAAAAATATACTTGCACGACATTGCAAATCAAATTGACTTTATTGCTTGATAAAATTATTGGCTTATCTGTTTTAAATGAAAAAAAAAAGCATATTTGAAAAATATTTTTTCTTTCATGCTGTTTGCTGTCACGATAGTTACTTGATGATTTTCTCAAGTGAGCTGCTAAAGATTAATTATTAGCCCAATGTCACCAAATACATCCCTATGGCTTTCATGGGTTAAAGAACAGCAATCTGTTTGTGGTCTGGTGAGTCTTGTGGTAAGTGATTTTGTTGTAGCTCTCTGGAGATGGGTTCCCAGATTATGGCTGATGTTTATTTTAGGAATAGACACAATATTTATTTATTTTTAAAAAAAAAAAGATCCCGGAGTTCCTGTTGTTGTAAGGCAGCAGAAACATCTGCTGACGTGATGAGAAGGACGCTAACCAAGCACACAGCAGGAAGCTCACAGTGTCTCCTCTACTTTCACGACTAGACATTAACCTGCTGTAATAAAAAAGCTGGCACTACAACAGAGAAGTCCTGAAGGGAAATGGGTCTCCAGTCGGAAAAGTCTCAAACAAAATATTAATTTAGTATAAGTCTTTGAAATATTTTGGTAGGCTAATTCACTCACACTACCCCCAAATTTAATTTGTAAATGTCACCAGGACAGGATTTATACAGTAAAAATTACTTTTGCAAGCTATCGCACTCACCTGTAAGCTGAGGAGCAGAAGTGTGAAGATGAGGAATTGAAAAATCTGGCCAGTTTTCCAAATTGTCTTCACATCTTGGTGATAGTTTGGAGATATTTGTCTCAGTTCCTCTGTGTTCACCTTCCAAAAGCATCTGAAGACTTCTAAAATTCTCTATATGCCGTTAGAGGATCGACTGCTGATTCCCCTTTAATGGATTTTAGTTTTGGTAGTGGTTGCCCTTTTTAGGGGCTTCTTTTGCTTTTAGGGGGTTCTTTGTTTTTCTTCTCCTTCTGGCAATTAGCTGATTAATACCAGCTGGGTGAGACAAAAGCATTCAGGCTTTTAGTGGCTGGTGCGGCAAAGGAGCTGGGAGGATAAGGAGAGCTTGCTAGCTGAGTTAGCTAGCAGAGGTAGCTAGCAGTAGCTTTGTGTTTGGTTGTTGATTCCTAGTCACTTTACAGGCAAGAAGACTAGGAGTCTACAAACAACAAGAACAAAGGTGTTTGATACTGTACCACATGGAAAATTACTGCTTAAGCTGAAGAAGATAGGAATTAAATAAAAGATAGATGAGTATAGAGTTGGTTAACTGGAAGAAAACAAAGGTGTGTGTGGGGATGTGGACTTCCTAGCTGGAGAGAAGTTGCTAGTGGAGTGCCTCAAGGATCTGTCTTGGGACCCATCTTATTTAATATATTTGTAACTGGCCTTGGTGAGGAAGGTAAGAGTGTGTGCTAATTAAATTTGCTGATCCTACCAAGTTGTGAGGAATTACCAAAACAGAGGAGGATCGGAAAATCATACAGGATGAACTTGATGACCTCATTAATTGGAGTGTTAGGAATGGGATGAAATGTAGTAGCACGAAGTGCAAGGTTATGTATTTAGGGTTTAATTATAAGCATTTTAGTTACCGGCTAAGAACTCATCAGTGGAAAACTGTGATGCAGATTCTATCCTGGGATGTATTAGGTGTGGTATCGCCATTAGGGATAGGGAGGTATTCTTGTCTCTGTGTAAGGCTCTGGTAACACCATATCTGGAATACTGTGTTCAGTTCTGGTAACAGATGTCCAAGAAGGATGAACTTGAACTGAAACAAGTGCAAAGAAAAGCTACCAGGATGATCAGAGGAATGGAGGACGTACCTTATGAAATAAGGCTAAAATAGCTTGGCTTATTCAGCCTGTTGAAAGGAAGACTGAGAGGAGATACAATCACATTGTACAAATATATCAGAGGAATTAATATAATAGAAGGGGAAGATTTGTATACACTAAAGATGAGAATGGGTACAAGAACTAATGTATATAAATTGCATGCACTAATAAATACATTAGTCTTTAAAGTTCCACTGGACTCTCTGTTCTTGTTATAACTATAGACTAACACGGCTACATTTCTAGTAAGTGCATAAATACTGGTTATAAATAAATTTAGGTTGGAAATCAGAAGATTTTTAACCATCAGAGCAGTGAACTACTGGAATAAGCTCCCTGGGGCAATTGTGGGCGCAAAGAACCTGAATAGTTTTAAAACTGTGTTGGATAAAGTTATACACATAACTTGCGAAGTGTTTTCTACAGAAGTACAAAATCCCTCCCCCACCCCCCGAATACATTAGGGGTTCTTTCTTTCTTTCTTTCTTTCTTTCTTTCTTTCTTTCTTTCTATCAAAGTTGTCTGCAGCTGGAGATGAGACTGATGGGACATTCTGAAGCCTGGATACTATAACTGTATGTCAGGTGCCTGGCTGCTGGCGTCTGCCTGCCATATTTGGGGTCAGGAAGGAATTTTCCTTCTGGGTAGATTAGCAGTCAACTCTGATGGGTTGGGGTTTTTTTGGCCTTCCCCTGTAGCTGTAACTCACCTGTTTGAGACATCTGGATCTTTCTTTTTCTAAAATTCCTCTCTGTTATTTCAGGCATCTGTGTGCTCTGGTTGGTCCCGGTCTCTACTTGTGACCGATTTTTTACGTTTCTGTTCTCTCTTTCTGTGCAGATAGTTGAGGTGTGGCAGGTTCTGTGGTGGTTTAAGGGGCTACATTAGATTATTCTTGAGGTCCCTTCCAGCTCTGGGACTCTATGGGTAGAAACACACGTGATAGTGGCGCAGCGGTGGCCTGACACGGCCTGGAGAAGAAATCCACAGCGGACACAATCTGGGTTGAGCTGCCAAACAAACATGCCCGAGGGTGGGGAGAACCAGGCACATGCAGCTAGGCAGCCCTGCCGCCCCCACCTTGATGGGCAGCTATGGCGGCCCCGACCTGGGTCAGTTGGCAGCCTGGCAACAGACGTGATGTCGGGATTGGGCTGTGACCGTGAAGGTTTTTTGAGGTCAGAGCCTGGGCTAGCTGTCAACATGGCCTGGGGTAATCCCAGGCCAACATCTGCCGGTGCCTGAACAGATGTGCAGGTAAGAGATAAGATCGCTCGCATCCACCACAATTTCGGTACCACAGTTATTACAGAGGATCATCTTGGGGCTATGGATGCCCCGTCCTGCCCTGTTTTGTGGGATCGGTTTCAGATGGTGTCACCTGCCAATGTAGAGTCCTTGTTGGGATGTTTGTGCCACTACTTGTGAGCAAGATCCATGCCCGTCCTGGCTGGTGAAAGCCAGTCAGGAGATGTTATGGCCGTTGCTGGCTGGGGTGGTTAGTGCCTCCCTTCGGGAGGGCAGGGTGCCTGTCTGCCTGAATGAGGCTGTGGTTAGGCCCCTGCTCAAGAAACCATCTCTTGACACTGATGCTCCTGCCAGTTATCGGCCGGTCTCTAACCGTCCCTTTTTAGGAAAGGTTATTGAACAGACAGTGGCACAACAGCTCCAGGAACATCTGGATCACACCGGTTTCCTTGATCCCTCTCAGTCTGGGTTTTGGCCTGGGTATGGTACAGAGACTACATTGGTGGCCTTGGTTGACGATCTTCGTCTGGCGTTGGACCAGGGTCGGCAGACCCTACTGGTCCTGCTAGACCTTTCAGCTGCATTCGATACAGTCAATCATGACGTGTTGGTGACCCGCCTGCGGGACTGTGCCAGGATTGGCGGAACGGTCTTGGACTGGTTTCGTTCGTTCCTGGCGAGGAGAAGTCACCGGGTGGTCTTGGGGGAGTGTATGTCTTCCCCCCGGGACCTCACGTGTCCCCTCTCTTGTTTAATATCTATATGTAGCCGTCAGGTGAGATCGTGAGAGGGTGTCACGGCATGCAGTGTCACCAGTATGCTGATGACACTCAGATCTACCTCTCCTTTTCCACCAACCCAGGTCACGCAGTCTCCCTGTTTTCCCAGTGCCTGTCAGCTGTGGGGGCGTGGATGAGGTTGAGCCATCTGCAATTGAATCCTGACAAGATGAAGGTGATGTTGGTGGGCGAGGACTTGGGGAATCTGGGGGTGGTTGAATCTCCTCTTGTTGGGAGGGGGGGGGGTTCGCCCTCCCATGGTCTCTCAAGTGCAGAGTCTGGGTGTGCTCCTCGATTCACGGCTCAGCCTGGAATCTCAGGTTGTGGCCATGGCGGGAAGTGCGTTTCAGCAGCTACATCTTGTCCGGCGGCTTCGGCCGTATCTCTCAGACTCCGACCTCACCACTGTCATCCATGCGTTCATCACCTCAAGGCTGGATTACTGCAACGCGCTCTGCGTGGGGCTGCCCGAGAAGCTGGTCCAGAGGTTGCAGCTGGTGCAGAATGCCGCGTCCCGTCTCCTTACGGGGCCGGGTCGCAGGGAGCATATGACACCGGTGTGCCAGACTCTGCACTGTCTGCCTCTAAAGCACCGGGCCAGGTTCAAGGTGCTGGTTTTAATCTTCAAAGCCCTTCATGGCCTGGGCCCTACTTACCTGTGGCCTCACTCCCCATGTGCCCGTGCGACCCCTGAGATCGTCCGTGGGGGCCTTGGCGAGGTGGGTGGCCGCTGATGTTAGATCTTTCTCAGTGGCTGCCCCTGTGCTGTGGAATTCACTCCTGGAGGAGGCTCGGTTGGCTCCCACTCTCCTGTCATTTCGGCGTTTATGTAAGACATGGCTGTTCCGCCAGGCTTTCGGCGAGGGGTGGGGGGGTAGGGTCTTTCCCCCCAGCTTTATTGTGTTTTTAAATGTTTTAAACTGTTTTATTGTTTTATTAATTGTTGCTGTTCGCCACCCCGGGCTGCCCTATGGGCAGGAAGGGCGGAATACAAATTTTTAATAAATAAATAAATAAAATAAGGTCGGGCCACAGCGGGCTGCTGTCACGTCTGTTTTTAGCCTATGACTCTGTTGTATTAATCTTGTGAACTGCTCCAAGTGCCATTTTCCATTAGACAGAGTGTAGGGACTTGAAACTGCGGTCTAGCTAACCAGCAGTGTCCCTCACCAGTGTCTGAATTGAAAACTAGCATACAAATAAATGCTGCTGCAGGGGTAAAAGCCACTGAAATTGTGAAAGCAGCTTTGCATCCATGGAAAGACGTCCTTGCAAGTGTTTACTGCAGCAGTATATTTCCTTCTGTCTCACCTGAAGCACAAGCCTAAAGCCATCTGTCTATGATGCTGTAGGCAGAGGCTATCTTGCTGTGAGGGGGCGGGGGGGAGGGGGGGCTGGTTGGACTAGATAACCTTTGACAGACCTTCCCTTTCTGGGATTCATAGAATTGTTTGTTTGACTGTTCAGTAGGGAGGGTTATAGCTTGTGCTGCAGGAGGGTATTGTGCTGCTGTTCTCTCCCAAATTACTGCTGGGATGGGAAAGAAACAGCAGTGCCTCTTTGCAGCACAAGCTCCAGCCCTTCTGTGTTGGACAACTTATCAACCAGCACAGCAGTGTGCAATCCCCAGCTCCACTGGAGGGAAGATGAGGATGGGCTTCATGCTGCAGGTGGGTGGGGAAGAGTACAAAATACTTTATCTCCTAGAGTATTTGTATATACAATATAACACAAATTAAATGAAGCAGTTGACTCTTAACTGAATTTGCACACACGCAGGTTAGCTTTGATCTCGTTTGTTCAAGCAATGAGACGAGGATGCAAAAGGCAAAATGCTTAACAATCCTTTTTGGAAGCCAGATGCTCAATAAAACAAGACACTGTTTCTGCTTGTATTTGGAAAGTGGGTTTAATTTTATTTTATTTTTTAAATGTAAAGTGATTCCAATCTCAAGTGCAGAAGCACCAAGAGCAGAACAAATATAACAAATATTTGTTTACATGCACTGTAAACAAATACTGAAACCTCATAGAAAAATTAGGTGCAAGTTTTAAGTTCCCATCATCCAATTCAAGGATCAGATTGTTGGCCTCCTGTGCTTCCACCACATCCTTTCAGCTTGCTGGTTTAATAAAACTTTGCCTTTTACAGCCCAGAGCTGAAGAGTCATTGCAATTCCTGAGCAGCAGCCTGTGGGAGGATGACCTTGTTGGGGTTTGTTTGGTTCAATTCAGGGGTCAGGTTGTTGGCCTCCTGTGCTTCACCACATCCTTTGGGATGTTGCTTCTTGTTATGAGCACTTTGGGGATGGTGAGTACCTTCTAATCACTTTAGCATCCTCTGTGTTCCCATGAGCAGGGGGTGGAAGAGAGTTATGGTGAGGTTAAAAGGGGGTACTTCAAAAAGTGGAGATAAAGCTGGAAGGGAGAGTCCGAATCTGGTTAGGAAGGGGAAGTGTTCTTCATCTGTACTTCATGGAGGTAATAATTGCCTGCCCCTGATGAGTCATTTGCCATTCTAGAAAAAACTAGTTTGCATTTCTCTCACAGCATCCCTGCCTCACTGTTTGTTGTTCCAGCTTCCTTTGCTGGCAGTTCCCTGCAAGTTCCCAGGGAGATCAGGGGAGAGGAAGAGCTATTTAACTCCTGGTTTTCGTTGCTTGTGAGAACAAAGGTAGAGGGAGATAGTTACTTCAAATAAACGGTCTCTGGAGCATGCTTATGAGAACACGCCCCTAGACTGTCACCATGGGGGTCACTCAGCTTGTACTGCAGTCTTAAGGATGTAGTTGCCACTGTGCTGTCAAACATCTCACCAGTGGCAGGTGGATCTTCTAAGGAGTGGACCTAATGGCCCCAGTCCATCTCCATGGCAACTAACACCCTGACCTCTAGGTTAGCAGTTCGTGCCTGTGTTTTGCTTTACAGGCCAACCTTTTGCCTGACACCTCATTTGGGGACTTAAATATTCTGATAACCAAACGCCAACAGAGACAAGCAGGCCAGGAAAATGTGCACACCCACTGACTCTCCCCTTCCCATTCTTTCACATGTGTGCACACACACTTCCCCTTGCTTCCCCTCCCTCTCACGCTGCCCTTCCCTCTCCCTCCCTTTCTGACACATCCATGCACTCCCACTGTCTCTCTCATGCATATGCACACTCACTCACACACTGCTTCTGTCTCCTTCCCTCACACTTGTAGGATCTGCAGATGAACACATGCTATTTCCCTCTTGATTCAGGAAGTGCTGGAAGGAGGCAGGGCAGTGCCTCTTACTCCGTACCCCCAGGCACTCGCCCCACCCCTCTCCTATCCAGGAAGTGTTGGGAGGAGGTGGACTAATGTCCGTAACTATTCTCACTCTGTGCTCTTTCCCTTTGCTAATGCTGGCAACAAAATCTGAAGCTGCTGCTGCTGCTCAAATCCTGTGTGACCCCATCTGTATATGGAGAGACTCCACTTCTCTAGAGACAAGTGTGTAGGTGCTGTCATAGAATTGGGTCTTTGTCATGACGAGGATTGTACAGTGTTCCTAGAGCTCATCTCCCACCCATGCAGCAGTTCCACTATTTATCAGGCCAGCTACACAAATGACAAAGACAGGATTCCCCCCTCCCCCAGTGCACAGCTTTTATGGTCATGGTACATGATGAAAATATTTGAGTCCAGGCTCTGCCATAGTAAACACATGTTTTCTTTCACTATGAGCTCAACTGGGGCCTCCTGCAGAGTCCATGACCAGGGCAATTACAAGGAACCATCAGCTAAGGAAGTGGTTGAAACCTAAATGCTGGATGGAGCTAAAGATTGTGATGTTGGCTTTGCACAGACTGCTCCTCAGCACAAAAGTCTGAGCTGTAGCTTCCTCACCCTTCCTCTCCTCTTTCCAAAGGACAATTTTTGTAGCCATCTTAGCATGAACAACACAGTCAGACTTTGTTAGCTAAAGGCTACAATAATTGCCTTTCAGTGGAAAAGGTCTCACGGACATTCACTTTTGTAGGCATATGGTTTTTGAAGTGTAGATAGCATAAGCGTATCCTACACTGAACTAGACACATGAGCCAGCCTATGTATGAGTCAGTGTAGCCTTGTGGATGAGGTGTATGACTGGACCTGGGAGACCAGGTCCAAGTCAAATTCAAATTCTGGATTCAAATTCTGGCTTAGCCATGAACTCATTCGTGGCCTTTGTCATGACACTCTCGGTGTCTTCACATATACAGGTGTCCCACCTCACCCCTGGTGGACTCTCCATTTAAAGGCAGCCCGCCAGATGTGCAGGTGGAGCAGAGGCGGGGCAGGCTGTCACTGTTCCGGGGCAACCCTGCTGGTGGTGCTCTGGAACATCCAAGAGTGCACCGACTGCAGAGCGGGCAGCCCAATCTGGGGGAACCAGCCAGAGGCGGGGCTGCTGTCTGTCTGCTCAGCAGATGACTGCTGCAGCCCCGCTCTTGACTGGGGGTTGTGCCCGCAACTTTCTGGTGTGGGGGAGGGGGCGCTGCACGGGCACACCGTGACAGCTGCTTGGTCCGTTTAAAATAGAACTAGGCAGGGCTTCAAGCAGGAAGACGTGGGGGTGCACCCCGGGTCCGTGTGTCCCTGTCAGCCTCAGTTCCCCATCTGTAAAATGGAAATAACAATGATCTACCTCACAGGGTTGTTGTGAGGTGGAACTAAATATGACTGGGTGCCAAACTGTTTCCTTCTCAGGAACCGCCTTTAAAATGAGTACAAGCTACGAGGGCTACGTAGAAGTTGGAAGTTGGGGCCAGGGGTACATAAAGGGTGTACTTAGGAACAAGAGGGTTCATATTATGGATCTGTCCCTTATCCTTTTGTGCATACCCCCATCTCTATTCCCTTACCTGGAGTTCAGTTTTTCAGTGCTTGGGGATAGGGACTTCTTCCAGGGTCCAGATCCAGGAACTGGAAGGGGGCCCACATAAAAACGAGCCATAGGCTGCATTTGTCTTCCAGACTGGAGGCGCCCCATCCCTGAAATAAGGATTGTAAAGCAGTCTGAACACTGAAAATGCTATATGAATGATTATTATTATTAATGAAAATCTAGTACATTATTAAAATGGTTTCTAGCTAATTTTAGAAATAACGTACCTCGTCATGACTTTCCTGTACAAACTTTGGTGCACAAGGTAAAGAGCATTGGGTAAAGTCAGACACAAAATTGACTTGGTCTGCCTTTGTTTGCCTACCACTGGTGGGGGTCATTCCTGTGGGCTGTTTCATCTTCTGGTGATAGGAAAAATGCAGAAAATGTTGTTGTACTCCCCTGTAGCAGCTCACTGATCACAACCAGGGCTACGCAGCAGGATTGTGTGGTATCCAATGTGTAGCAGCAGTGTTCCTTTATAATTAAAATTTCTAAGAACACTGTTGCCTGAATACCGAGGATGGGGAACCTTTTCCATCCCGGGGCGGGCCACTTTGAAAATGAGTACAAACCCCAAGGGCTTCGTACAAGTTGGGGGTGGGAGTGCTTAAGGGGTTGGAAAGCCCAGGTAATAGAATTGTGCCAGGGATCTGTCCCCTTTCCTTGTGTGCATGCCCTCATCTCTGCTCCCGTACCCTGAGCTCAGTTTTGGGGGATGGGAACTGAATCCAGGGCCCAGATCCAGGAACTGGAAAGGGGCAACATAAAAAGTAATCATGGGCCTCATTTGACTCCGCCCCCCCAGGCCTGAGGTTACCCACCTCGACTTTATGCTTTCAAAAAAAAATGTAAATCTAAGAATGATTAGGTGCTTTGGAAAAATGCTATGTTATCAGAGCACAAACACCAGAATAATGAAATGTATCCCTGCTCAGGTTGAATTCCATAGGATTCTCCTTCTCCCAGACACCTCCTCTTCTTCCTGTAGCATCAAAGTAGTCTGCAGCTGGAGGTGGGACTCTCGGGGCATTCTGAAGCCTGGGTGCTATATTGGATATCAGGTGCCTTGTTGGTGGGGCCTGCGCTCACACTCAGGGTCTGATTGCCATATTTGGGGTTGGGAATTTTCCCTCTGGGCAGTTTGGCAGTTGACTCTGAGGGTTTTCCGCCTTCCCCTGCAGGATGTGTGTGGCTTATCTGTTTGGGAGATCTGGATCCTTCTTTTTCTAAATTTATTTCCTGTTTTTTCGGGCATCGGTGTGCTCTGGTTGGTCCCAGTCTCTGCTTGTAGCTGTTGGTGGGATTTCTCTGTGGGGATGGTTGGGGTGTGCCAGGTCCTGCAGTGGTGCAGGGGGCTGGACTGGATGACCCTGGAGGTCCCTTCCAGCCTTGTGACTCAATGACCCTTTTCACATGAGACGCTCCCCCACCCCATGCAGATCCACTGCGTGGCCATGGGTGGGGGGCACCCGTGTGATTGTTGCGGCTGGTGGGTGGGGGTGCGTGTACGCACCTGTGCTCCGCTCATCTCCACCCATCATCTTCACCCATCACCCACGCATGGAGCCATCGGTCAAAATGGCGATGGCTCTGGACGGAGGTGGGTGTGATGGGCCGCCCGCCCCCCCGCACACGTACCGCAGTGTCCACCCATCCCCTCCCCCCACACCGCAGCCTGTTTGAAAAATGCCTATAACCCTATGACCACTATATCTGTTTGTCACAGAGTCCAGTTCCTAAGGAAAACCTGTCCACAAGCTGAATTCAATGGAAAGTAAACATTTTTATTTTAAGCAACGAGAGCGTCTCTTTATTTGCTTTTACTGCTTCTTATTTGCTTGGTGAAATATTCACAAGTTGTCATATGTTTTATAAAGAGTTTTGTGTCTTTCCATAGCCTTTTAACAACAGGCTCTATTTTATGGCTATTTATTTAATAAAGAAATTGCACACACAAATTCTGAATTTCTCTGAAAAAGTTGACTTGTAAAATAGCTTTCCTGGGGAGTACCATGCTATTCTAATCCATTTTTTGTTCACATCTTGTTGCTGGTTTCCATCACAGGACCAGATTAATGTGCATATCCAAAATGCTTCCACTCTAGTGCTGCCTTCCTCAAGAAGGCCTAGAAAAAAATAGGGACAAGAATAGGGAGTAATGTGCCTGCAAAGTTTTTATTTGTTTTATAAATAGTTGATGGTAGGTCTTCTGAAATAACACCGTGGATACAATAATAGTCTACAGTAGATAAAACATTGGCGACTCCCTGACTTGATATATAGTATATGTAGGATATAGGAGGTTGACCTTAGGAAAAAAAAACCTCTTGCCGTTGATACAGAGAATATTTTAAACTTTTTGTTTTTTCTAAATTTCTCTCATTGAAACTGTCATTTGTGCAGTGGCTAACCAGGGCTGTGAGTAAGAAGCCCCGGAAAACATTAATACTGACATGCAGAATGCTTTTTTTGTGTGTGATGGCTCAGAGGGCAGCTTGCTTTTTAGACACAGATAGCCTATTCACTGGCACATGGGCTGGCAAGCAAATATAAAGGATGAGGGATCACTTCATACTGCCAGGATTTTTTCCTTCCTGCTTCCAGCAGCTTTTGCAACAGTTTTCAAACAAACAACAATGATGTGTGCCTCTAGTCATTTTCTGTAAATCAGATGGATTTGAAATCCAACCTGATTCTTTTAGATTTATTTTATGGTGATGGACATTTTAGCTCCGTCACCTGGGGTTTTCAGGTTCGGTAATCAGGTGACTTCAAGACTGTCAGAACTTTAATCTGTCTTTACTTTTTCCACTTGGAGAGAGGATGACAGTTTATGTTGCCTGGTTTTTTGTTACCCAATACAAAAGCTGGATTCTCTTTCTCTCCTCACCCGCCCTGCTGGAATACAAGTCTCTCTATAAAAGAGACGGTTATTATTTTGAAATGCTTCAAACAACTGAAACTAGGGATGAGTCTAAACGAGAAACCTGGATCTAAACTCCACCAAGCTTTGGTCGTTCCTGTGGATAGTTCTGAGTCTCACAGCTGGCTACTGACCTCTACATTGTGCCAAACAGAGAGTTAAATTTTTTAATGTCTCCACCATTTGAGATGTACAAAATCAAAATTTAGATGCATGTTTGAGGCACAGAACCCTCTCTAGTTGAATCACAGAAACTGAAGAAGCCTCAGTGGTCATCTAATCCAGGTCTGTCCATCTTTTTGGCCATCATCAGCTAAATTGGCCCCCAGCTATTTCTTGCAAGCCACATTGCACCAAAACTTCCCATTATTTGGCCAGTGCGTTGTTATTCCTATGGCTTGCTTATAAGCTTCCTTATTTTTTACGAACAACAGTTGGTCCAATAAAAGATGTCGTTCAAATCATTTTGTCTCTCTCTCACTTGGGACCGACACGGCAACCCCACTCTGTCTCTGGATTATTTATTCCTATGGTGCAGAGAGAATCTAAACCTATTCAAATTTATCAGTGCAAACTGAATTAAACATGAAGAGTCTTGAGCTATTATTACATGATGTCATTCTGGAATTTTTCATTTGATTTAGAACATACTGATATTTATAATAAAATTAGGTTTTTAAGGCCATGGGCTTGATGAAACCCTACTGTGGGCTAGATGCAGCCCACGAACTGAGACCACGTTCAGACATGCCCCCCCGCCCATGTGTGCACATTTGGACTGCGGGGGTGGGGAGGGGGAATGTGCTGCCCGAATATGCACAGGGATCGGCCAGTCTGAAAGACCCCCCGCGTGGCTTGGCCGGCAGAGACGCGGGGATGCAGAGCTCGATTTCCTGCTCTGCATCCCCCGCGTCTCTGCTGGCAAAGCCGTGCGGGGGTGCCTTTCAGACTGACAGATCCCCACGCATATTCGGGCTACACATCCCCCCCTCCTGCAGTCCAAATATCAGCAAGAGGGGGGGCATGTCTGAAAGTGACCTAAGAGCGGACATCCCTGATCTAGTGCAACCCCCTGCATCAAATCAGGTTTCACTATACATAAACCATCCCTGATCGATGCTTCTCTAAACTATCAGTCCTACAAAATTATTAGTCCTACAGTATACATATGTATATAGCATGTGTAAATCATTCTGTTTTGATTACTGTTAGCATGTTCTGGTGGGTTGCAAAAGAGAATGAATTTGTCCATGGAAACTCCAAGCAGCAAATGATTGGGAACCCTGCATTAGGAATCTGCACCATTAAAGCAAGAGAAATGTTGTAAAGCAGAGAGCACAATTTCTCCCAGTGTTCGTTCTGTATAACTTGGATTGATGTATCTAAATTTAGCATGAGTGATCAAAGAAAGAAGTCGTTGAAAGAGTAGCTCTTCAAAACAATCCAAATTAGTTCATGGATTCCTTTCCAAAGAGAAGAAAAATCTTGTTACAGAACTCTAATCAAGCATTGATTAGAATCTGCGAAACTGATCCTCTGCAAATGTGAAAAAAGGATTAAATGTTAAGCATGCATGAAGATAATGGGAACCATATCAGCAAATCTAGCCCAGGCCCTAATGCTGCATGCACTTGGCTTTGTTCTCTCACATAATCTGTATTCTAAATAGTTTGTGCTAAGTAAATATATTGCATCAAATATGCAGCTCTTTTCTTCCAGCTTTACTGACACATGTCTGTTGCTTTACACATAGGGTGAAAACAGACATATGTTTAACTTCACTTTAACACCACTTTAAAACCATTTTAACATTTCTTACGCATGTTGCAGGGGTGTATTGGTGCCCTATGCAGCCCTGCAACATGTGTAAGAAAACAAGCATTGGTAAAGTGGAGTGAAGGTGCATGTCTGTTTTCACCCATAAAAGGTTCAAATTCATTCTCTGTTCAAAGAATTAATTTTGCTTGAAGAATTTAAGTTGACACATAGCACGATGCTGGTGCTGTTATGCTAAATGTCTTCCTCCTTTGCTGTTACCCCTGCAATCCATGTGCCTATGTGTGCCCTTTTAAAAATAATAAGAACAAAAAAAGAGTAATTCTTTATGTAAGCAGCTGAAACGTCAATGAAGGCCACATATAATGGGGACTCTTCAGTACTCTTTTGTATATTTATGAATTATATATTGCAAGGTGTATAAATGATCTACAGTAGCATACCCTGATCTAAACCCTGCTTGTTCCTCTCTTAAAATCTCTTTTCCTTGAACCAGGCCAATAGATGCTGTAACAAATATCTCCCCCAAAACTTAGCAACTGTATTTATAAGAGAGATTGGCCTATATGACTCTGGATTGTTACGCTGGCTTTTTAAAAAAATGGGAACTACCAAATTCCCATTCTGTGGTTCAGGGATACAACCAGTAGAAATAATACTGTTCAACCACAATGTAAGAATTAGTACCCACCAATCACGCTTTGTTTTAAAAAGTTCCGCCGGGAGCCCATCGAAACCAGGAGATTTACTGTTCTTTTGAATCTTAATCAGGCTTTCTACCTCGGGTTCTGTGATTAAATATACTGGTGGATTAACATGAATTAACTGGGTCTCCATAAGAAAATTTGCTGAAGTTGCCATCGTTTCTAAAGCTGTAAATTGTTTAACATAATGTTCTACATATACATCAGCAGAATATTTGAATCTATCTGGGAGCCATGGTACAATGACCCTTTAACTACCATGTTCCAGAAAATTCTGTTATCCCCAGTGCAAATAGCAAGTTTAAAGTTCTCCCACTGAGTCTCTATATATGCTCTTTTCATCTTTACCTCGCCTTCCGCACCCCGGAGCGGCTCCTTCGGTCTTTATGTCTCTAGGTATTTTCAGACGTGACGGGGCAGCTTTCGCCACGTCACGGAATCACCCATTTGATTCCCCGCCGGAATCCCGCCGTTTACGGCCAGCAGATGTGCTGGCCGATCCCGGCGGGGAATCTGGGGGGGGGGGCTGCACAGCGCAATGTGCGGCTGCACAGCCCTGCCCCCCCACTCCCCCGGCTGCCCACCCTCCGAGAGATGGGCGGGCGCAGCAGCCAATTCGGCCGCTGCGTCAGATTCCGACTCGTGGTCCGGGCCATGGCCCGGAATTGGAGCCGGTAGCGCAATGCTACTGGCCGCTGATTTCGGGCCGTGGTTCAGCTAACCACTCTTTCGGCCCTGGTCCCCGGATGAGGGCCGAAAGCGTGGTTATTTTGATTCCCGCCAAAGGTTCACTGTGGTGTACATCTGGCGGGACTCAAACAGACGTTATGGGACCCTTCCCCACCATAGGGTATTGTCTGTGGTTGAGCGTGATCTCATAATGTCTGAAAATACCCTCTATGGAACATGGGGTTCAGTCTATCTATTATAGCTCGGGTACCACTTAAAATCTCTTCTGGAATAATAGAATCTTAATAGCTGCCTTCTTTGCTTGGACAATTCTTCTGACAAAAGGATTTTATGCACCTCTTAAGCCAACCTCCCATCCCATCTAAGTTCCTTATTTGCTAGAATGAGATGGAGTTTATCATCATCACCATATAATTCTTTCCCCTTCGCATTCGGCAACTAAACCTATATCAGCTAAATCCCAAGTAGGGTCCAGATGTAATGGGGAATGATCACTTTCCAACCTATCTAAAATCTTAATATTCACAACTTCATGCCAGCACTGTGATTCAATCAAAAAATAATTTTTTACACAAGGCCCTCTGACTGAATTACTTACACGGTCATATTACTTGTAGTTGGAGACCTAAACGCACTATTCACAAACCGGAGCTTTAAAGTTACTAATAGTTCAAAAAGTTTATTCCCATAATCGTTCACTGTGGTATCTGCAAAACAGGGGGAAGGAACCCCCCATATCTCATTAAGAATAGTGAAATCTTCCTCCTTCCAATACAACTCCCCTCAAGCATTGAGGGTGAAAACAGACATAACACTATCTCCTATTTAACATCACTTTAACACTGCTTTAACATTTCTTATGCATGTTGCAGGGCTGTATTGGCGCCCTATGCAATCCTGCAACATGCATAAGAAATATTAAAGTGGTGTTAAAGCAGAGTAACGGTGCTTGTCTGTTTTTGTCCAGAAAGAGTGAACTCAGGGGAAGGGAGCAGTGATGAGGGCATGCACTCAAGGATAGGGGGTGGGGGTGAATCAGTGGCATTAGACCCAGGTTTGGGATTTTCTCCTCTCTTCCAGAGTTGCACCCCTTAAACACCCTCACCTCCCAACTCTTATCTGGGCTATGGAGTTTGTACTAACTTTCAAAGCAGCCCATTGGAGGAAAAGGTTCCTCACTCCTGCTTTGTTTTTATGATTTAAATTTTCCTATTTAAAATAAATACACACTGAATCAGACATTAGTTTGAGTGTGTGAGGGACCCAGTCTTCAGAGATTATTGTTGTGAGGCTGTCAATCCCACACGGTACCTGGTTTGGGATTAGTGTCAAACCTCTGTTTTGATATTAAATGATCAAGACAAAATAGTTCAGATATCTTTTATTGGACAAACTGCTGTTGGTGAGAGTATGCAAACATTTGGGCCTCTCAAGGCACTTCCTCATTTATGCAACAAGCCAGAACGATTTAGCAAATTCAAAACTGATATGTATAGGAAGGCAACAACCTGGAAGGAAACAGGGAGAAAACCATAGCTCCCATCTCATTGTGAGTAAGGAGAATGATGCCTGCCGACGGGGGGCCATACTTGCCCCTGCCGTCGTCGCACGACACTCCTCCCAGGGAGGCTACCCAGCCGCTTGCCTTCCCTGCTTTCCAGCAGGTGGGCCTCCCCATCTCTTACAGAGATGACTCCTAAATTATGCCCCTTCTAACTACTCTAACTCACAGTACTGGACCCCTGCCACTAAGGGTTCGCCGGGTTTATCCAGACGGACCCGCCCCCACCTAACCCTCAATTCTTTCTAGTGAGCGAACTAAAGCCGACTTTAGGGCACCAAGGTATAGGTCATTCCCTTGGGGGGACAGGTGCACACCATCTTGCCTGTACAACTCTGGCTTCTTGTGTGTCAACACCCTTGTGTCCACATACGCTCCTCCCAACATGGTGAGCCACTTCCTTATTCACTGTCCTCCTAGTTCTGTCAATTTTGCGGGGGTGTACCCCTTGACCCCAATCTAACCGCTCCACCATATTGGTCCAGAGGAGGCATACACCAGGGAAGAGCTTCATAACCTCCCACAAATCAGATTTGATGCTCTTGATTAACTGGACACCTTTCAGCTGCGGGATGTCATTCTCCCCAAGATGAATTACAATGACATCAGGCGGAGGTTCTGTGGCAGCAGCGTGGACTGCCGGCAGAAGCTGGTGCCACCTCATCCCGCTATGGCCCTTCCACTCAATTTGTGCCCGCGTCGCCAGACCCAGTTGCGATCCCCATCCGGTCTGCTTGGCGGCCTTGCCCGCCCATCGGACCAGGCTGTGGCCGACAATCCACACCCTCTTCCGCGGCCTTGGAAGAGAACCTGTTGGAATGAGATCACAAATTAGGGACTCTTGCGGGTGGGGTGGGAGGGGGTGGGGGGTGAGAGCTCACCGGACATATGTCCGGAATGCCCCAGACCTCCAACGCCCCAATTCCTTAATGCCTTGTTCAGGCATACCATTATCCGCAGCAAAGCTTGCTGCCCCTATCCGGAAAGAGTGTGTGCCGTAGGCAGATGGGGAAATTCCCAGATATACGAGCGCCTTCCGCATAACTGCAGTGAATTGATATCTGGTTACGAGGTGTCCAGTGGCGTGTCTAAAGAGGGGGCCAGCAGCCGACCCACGAACTACCAGGTACCCTTCAGTAGCCTTAACCGGGCACAATTCGTCTGTTGTTACGCGGTTCAATCTAACTTCTTGCCCTCTCCCTCTCTGATCCGTTTTGGACCGACGAATTTTCAATGCCATTGACGTTGGGCCGATCCTGATGTCATTGTACTGGACTCCCCTACCTGACGTGTCCCTGGCTGAGTCGGCTACCAGTTCACTCACTCGAAACGCCCCGAAGAATGCTAATTTGAATACAGCATTAAATAATGTAACTTCATAACGGTCATAACAAACATGGGGGAGCCCCTTACACATATCCAATAGCAACTGCAACGTAATTGGGGCCCGCTGATCTTGAGTCCTACCCCCTTCCCGATGCCAGCTCTCAAGCAATCGCCTGGCAAAAAAAACCCGGTCGGGAGGGGGGTGGCCTGCAAGATTGCTTGCAAAGGCCAGGGCCGAAAGTTTCCCAGCTATCGTGCTCGGGGCCGAACCTTGGCGCCGCAAGGCCATGGCAAATTGTAACATTTGCTGTTCTGGTATTGGGAAACCCTGAGGCCAGCCCTGCTCCCTCTGGAAGTTCTGAAATTCCCTGAAAGCCCTGTTGTAAGCTGTCCTGGTTCGGGGCGCCAGGGATCCCAGAACAGCGTTGTGCAGCTCTACAACCCAAGGTTCCATACCCACGGTGGCAGCGGCTCTGGGTTCGCTCGGGCCCGGGGCGCCAGCAGACGGAAACGATCCATCTGGAAGTGAGAAAGGGCGTCGGCTACACTGTTGTCTAAACCCGGCACGTGCCTGGCATGGAACAGGATATTAAATTCCAGACAAGTGAGCACGAAAACCCTTACTAACTTCATCACTCTTGGGGACCTTGAGGACTGCGTATTGATTATGTGTACAACGGCTTGGTTGTCACACCAGAACAAAACTGATTGATTTGCCAGCTGGCTAGGCCATAGATGTACCGCCACCACAATTGGAAAGAATTCCAAAAAGGTGAGGTCCCTGGTGATGCCCTGTTCTATCCACTCATTCGGCCAGGGGGCAGCCACCCATCTGTCACTGAAGATCAACCCAAATCCCGCCCCGCCAGCCGCATCAGAATGGACCTGCAGCTCCGTTTCTAATAGAAGCTGCTCCCTCCAGAAACTGGTACCGTTAAAACGTTCCAGGAAGGTGGCCCAGGTCTGGAGATCCTCTTTCATCTCCATGTTGACCCTGATGTGATGGTGGGGGGGCGGGTTGCCGGCGAACTTTGCATAGAGGCGGGACAAAAAGGCCCGACCCGGTGCCACTACCCGACAAGCAAAGTTGAGGCTCCCCACAACCGATTGCAAGTGCCGGACCGTGGCTTTGCTGGCCACCAGGCAATTTGAAATCTTCTCCCTTAATGACTCTAACTTATCACTGGGCAGTCGAGACACCGCTTGCTCGGTATCCAGTTCTATTCCCAGATAAGTTAACCTGGTGGCGGGTCCTTCTGTTTTCTCATGGGCTAAGGGTATACCTAAATTCTCTGCTACTTCCTGAAAAATACGCATCAAGTCAATGCATTCGCTTGTGTTGGCCTGGCCAATGAATAAGAAATCATCTAAATATTTTATGATTCCTCTTTTTCCAGACCGCTGTTTTACTATCCATTCCAGTAAGGTGCTGAAGCGCTCGAAGACTGAGCATGAGATTGAGCACCCCATTGGCATGGCTTTGTCGTAATAGTAACCTCCCTGGAAGTGAAAACCGAGCAGCGGGAAACTGTCGGGGTGCACAGGGAGCAAGCGAAAAGCAGACTTGATGTCGCACTTCCCAAGGAGTGCATGGGGCCCAAATGACTTCACTAGGGTTACTGCCGCGTCAAACGATGTATATCTGACCGAGGAGAGGTCCTTGGGGATCGCATCATTGACCGAACCCCCCCGGGGGTATGACAAATGGTGGATTAAACGAAATTCACCTGGGGCCTTCTTTGGCACGACGCCTAAAGGGGATACCACCAAGTCGGGAAATGGGGGAACAGGGAATGGGCCCGCCACCCTTCCTTCGGACCTTTCTTTCTGGATTTTGGCTCGCACTATGTCCTCCATCCCCGCTACCGATTTCAAATTTGGGCACAACCGGTGCTTGTGAACTTCAGTAGCGGGGATCCGAAAACCTTCCCGAAAACCTGTTGTTATAAACTCGGCTTCCGTTTGGTCAGGGTAGGACTGGAGGGCTTTTGCGAGCTCAGCTACCCTAACTGGGGTTGGTGCCCTTGCTGGATGGGGACGAGCCCCTTCCATTGATGCTTCCCTTACCCGGCCCTCCGGGGAACTGTTTTCTTTTACCTGAACCCTTTCCTTTGGGGCAGGCCGAGGCAGCATGGTGCCCGGCACAGTTGGGACAAGTGTGACGGAACCTACAGGTCGCTCGAGAACATCGCCCGGACCGATCAAATTCCCAACACATGCCCGCGGGGGACGCCGTTCCTTTCTTGCCTTCGTCACGAAAGGACTCTGATGCCGAAGATGCCCCCCCTTTTGCCAGTAAATGGCCACTATCTGACCTGGGCACATTCCCGGCCCCACTCATGCAATTCAACCAGAGGTCGTGTGCATGCAAATCCCATCTTAGTGCGGGCGTATACGCTGCTCTGTGGCGGAAGGCTTCATCGTACCTAAGCCATGCGCCCGCTGGCCCGGCCTCGTAAGCACGCCGTACGATGTCGGCGTACTTTAACAAGTCGGCAGCTCGGGTGGGGTATGCCTGGATCAGCACTCCCATGTAAATGGAGAAGGCAGCAGTCCAATTGGACCAGTTCCGGTCCGCCTTGGGGCGCTTGAAGCGCTCCTTCTCTTTCTTGTCGTCCTGATCAGTGGGGTCCAAAATCGGATCACTAAACAGGAGGGCGAACAGATCAATGTACTCCCCCCACCATATCTTCTCCTTTGTTGCTGGCAGCAAATGGCCCCCTATTGGGTCCGATACTGAAGAGTAACCCCCGCCTTCTGGCGGGGGGCACTGTGTGACCACTGTTGCTGGCGGGGCAGGGAACACTGTACTAAGTAGGGGTGGCTGCGGGACGGGTGCTGGTGCCCATATTTGCAGGGCCTGCCCGGCCAGAGAGGACGAGTTCGGCGCACCCCCATGGGGGAGCACCCCCCCGGCTGGTCCACTTGCCCCCTCACCCACGGTAGAAGGGCGTGGTGGGTATGCTACTGGGACCCAATTCCCACCCCACCACACAAGCTGCGTTGTTTCCCCCTGTGCCCCGTGACCCTGTAAACTCCCTGGTGCCGGCCTCACATCCCCCGTGCTGCCCATTATAGGGGGCGGCAACAGATTCCCTCCACTGGCACTGCCCGCCCCTCCGCTGGGGGCGGGGGCACTACCTGTATTCGGGGTAAGCTGTCCGGCCTGCATCGCCTGCTGCGTTCCCGATGTGCTGGCACGCTGGTCTATTAATGCCTGAAGAGCCCTTTCCATGCGGTCCATTCGCTGGCTCAGATCGCCGTCGCCCTGTCCCTGCGGCACCGCTCTCCCCGCCCGTTGCTCCTGCTGTAAAAAGGGGGGAAGAGGCTCCCCGGCCCAGCCCCATGCCAGGGCTGTCCCCGCAGCACCGCCCCGACTGGTTGAGGCCTGGGCGGGCTGCGGGATCCCAGGGTAGGGCAAGGCCCATCGTGGATTGTCTGGGCCCTGCTCCGAATACATTAATTGGGGCCTGGATCCTACCGCTGCAGGGGGAGCCGCACCCGGAGCACCTGTAGCCACCACTGGGGCCTGCCAAGTAACCGGGGGAGACACCCCAGCTGGTGCACCCGAAGGGAGGGGCTGCTGACCCGTGCGGGCTTGCACACCCATACCCTCGGCAGCCTCGCCCGCGTACCGGGCTGGCAGGTTAATGGGGCGGCCACTACGCCATGGAGAGGGCAGCGAGGGGGACCCCCCTTCTGCTGCCACTATCTCCCCTCCTCTCCCTGATGGGCCCAGCCGTTGCGGGCCCTGGATCTGTGGAAGGGGTGGTTGAGGGGGTGTGCCAGGGTTATTCCCTTCCACCCCCAAAAGCTGCTGGAGGAGGGCCTCACAGCATCCTGACTGTGAGGGGGGTCTCTCCCTCCCCACTCTGCCTTGGGGCTCCCTCTGTCCCCACTGGTTGCATGTGGGGGAGGATAGGCTCCCCCGAGGTCCCTGGAACCGCCCCCCCCCCTTTCTCCTACCCCTGCTCCCAGGGGTGCTTCGGGTTGGGTATCCAGGTTGCTGGATCCCACCCTCCTTTTCTTCGCCGCAGCAGCGGCATTCTTTTTTGTCTTTCCCATCCCTCTTCGGTGGGATCTCCCTCCCAAAATCCCTACCGCCTCTGTATTCTGTCGGGCAGCTCAACTGCGCTGCCATCTTCGCCGCTGGGCTGGGCTGGAATGTAGCCCGAGCGGCGTTCACTGCCCGTGGCCCCGCCCTTAGGCGGGGTCATGTGCCTCACCTTGCCCAATGGGGAGTGCAGCCTGTGCCTGAAGCACTACAGGCTGCATCCCCCCATTTCCAGTGTGAGCCGGCTTTTCCCGCGTCGAAGCGCCGCTGAGGGCTCCGATAACGGGAAAACTTAACCCTTGCCGTCCTGCCCCCTTGCTTAGGCGGGCGCGGCAAAGGGCCTCATGCCCCAACCCCCGGGGGGGGGGGGCGGACGCAATTGTCTTCATTTCTTGCGTTTGGGACCAACACAGAAATCTCCGTCTTCTACTGGTTCTCAAACCTTTTAAACTATGCTCCTCCTCTCCCTCTTTGTGATAATTGAAGCCTCTCATCATGTTCCCTCTCCCTGCCCCCTTTGTTTTCTGACTCTCTCTGGAGCTAGGTGTAATGTACGCTCGCTGTGCACTTTCTTGCATCCTCCCCTCCCCCAATATTTTTTGTTCCTTTCCTGTTTGAGAACCAAATTTCCAGGCTTAATATTAAATTTAGTAAAGCTGTAATCTATTAATGTGTTTGTGTCCTTGATTCGTCTGCATGTTCTGCACAGTGTCTCATTTGCATTGGTGTCAGTTCAAGATTGTGGCCTGTGCCTCCTCCTAGATAACTATTTTCCTGTGCTTGTATTTGAAGATCTATCCATGGTAAGGGTTGATAAGCCCATTCAATTGTGCATACCCTGTTTAGCATTTCATTTCAACTCTAAAACTGACCTGGCTTTGTATATTTGTGCATTCCCCATTCATGTGCCTTTGAGATTAAATTCAGCACTGAAAAAGAGAGAGCAATAAATATGTTTCTCTAACATTAAAACATTGATGTGGAATACGTTTGTATTCCACAAACCAATTTTACTCCCCACAATTATACTTTTGTCTTACTTTCTTTGGTGATCATTTTTCTTCCATTTCCCTTTTACAATAATAATAGCACAAGCTTCACAGAAACGTTATGCATCTTTGAAAGAAACGTGTTTTGCAATATGGTAATTACAGCTGGCATGCAAGCGATTTAGAATTATTGGTTGTATGAACAGCCTGGTTGGTTTGACTTATTTTCTTTTTTTTTCTTTTTTTTAAAGGAGGGCCTTGATTACTCTTTATTTTTGCCCATGAAGTTTTACTGTGATCTGTAATTTTCAGTCCTGTGGACATTGGGCCAGCTGGATCTCTTTTTAAAGGCAATTTCCTCTCTTCTCTGTTTTAAAGAAGATTTTTATCCCCCTTAACTCATTTAGAGTTCAGGTCATTTGTTCTTTTTGAACTTTTCACCACCTATGTAGTATAAATCTGATGGTTTGGAAATAACCTATTCGAATTCAGTATAGCTCTTTCTTCCCATTGGACATGACTGTAAAAATACATTGCCTACTTTCCTCTGCTGAGTAGAATTTTTTAGCTGGTGAGTAGATTTTTACAGCTCTGAGTCTTCTCCCCTACTGCAAGTCTGAGCCTGGTAAGGTTTCTATGCCTTGCTACTAAATTATCATGAATTACATACATGTGTGTATATATATTTACATCTCTGTCTTTGGGATGATGCCCTGAGTAAATTCTGCATTGGTTTCAGTGGAACTTCTCCAGAAAAAACATTTTGAGGATTGCGGTGTAAATGTTAACATTTTCTGAATTGGAAATTCCCAACTAACAGTAGGTTCCCCGGTACGTACAGATATTACACAGTGTGACAGGGCAGCTGGTATCATCACAAAGAGACTTGGTCCTGGTTCCTTTAAAAAAAAAAAAAAAAAAAAAAAANCAGATTCCGACTCGTGGTCCGGGCCATGGCCCGGAATTGGAGCCGGTAGCGCAATGCTACTGGCCGCTGATTTCGGGCCGTGGTTCAGCTAACCACTCTTTCGGCCCTGGTCCCCGGATGAGGGCCGAAAGCGTGGTTATTTTGATTCCCGCCAAAGGTTCACTGTGGTGTACATCTGGCGGGACTCAAACAGACGTTATGGGACCCTTCCCCACCATAGGGTATTGTCTGTGGTTGAGCGTGATCTCATAATGTCTGAAAATACCCTCTATGGAACATGGGGTTCAGTCTATCTATTATAGCTCGGGTACCACTTAAAATCTCTTCTGGAATAATAGAATCTTAATAGCTGCCTTCTTTGCTTGGACAATTCTTCTGACAAAAGGATTTTATGCACCTCTTAAGCCAACCTCCCATCCCATCTAAGTTCCTTATTTGCTAGAATGAGATGGAGTTTATCATCATCACCATATAATTCTTTCCCCTTCGCATTCGGCAACTAAACCTATATCAGCTAAATCCCAAGTAGGGTCCAGATGTAATGGGGAATGATCACTTTCCAACCTATCTAAAATCTTAATATTCACAACTTCATGCCAGCACTGTGATTCAATCAAAAAATAATTTTTTACACAAGGCCCTCTGACTGAATTACTTACACGGTCATATTACTTGTAGTTGGAGACCTAAACGCACTATTCACAAACCGGAGCTTTAAAGTTACTAATAGTTCAAAAAGTTTATTCCCATAATCGTTCACTGTGGTATCTGCAAAACAGGGGGAAGGAACCCCCCATATCTCATTAAGAATAGTGAAATCTTCCTCCTTCCAATACAACTCCCCTCAAGCATTGAGGGTGAAAACAGACATAACACTATCTCCTATTTAACATCACTTTAACACTGCTTTAACATTTCTTATGCATGTTGCAGGGCTGTATTGGCGCCCTATGCAATCCTGCAACATGCATAAGAAATATTAAAGTGGTGTTAAAGCAGAGTAACGGTGCTTGTCTGTTTTTGTCCAGAAAGAGTGAACTCAGGGGAAGGGAGCAGTGATGAGGGCATGCACTCAAGGATAGGGGGTGGGGGTGAATCAGTGGCATTAGACCCAGGTTTGGGATTTTCTCCTCTCTTCCAGAGTTGCACCCCTTAAACACCCTCACCTCCCAACTCTTATCTGGGCTATGGAGTTTGTACTAACTTTCAAAGCAGCCCATTGGAGGAAAAGGTTCCTCACTCCTGCTTTGTTTTTATGATTTAAATTTTCCTATTTAAAATAAATACACACTGAATCAGACATTAGTTTGAGTGTGTGAGGGACCCAGTCTTCAGAGATTATTGTTGTGAGGCTGTCAATCCCACACGGTACCTGGTTTGGGATTAGTGTCAAACCTCTGTTTTGATATTAAATGATCAAGACAAAATAGTTCAGATATCTTTTATTGGACAAACTGCTGTTGGTGAGAGTATGCAAACATTTGGGCCTCTCAAGGCACTTCCTCATTTATGCAACAAGCCAGAACGATTTAGCAAATTCAAAACTGATATGTATAGGAAGGCAACAACCTGGAAGGAAACAGGGAGAAAACCATAGCTCCCATCTCATTGTGAGTAAGGAGAATGATGCCTGCCGACGGGGGGCCATACTTGCCCCTGCCGTCGTCGCACGACACTCCTCCCAGGGAGGCTACCCAGCCGCTTGCCTTCCCTGCTTTCCAGCAGGTGGGCCTCCCCATCTCTTACAGAGATGACTCCTAAATTATGCCCCTTCTAACTACTCTAACTCACAGTACTGGACCCCTGCCACTAAGGGTTCGCCGGGTTTATCCGGACGGACCCGCCCCCACCTAACCCTCAATTCTTTCTAGTGAGCGAACTAAAGCCGACTTTAGGGCACTAAGGTATAGATCATTCCCTTGGGGGGACAGGTGCACACCATCTCGCCTGTACAACTCCGGCTTCTTGTGTGTCAACACCCTTGTGTCCACATACGCTCCTCTCAACATGGTGAGCCACTTCCCTATGTCCCTATTCACTGTCCTCCTAGTTCTGTCAATTTTGCGGGGGTGTACCCCTTGACCCCAATCTAACCGCTCCACCATATTGGTCCAGAGGAGGCATACACCAGGGAAGAGCTTCATAACCTCCCACAAATCGGATTTGACGCTCTTGATTAACTGGACACCTTTCAGCTGCGGGATGTCATTCTCCCCAAGATGAATTACAATGACATCAGGCGGAGGTTCTGTGGCAGCAGCGTGGACTGCCGGCAGAAGCTGGTGCCACCTCATCCCGCTACGGCCCTTCCACTCAATTTGTGCCCGCGTCGCCAGACCCAGTTGCGATCCCCATCCGGTCTGCTTGGCGGCCTTGCCCGCCCATCGGACCAGGCTGTGGCCGACAATCCACACCCTCTTCCGCGGCCTTGGAAGAGAACCTGTTGGAATGAGATCACAAATTAGGGACTCTTGCGGGTGGGGTGGGAGGGGGTGGGGGTGGGAACTCACCGGACATATGTCCGGAATGCCCCAGACCTCCAACGCCCCAATTCCTTAATGCCTTGTTCAGGCATACCATTATCCGCAGCAAAGCTTGCTGCCCCTATCCGGAAAGAGTGTGTGCCGTAGGCAGACGGGGAAATTCCCAGATATACGAGCGCCTTCCGCATAACTGCAGTGAATTTATATCTGGTTACGAGGTGTCCAGTGGCGTGTCTAAAGAGGGGGCCAGCAGCCGACCCACGAACTACCAGGTACCCTTCAGTAGCCTTAACCGGGCACAATTCGTCTGTTGTTACGCGGTTCAATCTAACTTCTTGCCCTCTCCCTCTCTGATCCGTTTTGGACCGCCGAATTTTCAATGCCATTGACGTTGGGCCGATCCTGATGTCATTGTACTGGACTCCCCTACCTGACGTGTCCCTGGCTGAGTCGGCTACCAGTTCACTCACTCGAAACGCCCCGAAGAATGCTAATTTGAATACAGCATTAAATAATGTAACTTCATAACGGTCATAACAAACATGGGGGAGCCCCTTACACATATCCACTAGCAACTGCAACGTAATTGGGGCCCGCTGATCTTGAGTCCTACCCCCTTCCCGATGCCAGCTCTCAAGCAATCGCCTGGCAAAAAAACCCCGGTCGGGAGGGGGGTGGCCTGCAAGATTGCTTGCAAAGGCCAGGGCCGAAAGTTTCCCAGCTATCGTGCTCGGGGCCGAACCTTGGCGCCGCAAGGCCATGGCAAATTGTAACATTTGCTGTTCTGGTATTGGGAAACCCTGAGGCCAGCCCTGCTCCCTCTGGAAGTTCTGAAATTCCCTGAAAGCCCTGTTGTAAGCTGTCCTGGTTCGGGGCGCCAGGGATCCCAGAACAGCGTTGTGCAGCTCTACAACCCAAGGTTCCATACCCACGGTGGCAGCGGCTCTGGGTTCGCTCGGGCCCGGGGCGCCAGCAGACGGAAACGATCCATCTGGAAGCGAGAAAGGGCGTCGGCTACACTGTTGTCTAAACCCGGCACGTGCCTGGCATGGAACAGGATATTAAATTCCAGACAAGTGAGCACGAAAACCCTTACTAACTTCATCACTCTTGGGGACCTTGAGGACTGCGTATTGATTATGTGTACAACGGCTTGGTTGTCACACCAGAACAAAACTGATTGATTTGCCAGCTGGCTAGGCCATAGATGTACCGCCACCACAATTGGAAAGAATTCCAAAAAGGTGAGGTCCCTGGTGATGCCCTGTTCTATCCACTCATTCGGCCAGGGGGCAGCCACCCATCTGTCACTGAAGATCAACCCAAATCCCGCCCCGCCAGCCGCATCAGAATGGACCTGCAGCTCCGTTTCTAATAGAAGCTGCTCCCTCCAGAAACTGGTACCGTTAAAACGTTCCAGGAAGGTGGCCCAGGTCTGGAGATCCTCTTTCATCTCCATGTTGACCCTGATGTGATGGTGGGGGGGCGGGTTGCCGGCGAACTTTGCATAGAGGCGGGACAAAAAGGCCCGACCCGGTGCCACTACCCGACAAGCAAAGTTGAGGCTCCCCACAACCGATTGCAAGTGCCGGACCGTGGCTTTGCTGGCCACCAGGCAATTTGAAATCTTCTCCCTTAATGACTCTAACTTATCACTGGGCAGTCGAGACACCGCTTGCTCGGTATCCAGTTCTATTCCCAGATAAGTTAACCTGGTGGCGGGTCCTTCTGTTTTCTCATGGGCTAAGGGTATACCTAAATTCTCTGCTACTTCCTGAAAAATACGCATCAAGTCAATGCATTCGCTTGTGTTGGCCTGGCCAATGAATAAGAAATCATCTAAATATTTTATGATTCCTCTTTTTCCAGACCGCTGTTTTACTATCCATTCCAGTAAGGTGCTGAAGCGCTCGAAGACTGAGCATGAGATTGAGCACCCCATTGGCATGGCTTTGTCGTAATAGTAACCTCCCTGGAAGTGAAAACCGAGCAGCGGGAAACTGTCGGGGTGCACAGGGAGCAAGCGAAAAGCAGACTTGATGTCGCACTTCCCAAGGAGTGCATGGGGCCCAAATGACTTCACTAGGGTTACTGCCGTGTCAAACGATGTATATCTGACCGAGGAGAGGTCCTTGGGGATCGCATCATTGACCGAACCCCCCCGGGGGTATGACAAATGGTGGATTAAACGAAATTCACCTGGGGCCTTCTTTGGCACGACGCCTAAAGGGGATACCACCAAGTCGGGAAATGGGGGAACAGGGAATGGGCCCGCCACCCTTCCTTCGGACCTTTCTTTCTGGATTTTGGCTCGCACTATGTCCTCCATCCCCGCTACCGATTTCAAATTTGGGCACAACCGGTGCTTGTGAACTTCAGTAGCGGGGATCCGAAAACCTTCCCGAAAACCTGTTATTATAAACTCGGCTTCCGTTTGGTCAGGGTAGGACTGGAGGGCTTTTGCGAGCTCAGCTACCCTAACTGGGGTTGGTGCCCTTGCTGGATGGGGACGAGCCCCTTCCATTGATGCTTCCCTTACCCGGCCCTCCGGGGAACTGTTTTCTTTTACCTGAACCCTTTCCTTTGGGGCAGGCCGAGGCAGCATGGTGCCCGGCACAGTTGGGACAAGTGTGACGGAACCTACAGGTCGCTCGAGAACATCGCCCGGACCGATCAAATTCCCAACACATGCCCGCGGGGGACGCCGTTCCTTTCTTGCCTTCGTCACGAAAGGACTCTGATGCCGAAGATGCCCCCCCTTTTGCCAGTAAATGGCCACTATCTGACCTGGGCACATTCCCGGCCCCACTCATGCAATTCAACCAGAGGTCGTGTGCATGCAAATCCCATCTTAGTGCGGGCGTATACGCTGCTCTGTGGCGGAAGGCTTCATCGTACCTAAGCCATGCGCCCGCTGGCCCGGCCTCGTAAGCACGCCGTACGATGTCGGCGTACTTTAACAAGTCGGCAGCTCGGGTGGGGTATGCCTGGATCAGCACTCCCATGTAAATGGAGAAGGCAGCAGTCCAATTGGACCAGTTCCGGTCCGCCTTGGGGCGCTTGAAGCGCTCCTTCTCTTTCTTGTCGTCCTGATCAGTGGGGTCCAAAATCGGATCACTAAACAGGAGGGCGAACAGATCAATGTACTCCCCCCGCCATATCCTCTCCTTTGTTGCTGGCAGCAAATGGCCCCCTATTGGGTCCGATACTGAAGAGTAACCCCCGCCTTCTGGCGGGGGGCACTGTGTGACCACTGTTGCTGGCGGGGCAGGGAACACTGTACTAAGTAGGGGTGGCTGCGGGACGGGTGCTGGTGCCCATATTTGCAGGGCCTGCCCAGCCAGAGAGGACGAGTTCGGCGCACCCCCGTGGGGGAGCACCCCCCCGGCTGGTCCACTTGCGCCCTCACCCACGGTAGAAGGGAGTGGTGGGTATGCTACTGGGACCCAATTCCCACCCCACCACACAAGCTGCGTTGTTTCCCCCCGTGCCCCGTAACCCTGTAAACTCCCTGGTGCCGGCCTCACATCTCCCGTGCTGCCCATTATAAGGGGCTGCAACAGATTCCCTCCACTGGCACTGCCCGCCCCTCCGTTGGGTGCGGGGGCATTACCTGTATTCGGGGTAAGCTGGACGGCCTGCATCGCCTGCTGGGTTCCCGATGTGCTGGCACGCTGGTCTATTAATGCCTGAAGAGCCCTTTCCATGCGGTCCATTCGCTGGCTCAGATCGCCGTCGCCCTGTCCCTGCGGCACCGCTCTCCCCACCAGTTGCTCCTGCTGTAAAAAGGGGGGAAGAGGCTCCCCGGCCCAGCCCCGTGCCAGGGCTGTCCCCGCAGCACCGCCCCGACTGGTTGAGGCCTGGGCAGACTGCGGGATCCCGGGGTAGGGCAGGGCCCATCGTGGATTGACTGGGCCCTGTTCTGAATACATTAATTGGGGCCTGGATCCTACCGCTGCAGAGGCTGCCGCACCCGGAGCTGCCGCACCTGTAGCCACCACTGGGGCCTGCCAAGTAACCGGGGGAGACACCCCAGCTGGTGCACCCAAGGGGGGGGACTGCTGACCCGTGTGGGCTTGCACACCCATACCTTCGGCAGCCTCGCCCACGTACCGGGCTGGCAGGTTAATGGGGCGGCCACTACGCCATGGAGAGGGCAGCGAGGGGGACCCCCCTTCTGCTGCCACTATCTCCCCTCCTCTCCCTGATGGGCCCAGCCGTTGCGGGCCCTGGATCTGTGGAAGGGGTGGTTGAGGGGGTGTGCCAGGGTTATTCCCTTCCACCCCCAAAAGCTGCTGGAGGAGGGCCTCACAGCATCCTGACTGTGAGGGGGGTCTCTCCCTCCCCACTCTGCCTTGGGGCTCCCTCTGTCCCCACTGGTTGCATGTGGGGGAGGATAGGCTCCCCCGAGGTCCCTGGAACCGCCCCCCCCCCTTTCTCCTACCCCTGCTCCCAGGGGTGCTTCGGGTTGGGTATCCAGGTTGCTGGATCCCACCCTCCTTTTCTTCGCCGCAGCAGCGGCATTCTTTTTTGTCTTTCCCATCCCTCTTCGGTGGGATCTCCCTCCCAAAATCCCTACCGCCTCTGTATTCTGTCGGGCAGCTCAACTGCGCTGCCATCTTCGCCGCTGGGCTGGGCTGGAATGTAGCCCGAGCGGCGTTCACTGCCCGTGGCCCCGCCCTTAGGCGGGGTCATGTGCCTCACCTTGCCCAATGGGGAGTGCAGCCTGTGCCTGAAGCACTACAGGCTGCATCCCCCCATTTCCAGTGTGAGCCGGCTTTTCCCGCGTCGAAGCGCCGCTGAGGGCTCCGATAACGGGAAAACTTAACCCTTGCCGTCCTGCCCCCTTGCTTAGGCGGGCGCGGCAAAGGGCCTCATGCCCCAACCCCCGGGGGGGGGGGGCGGACGCAATTGTCTTCATTTCTTGCGTTTGGGACCAACACAGAAATCTCCGTCTTCTACTGGTTCTCAAACCTTTTAAACTATGCTCCTCCTCTCCCTCTTTGTGATAATTGAAGCCTCTCATCATGTTCCCTCTCCCTGCCCCCTTTGTTTTCTGACTCTCTCTGGAGCTAGGTGTAATGTACGCTCGCTGTGCACTTTCTTGCATCCTCCCCTCCCCCAATATTTTTTGTTCCTTTCCTGTTTGAGAACCAAATTTCCAGGCTTAATATTAAATTTAGTAAAGCTGTAATCTATTAATGTGTTTGTGTCCTTGATTCGTCTGCATGTTCTGCACAGTGTCTCATTTGCATTGGTGTCAGTTCAAGATTGTGGCCTGTGCCTCCTCCTAGATAACTATTTTCCTGTGCTTGTATTTGAAGATCTATCCATGGTAAGGGTTGATAAGCCCATTCAATTGTGCATACCCTGTTTAGCATTTCATTTCAACTCTAAAACTGACCTGGCTTTGTATATTTGTGCATTCCCCATTCATGTGCCTTTGAGATTAAATTCAGCACTGAAAAAGAGAGAGCAATAAATATGTTTCTCTAACATTAAAACATTGATGTGGAATACGTTTGTATTCCACAAACCAATTTTACTCCCCACAATTATACTTTTGTCTTACTTTCTTTGGTGATCATTTTTCTTCCATTTCCCTTTTACAATAATAATAGCACAAGCTTCACAGAAACGTTATGCATCTTTGAAAGAAACGTGTTTTGCAATATGGTAATTACAGCTGGCATGCAAGCGATTTAGAATTATTGGTTGTATGAACAGCCTGGTTGGTTTGACTTATTTTCTTTTTTTTTCTTTTTTTTAAAGGAGGGCCTTGATTACTCTTTATTTTTGCCCATGAAGTTTTACTGTGATCTGTAATTTTCAGTCCTGTGGACATTGGGCCAGCTGGATCTCTTTTTAAAGGCAATTTCCTCTCTTCTCTGTTTTAAAGAAGATTTTTATCCCCCTTAACTCATTTAGAGTTCAGGTCATTTGTTCTTTTTGAACTTTTCACCACCTATGTAGTATAAATCTGATGGTTTGGAAATAACCTATTCGAATTCAGTATAGCTCTTTCTTCCCATTGGACATGACTGTAAAAATACATTGCCTACTTTCCTCTGCTGAGTAGAATTTTTTAGCTGGTGAGTAGATTTTTACAGCTCTGAGTCTTCTCCCCTACTGCAAGTCTGAGCCTGGTAAGGTTTCTATGCCTTGCTACTAAATTATCATGAATTACATACATGTGTGTATATATATTTACATCTCTGTCTTTGGGATGATGCCCTGAGTAAATTCTGCATTGGTTTCAGTGGAACTTCTCCAGAAAAAACATTTTGAGGATTGCGGTGTAAATGTTAACATTTTCTGAATTGGAAATTCCCAACTAACAGTAGGTTCCCCGGTACGTACAGATATTACACAGTGTGACAGGGCAGCTGGTATCATCACAAAGAGACTTGGTCCTGGTTCCTTTAAAAAAAAAAAAAAAAAAAAAAAAGTACACAGGGCATAGAGATACTGAAATGCAGTGAGATTCCTTTATTTACAGTGCCCAGAGGTGCATGTACCTGCAACCCCAGTTCCAGAGGAGGCCCTTATGCATAGTCCTTTAGCCTCTTCAGCCCACAGCGGAAAGTTCTTTGACCCAGCAGTGCATTGCATCAGGCATGCACAATATATTCACCCAGCAGCACAAAGTACCAGCCCCGCATCCTTACATAAGCCCAGTGGAAGCAATCCATCTGTCCTCCAGGAAGACTTGGCTCCAGGAAGACTGTCCCTGGGCCAGAGGCTCAGGCATTTATGTCTCTCTGTGAGGGCATGAACAACAGACCCAGCTTAAAGGGTTAGTACACTCCCACTCATTATACACATTAACATATACCCCAATGACACAAACTATACAGTACTGCAAGTACATAGACATAGACCCCAAGTCATTTTTACATTATCTACATTGTAAAATGTGTCCGTACGTCTCCGGCCCGGACCTGGCCTCCCTCATCCGTGCCTTCGTCACCTCGAGGCTGGACTACTGCAATGCGCTCTACGTGGGGCTGCCCTTGTTCCTGGTTTGGAGGCTGCAGCTAGTGCAGAATGCGGTGGCCCAACTCCTTTCGGGGACGGGTCATTGGGAGCAGATAACACCTGTGCTCCGGACTCTGCACTGGTTGCCAATAGCGAGTCGAGCCAGGTTTAAGGTTCTGGTATTAATCTATAAGACCCTTTATGGTCTGAACCCCTCATACCTCAGGGACCGCCTCACCCTACGCACCCCAGAGCGGCTCATTCGGTCTGCCGGGGGTGTCTTCTTGGAGGTCCCCCATGTTAAGCGGGGGGGGGGCACAATGGAGAGGGCATTCTCGGTGGCTGCGCCGCGCCTTTGGAATTACCTCCGGGAGGAAGCTCGCCTGGCCCCAAGCCTTTTAACATTCCGGCGAATTTGTAAAACCTGGCTTTTCGCCCAGGCCTTTGGGGAGGGGGGGAGGGGGGTTAGGGAGGTTTTTTATCCCCCTTCACCCTTATTTATTGTATTATTTATCATGTTCCCTGGTCCTGTTTTAATTGTTGTATTTTTCTTTTGAGATTGTTTGAGCTATTTCAGGAGGGGCGGGGTATAAATGTAATAAATAAATAAATATAAAATAAATTGTGAGGGTGGTCCCATTACACACAGCATAATTTCCTAACTGATACCCTGCTATGCATAGTTCTACCACGACTGGCTGAGCCTAAAGTTGATTTCTTTGGCCACTTTTAAACGGACAAACATCTGAAGACGGCGTGGGTGGGCATGCACTCCTGTGATCCATGCATCGCCCACTCACGTGTATACACGGAGCATCGGGAGGAAAATCCGGGATGCTTGTGCGGGGGCAGGAGTGGGCATGAGTAGGGGTGCACACCCAGCCTGTTTACGCCCCCAAACACACACACTGGAGGTGCACGTGTGATCCACATGGTGCACATGGACCCACCTCCCAGCCATGTCCATTTAAAAATGGCCTTTGTCTTTGCTAGGCCATGTTGCCGTTTTTGTTACCTTCTGAACTAACCTTCTCCTCTTATAGAGCTGACCTATGCCATCACATTATGTGTGTCCTGACTGTTGCAGCAGCAGTAACAGTGTGGCTGGGTACTTAAGCTTTGGGAGGCAACCTTGATAACGTTCCTCTATTCTATTCCTTACTATGATCCTATTATACCTCTCTGTAATCTTATTGAAAAAGGAGGGAGCATTTCTCCTAGTTCCTTATCTTGCAAAACAGGGTTTTCAAAAGGAAAACAAAAAGGTGAGGTCTATAGGAAACACATTGATGGAAGTGAGATTCAGACTCTCAGTCAGTCACCTGTGCCACAGCTTCAAGAACATTCCTTAAGACTACACCTAATCTGTAGCCAGGGAATCATCTCTCTCACTCTCATCATAAGCAGGATGTTAATGCCTGCAAATGAAAGAGCAGGATTCATCGCTTCAGGCGGGACTGTCTTGCCTAAACCCAGACTGTTGAGAGGTCTGTGTCTGTAATGTTTGTGTGTATATGTATGGGATTAATAGCCTGTCTTTATAATGTTGCATGCCTTTCCAACAGTCCCTATTTAGGAGGCACAGTTCTTCTTGGAGGCTGAATCACACTGAGTAAAAACAGACGTGATAGCAGGCTGTGTTGTCAGGTAGCCCGGGCTCTGACCTCGGAAAACTTCTGAGGTCACAGCCCAGGCTAAGGCCCAGTGAGTTTTGAAGTTTGTTTGGTCCGGGAGACATTGCCTGGGTCAGGGAGTGCCATTGCTGCCCATCATGGCAGGGGGCGAGATGTTAGGCATCGCGTGGCCATATGTTCATATTTCTCCCCGCCCTACCTGGGCCCTGGCTGCAGGCACATTTGTTCTGGACCGTGTCTGCCACAGCTTCCTGCCCCGCACTAGGTTGCTTCCATGCTGTGGTCATGTTTGTTTTTACCCACTGTCCTGCTTTCAATGCTCAAGTACTTCTTTCAGGAGTAAACACCAGTATTCAAGCCTTAGGCATCTCTTCTCTGGTTGCTGCCCAGGAAAATCACTTGAGAGGACATTGGGGGATGGACTGACAAAAAACTAAGTGAAATGATAAACAGGAGAACGTGTGCTCCACTTTATGCACTTGGAATGTTGGGAGGCGTGTGTGCAGCTTATTCACTGAAGGGTGGAGCTTATTGGCTGAGGGGACATGGCTTGTCCTCCTTTGGCCACTAGAAATGTTGGGAGATAGGATATTTCCAAAATATGTATTATAGAGTGTAGCAGCTCTCTGGCACACTAGTTTTACCACTGTGCATAAATCATAAAGACAATGAAGAATGAAGTTGTAGTGTCACGTAACCAACTGGTATGCAGATTGTCAATCAGTGCAGACCAGTATGCCACGCAGTGCTGAGAATCCCCTCTGCTTAGACTGAGAAGTAACTGTGAAAGCTGCATGGTAGTCAATGCCAAATACTGACATTTTATTAATGATCACAGTGAATTTAGGCTGATACCCAGAAGGGTATGTGCAAGAGCAGTATATAACTGTAAATGATGGACTGTCCACTCCAAGTTTTTTTCAGGACTCAGCCCCCAAATCAGCCATGACCCTCAGACTTTTCTCCCCCAAGTGCTGTTTTCTTTCTTTCAGTGAAGAAGAGATGAAGTCCCCAAAGGTGATAAAACAATGCGCCAAGCCCTTTCTACTGTGCCAAGGCCCTTGCTGAGCTCCCAGCCAACTCTTTGCTGAAGAAGCCATATCCTACACTCCCAGCATTGTATCATGGGCAAGCAGCTTGTAGGTTTCTAGCCCGTTTCTAGTCATACAGGGCAGCCCCTTCCTCGCTGTGTGGTCTCTTTTGTCTGATACCAAATCCAGATGGTGGCTTTCCTTTGAGCCCCTGCAGTGTTCCTGTACCTTGTCGGCGCATCCAGAATGAGACAAGGACTCCAAGTTGGGTTTTAACGGCCACGCTCTTTATTCAAATTATAATTAGGCTAAGTGGGGTAATTGCCGCTAAGCAATTCAGGTCCAGCACTCCCAACTCGTATAACCATTAATAGCATAACTAAACAGGACTTGGCCTGCATGTACCCTCCAGTGCCAACCCCAAACAACATCTCCCCTTTCGCTCACTGGCCTGAGGCCGTGATTGAAGGGGACAGTGTCCTTTTCGGACTGGAGTAAGGGTACAGCTCTGAAGGATTGAGGACCGTGCTTGTCCTTGCCCTCCTTCTGACAGGCACCTCTCCCCGGGATGTGACCCATGCGCTTGCTGTGCCCTGCTTTTGCGCCTGGTGTCGCATCCCCATCTTTTAGGGAGATGCCTCCAATTGCTATTACTTATCTATTTAAACAACTAACAGTGCTGGACCCCTGCCACTAAAGGACTGCCGATTCTGCATCGGATGATCCCGACCCCCACCCAGCCTAATCTAACCTAAAACTTCAACCAGTTTTGCCATCAAGGTAGCCAAATACACTCCGTTGCCTTCTGGTGACAAGTGTACCCTGTCTGGACGATAAAGCTTGGGTGACCCGTGTGTAATCCCGTGGTGAGAGATTCTCATACCTCCTCTAGAGTGAAGCCATTTCCCCACCTTCCTGTTTATATTAGGCCGAGTTTTATCAACTTTTTGTGGGTTTAGAGCTTTATCTCACCTCAATTGCGCTACCAAATCTGTCCAAATTAGGGTAGCTTGTGGGAAAAGCCGTTCCACCTCTAATAGGTCAGCCTTGATGTTGACGACCATTGCCACCCCTTTCAACCTTGGTATGTCGTTCTCTCCCAGGTGGATTACCACAAAGTCTTGCGGCTTGCCAGCTGCCACCGCCTGTAGCGTGGGGAGTAGCTGATGGCATCGCATTCCACTCCGCCCCATCCAGCGAATCTCCGCTCTGTTTGCCAATCCCAGCTGGGTTCCCCAGCGTGTCTGGCCTTCGTGGCCCATCACACTAGACTGTGTCCTAGACCTCGCCACACCTGAATGAACAGATAGAATACAGTGGTTAGTGTGCCAGATCCCGGATGTACGTGCGGTATCCCCGGGAGCGCCACCACCCTGCTGCTCGTATCTCCTGCTCTGGGAGGCCTGCTGCGGCTGCAAAGGATGCTGCCCCGATATGGAAAGAGTGTGACCTGTATTCAGAGGGTGGGAGGCCAAGGTAGCTCAATGCCCTTCACAGCACCCCTGTAAACTGGTATCGGGTCACAGGGGGGCCATGTCCATGCCTAAAAAAGGGGTCAGCTAATGGCGGTCAGACCTTACTGTACTCCTCCACCGCTCGAATGGGGCATAATTCGGGGGAGCCCGCCCTGTGAACGGTCACCATGTATCCCCTGCCCCACTGATCCGTTTTGGACCATCGCAGGCGGAAGTAGAGTGTGTTGCTGCCCAGCCTTACGTCCTCGATGGAAAGAGCTCGCCCTGCGCAATCCCGCCTGGACTCAGCTACGATCTCGCTCATGTGGAAGGCTCCGAAAAAGGCTACCTTGAAAGCAGTTGCAAACAATAACGCTTCAAAAGAGTTAAAACAAACATGGTTAAGGGCAATATTTATTATAAGGAGGAGGGTGGGTGTGATAGGGGCCCTGCTATCTGGCTCTCTGGCCTGCTCTCATGACCAGCTCTCCAACATTCTCCGGCTGAAAAAACCTCTATCGGGCGGGGGGGACCCTGCCAAGCCACTCATGAACCCCAATGCGGACAGTTTGCTGGTGATGGTACCCACAGCTGCCCCGCGGTGCCTTAATGCAAGGGCGAACTGCAACATCTGTGCTTCAGGGATAGGGAAGCCCATTCCCCAGCCCCGTTGTGCTCAAAATTCCTGAAATTCTCTGAAGGGCCTCGAATACACTGCCTGGGTTCGAGCTGCCAAGGATCCCTGTATGATGTTGTACAGCTCTAGGATCCAAGGCTCCACAGTGCTGGTGGGAGGGGTTCCGGTGACAGGCTGGCTGCCAGTGCCAAGGAGCGGAAACTCTCCATCTGGAAGCAAGAGAGGGCATTGGCTATCCCGTTACTAATCTCGGGTACATGCCTGGCAACAAACAGAATGTTATGCCTCAAGCAAGCTAACACTAATGCCCTAATCAGCTTCATGACCCAGGGGGACTTTGAGGACAGGGAGTTGATCACGTGCACTACTGCCATGTTATCGCACCAGAACAGGACGGAGCGGTCAGCAAAATCGGTAGCCCAGTGGCGTACTACCAATACAATTGAAAAAAATTCCAGGAATGTCAGGTCCCTGGTGACCCCTTGCTCCGACCACTCTGGCGGCCATGGGGCAGTGCATCACTTGTCCCGAAATTACACCCTGAAAACACAACCACCTGCTGCGTCTGAGTGAACCTGGAGCTCGGCCTCGAGCAAGAGTTGTTCCCGCCAGAAGCTGACCCCATTAAGCCCGTTGAGGAATTTTGCCCAATTTTGGAGTTCATTTCTCATCTCTCTAGTGACTCTGACATGATAGTGGGCGGGGAGGGGTTCCCTTTCAGTCTGCAGTACAAACGTGCCAGGAAAGCCCGTCGGGGGGCCACCACTCTGCAAGCGAAATTCAGGCTCCCTACCAAGGACTGTAGTCCCCACACCATGATCTTTACAGTGACGTAGCACTTAGCTGTTTTGGCCCACAAAGAAGATTCTTATCCCTGGGTAGACGGCAAAGAGCCCTAACTGTGTCGAACTCTATTCCCAAATAAGTGAGAGTGGTGGCAGCTCCTTCTGTTTTTTCTGGGGCCAAAGGAATCCCCAGCTCATCCGTCACTGTGGAAAGTTTCCATTAGACCTGCACAATCACCTGTCCCTGCCCTGCTGATGAAGAGGAAATCATCAAGGTAGTTTGTAATTTCCCCTCCAACCGCCTGCTGCCGGACCACCCATTCAACCGTGGAACTGAAATGCTCAAATGCAGAGCATGAAATTGAACAGCCCATTGGCATGGCTCGGTCGAAGTAAATACTGGCCTTGAAATTAAGAACCCAGGAGGTGCAAACTCTCTGGGTGACCCGACAGCAGTCGGAAGGCAGATTTGATATCGCACTTGGCGAGCAATGCATTAGGGCCGGGACTCTTTACTAATTGTACCGCCTTGTCGAATGAAGCGTCGTGGGTGGCCGTGAGTTCCCTCGGGATGGCATCATTTACTGATCTTCCTGGGGGGTGGGAGAGGTGGTGGATAAGCTGGAATTCCCCTGTGACCTTCTTTGGTACCACCCCAAGTGGGAAGACCACCATGTCCTCCATTGGCAGGATCTGGTATGGGCCAGCCACTCTGCCCTCCCGGACTTCCTTATCCAATTTAGCTTGTACCACCCATTCCATTCCTAGCACTGATTTAAGGTTAGGGGCTGGTTTTGATTGTTGTTGAACCCCTATTGCTGGTATCCTAAACCCCTCACGAAAGCCGCTCACCATATATGCTACCTCCTCTTTATCTGGGTGATCCCGTAATGCCCACTCTAACTTCTCTAACTTAACAGGGGTTGGAGCCCTTTCCCGAACCGCCCCCCGGGGGTCCTCCTTTTATTATTATTATTATTATCAATAACAAACATTTATATAGCGCCAGCAGTGTACCTGGCACTTTACAAAGTAATAAAATAGACACGGTCCCTGCCCCTAGGGCTTACAATCTGAGAGACAGGAGCTGGGGGAGAGACTTAGGAAGGGGAACAGAGGGAGAGACAAGGGGTCTAACATTCATGAAGATGCGAGGTCTCAAGTGCACGTACTTGGCTTGGTTACGATGAGAATGACAGCAGGCAGGTCCATGTTGCAAGGATAAGGGTAAACCGATCGTAGGTATAGGAATAGTGGCTCAGCAGGATAAAGAGTCAGACGGAGCAGAGCGAAAGAGGTGAGTTTTAAGGAGAGATTTGAAGGTATGAAGGGAGGGGGCAAGGCGGATGTGGACAGGGAGGGAGTTCCAGGCATGGGGGGCAGCAAGTGAGAAGGGACGAAGGCGCTTAGGGGAGCAGGGAAGGCGTGGAAGGGTGAGAGATGGGACAGAGGAGGAGCGAAGTGCACGGGCTGGAGTATGGAGGGCGATAAGTGCAGAGAGGTAGGGGGGAGCAAGGTTGTGAAGAGCTTGATTGCTCTTGCTCATGGGACCCGATTGGCTTTTCCCCTTTGCCCACGGCTGCCTCCCTTTGTTACACGCTGTCGTGGCATGGTACCCCCTGCAAATGGCACAAGCGTGGCGGAATTTACATCTGTTGTGGCCTCATTTTCCTGAGCATGCGAATTCCCAGCATTGGGTGCCCCCTCTGCTTTGGGCCTTGCGGCCCTCACTCCAAAAGGGGTCATTAGCAGGGGCCACCCTTCCTTTGGTCAGCATGTGCCCACTGTCTGCCCTGGATGCTATGGCCGAGTCGCTCATGCAGTTCAGCCATAAATTGTGAGCATGCACGTCCCACCTCATACGTGGAGTGTACGATGCCTCGTCATACCTGAGCCAGGCCCCGGGGGGCCTGAGTCGTAAGCACAACGGACTATGTCCGCATATTTCATTAATGCGTACACCCTGTCCGGGTATGCTTGGACTATCACCCCCTGATAAATTGAAACGGATAAGGTCCAGTTCGCCCAATTCCTGTCTGCTTTGGGGCGGCGAAAGCACTCTTTATCCTTTCTATTTTTCCTGTCGCTCGGGTCGGGGATAGGATCCGTGACCAGGAGGGCGAATATATTGACGTATTCACCCCACCATATCCTCTCCCTTGTGGGCTGCAGTAAATGGTCGCCTAACAGGGCCGAAACATCCGTGTACCTTCCACCCAGAGGTGGGAGGGGGCGCTCCCCCATACCCATGTACCTCAGTTGACCCCCCGGTTGCACCCATACCTACAGTGCCTGAGTCCTGTGGGGAATGGACCAGCCCACTGGTTGCCCGGTCGTGCCGCAGTGCGCCGGTGGCGAGCCAATGCCTGTTGCCCCCCCGGCGGGAGGAATCTCCAGCCTGGAGGCTGGGACCCAGGCCCCGTTCCACCAGAGCCAAGGCGTCTCGCTCCCTGAACTTGATGAGGGTGCATAACCCGATGCGCCGACAGGCACACTCCCTCACTGGGCGCTACCCCCTTGCTGTCCTTCGCGGGTAGCCAGCAGGGGCCTACCCATCCACATGGGAACCAAGCCCTCTGCCTCCATGGCTTGGTAAGCTGGGGGCCATGCTGGCCCGGGCGGGTACCCCTCCACCCCTGGTTCCCCCGTATTGGCGTAAACTGTCGCCAAGGGACGTGGATCCGGTGGTGGTGGCGGAGGCTGGTAGTCTTCTGCCATGGCCCGTAGTCCGCATTCCAGCGCCTCAATCCTCCTTAGCATCTCTGGATCCTCCTGTTCCCCTCGCTCCCTGTCTTCCTCTCTTGCTCTCTGCTCTGGCGGGGCTCCGTCTCTGGGAGGAGGACAGGGCGCCCCCATCCGCCTGGATCCCTGGTGTGGAGAGGGGCACCTGTAGCGGGGTTGGGCCTGGCCCAAGTGCCGGCCGTGTTCCCACTGGTGGTCCCGCCTCTCCCGCCATCCCCACACTAGCTGACTCGGGGCTGCTGTCGCCCCGTGTGCATAGGGGTGGGGGTGGGGGAAAAACACCATCATGATACCTGGGCGGGGGCATTGCCCTCCTGCCCCCTCATCGGGGTTCCCCTGTAAGTGGTCCTGGGGGACCCTCCAAGCTCACCGCATACGGTGCAGGGGCTGGCAAGTTATTTGGGGTTCCCAAGATGGGCCCGGTCATGTCCTGTGCCCAGTGTCCCCCGAGGGGGTGGGCCCCTCCTCCCCATGTTCCATCCACCCTGGGCCTTGTACTGGCAGCGTGGCTAGCGCCACCGACTGCACCCTTGGTGGGTGCCCCGACCATGCAGCTGCCATCCACTCCATCATGGCCTCGCAGCCTGCCAGCCGCTCCTGCAGGGAGAGCAGGACTACTCCTCTTCCGCCTTCTCCTGCAGGAGCATAGCCCTCTTCACACACCCTCCCTTCCCCCGTGCTGGGCACCACCGCTGGTGGGGACTGAACCGGACATGGTGCCGGGCTGGGGCAGCTCTTTTTCTTTGCCTTCCCCATATGTGGGGACCTCTGCCTAGCCTTTTCCCTCCTTTTCCACCCAGCTGGTACNTGCAATCACACACACAGGGCAAAAGGAAAGGGACGGGGGTGACGTGTGGTGAGTGGGAACAGGGGTGTCCAAACCTGGGAAGGGAGGAGTGGGACAGGGCAGGCACACTAAAGGGGTCAAGGGAACAGTGAAACAAGACGGAACCGTGGGAGGGAGGGCGTCTCCGTGGGAGTTAGCCTCCCTACCACTAGCCCCCAAACCCTGGGGCTTGGGGTACACACCGCCTTGGCCTGGTCCCGGATGGTGCGCCGTGGCAAAAGTGGCTTGCGGCTCCAAGCTCCCTCAACGCCGCACCTCCGGGTTCACCAAAAGCCCATTGCCTGGGGCAACCCTGGCTGAACCCGGCTGCTTTTCCTGCCGGTGTGAAAGCCCTGCTCTTCCTTCCACTGCAGCAACCTTGCTGCAGCGGGGAGTGCCCGCTTCCTCGCCCTTGTCTCTCCTAAAGGGAGCATGACAGGGGGCTATTCTGCCTGGTGCCTTTCACTGTTTTGGACCTACCTAACCTGCCAGCTTGCCAACCCTGGTGAGGCACAGCTTTCACCTTTGCAGAGCAACTTCGACACTGGATTAGAGATAGTAGAAATGGAGCATGAGGTGATGAGGTGTCTTGTCCATCTTTCTGGGATGATTTTCAGGAAGTGATGCCAGCCGATGCTGCTGGGGGGGCGGGGGCATAGCGCAAGTGGTAAGAGCACGTGTTGCATGTATAAGGTCCCAGGTTCAATCCCTGGCATCTCTACCTCAGAATCCCTGGCAGCATGCCTGGGGGAGGCCTCTGCTGGGGGCTTGGAGGTGTCTCAGGTAGCATGCTGGGATGACCTCTGCTGGAGACCCTGGAAGAGCTGGATTTGGACCCGAATTTGAAACCCCTGCTGCCATGTCAGGTTGTGACAATACTGGGCTAAGATGGACCATTGGTCTGACTCAGTTAGGCAATTTAAAAAAAAAGAAAAAAAGATCCTGGGGTCGGTTAGGGCCACCAGTTGTGAATTAGATCCTTGCCTGTCCTGGTTGGTGAAAGCCTCCAGGGAGACATTGGGGCTGGGGCTGGCGGGAGTGATCAACACATCCCTTCGGCAGGGGAGTTTGCCCCCTGGTCTCAAGGAGGCCGTGGTGCACCCCCTGTTGAAGAAGGCATCTTTGGATGTGGACGTACTCGCCAGTTACCAACCCGTCTCTAACCTTCCATTTTTAGGGAAGGTTATTGAACGGGCGGTGGCCTTACAGCTCCAGGGTCACCTAGACAGCATTGGTTTTCTTGACCTGTTTCAATCAGGGTTTCGACCTGGCTATGGTACGGAGATGGACACAGGACGCTCAACATTACTGGTCCTGCTAGATCTCTCGGCTGCATTTGATACAGTGGACCATGGGCTGCTGTTGAGACAGTTGCATGACCTGGGAGGTCTGGATGGGACCGCCCTCGGCTGGTTCCAGTCATTCCTCTCGGGGAGGACCTAGCGGGTTGTCCTGTGGGCAGAAACATCTAACTCCTGGGCCCTGGATTGTGGCGTTCCGCAAGGTTCAATCATGTCTCCTTTATTGTTTAATGTATACATGCAGCCCTTGGGGGAGATCGTGAGAGGATTTGGTGTGCGTTGCCACCAATATGCTGATGACACCCAGCTTTACCTCTCTTTTTCAGCTGACCCAGCTCCTGCTGTCTCTGTGCTACGTTTGGAGGCCGTGGCGACTTTGTTGTGGCAGAGCAGACTGAAGCTCAATCCCAATAAGACAGAGGTGATGGTGGTAGGCCGAGTGGGGGAGGTGTTGCCCCCTCTTGTGGAGGGGGTGCACTCCTCTGTGGCCCAGCAGGTTTGGAGTCTGGGGATTTTATTGGATGCAGACCTCTGCCTAGATCAGCAGGTGGATGTGGTGGCGAAGGTGGCTTTCCGCCAGCTGTATCTGGTACGGAGGCTGCACCCATATATTTCCAGAATTGACCTGGCCTCCTTGATCCATGCCTTCATCACCTCGAGGCTGGACTACTGTAACGTGCTCTACGTGGGGCTTCCCTTGATGCTGGCTTGGAGGTTGCAGCTAGTGCAGAATGCGGCGGACTGTCTCTTAACAGGGACGGGCCGACGAGAGCACATAACACCGGTGCTCCGTGCACTGCACTGGCTGCCTGTAACGTACCGAGCCAGATTCAAGGTGCTGACTTTGATCTATAAGGCCCTGTACGGTCTTGGACCTGGATATCTCAGGGACCGCCTTGCCCTCCACAACTCAGGACTGCCCCTTCGGTCCACTGGGGGCGCCTTTCTGGAGGTCCCCTGCATAAATCGGGGGTTACAATGGAGAGAGCGTTCTCGGTGGCTGGGCCACGGCTATGGAACTCCCTCCCAGAGGAAGCACGGCTGTCCCTGAGTCTGTTGGCCTTCCGTCGGGCCTGCAAGACATGGCTGTTCTCCCAGGCCTTCGGAGGTGGGGAGGGGAGGGTGGGTTAAATTGCTGTATGGGGGCTGTTTTAAATTTGTTAAACAATAATATTGGATTTTTTTTAGATTTTTATGTGGTTTTATGTTGTTTTAGATTGTTTTTATAATTGTTGGAAGCCGCCCCGAGATGCCATTGGCATGAGGGAGCGGCATATAAGTGTAATAAAATAAATAAATAAAATAAATAACTATTTGACTTTTCTCTGGTGGTCCTTTTTCTTAGGTTTCTGACTCAGCCTTTTATACTCTGGCTATTGCCCGTGGCTGCCTAGCATTCCCCCTTCAGCTTCCAGCTGGGACTTAAAAGACCAGATACCTACTGTGAGGTATGGGGGAAGGAACGGGGAGAGGAGCAGGAAGGGGTCCAACCACCCGCTCCTACGCAACGCAGCGGGGTTATGCCTGGAAACAAACCCTCAGGATCGAATAGGGCCTCTAGGATTATGAATCCACAGCCTGGATCATCATTGGGTATCGGGGATGACTGCACACCTCCTGGCTGCCACTGCAATCACACACACAGGGCAAAAGGAAAGGGACGGGGGTGACGTGTGGTGAGTGGGAACAGGGGTGTCCAAACCTGGGAAGGGAGGAGTGGGACAGGGCAGGCACACTAAAGGGGTCAAGGGAACAGTGAAACAAGACTATACCAAAGAGGGGTCCACACTTATCTGGTCCATGCTACAAACACTCACCTCAGCCACTCGCTACAAGCACTCGCCTCAGACACACGTCACTCACGCACAATCTCGCTAGGTTCTCAGAAGGGGTCAAATACATGCAGTCAAAGCAAGGGGCCAGTCTCACATGCACGTAGGCCCTGATCATCAGCAGTGCTATGGTGGCAGGGAGATGCGTTTATACCCAGTGCTCAGGCGGTTTTGCAAGCGCTCTGAGCGCTGCAGGACAGGGGCTGGTGGCATCTCAGCGGCCACGCCCCCAGGATCAACGTGCAGACGTGGGGGAGGGCCCTGAGTGTTGGGCGCGCTTCCCCCTGCGTCCTGCTGCTGCGCCGTGGATAGCTATGACGGCACCCCAACCCCCAGACACATTGAGTATTGCCTCTGGGGGGCTGGGACCCATGTCGGGCGTCCCCCCCCCCCCAGGTGAGCGGCATACTCCACACCGTCTGTAGGCCCCAGCCCCTACGGCCCCCAGGCGCAGGCTTGACACCTACTCATCTTTGGCCGTCTCCTCAAGGGCTTGTACCATGCAGGGACTTACCTTAGCCCACTTTTGGGTTTGACTCTGCAGCAGCTTATGGGCCACCTATTACAATGACCTAGCTGAAAACATAAGTGTACGTATACTGAAATAGTTGTTGACAGCCAAGGCCATTCTGATGAACAGTTAGTTCAATGTGATTGACTCTTTTGTTTTACTCCTGAAACATTCACATGAAGAGAACGCTAAACCAAAGTTATTTAGGAGTAGGAAGAGAAGAATGCACCCCTGAAAGATTGGAGTATACACTTGGCTTCAGTTTGTATTTCAAAGTAATTGTGGAATAGTTATTTGGATTTAATTAAATCAAAGTAGTTACTTTAGTTTACCTCTGTTCATTGGAATATGGACAAAATGGCCTTTCTTCTACCCTCTACTCTCAAAGGAGTCTTCTTATAGGGGCTTAACGAGTCTACAAGCACTTCTATACTGTGTGGATTGTTTCTTACCATACCATGTTGTTGCATGAATCTGAAGTGTCGTAAGGAATCTAGTAGCTATCAAAATACCGTTCCTCATTTGGTATTTGTCAAGGAATTCTTTCTGTTTTCTTTTTAAAGACCCTGTGCATTCAAATAAGTAACTATGGTTCTTTTGGTGTACCACATGTTCCATGGAAAGCTACAGACAAACAACTGCACTGTATATTTGTCTTTATCCTCAATTATATACATTGCCTTGGAGAGTGCCATCATTTACTATCACATTGCGATATGGCTGCCTTAGCAAAACAAAACCCACCAAATTGAGCTACAGTGACACGTTGTACTTTGAGAAAAGAGACAAATGAAAAGTGACTTCAAGGCTAGGATCAGTGAACGCTTTGGCTGCAATTCACAAACGACTTACTCCAGAGTAAGGTAGGTACCTTAACTAGGTACCCTCTTAAACGGTGGAGGATATCAGATGGATTCAATAATTCCTTTCTGAAAGGAAATTTACAGCCAGACTTCTTCCACTTACATAGTTTGCTGGTTGAAATTGTCAGTTTATTTGTGTGTGTGTGTGTAATTAATAATGATTTTGAGGTTCCAGGATCTGATCTGATTATTGAAGTGTGATAATATGCCATTAGTGTGGCCACTGCCATATTGGGTCAGGCCCATCGTTCATCTGGCCCAGTAGGTTTGTAGTGAGTTGTTGTAGACTCTTTAAACCTGTGTTTCTCTCAGTAACTAGCACCAACACTTTAGAGAAAGTGTACAAGAACAGTGGATCTATGAGATTGACCATCCCTATCATTCACTTCCAGCAGCCAGTTTTAAATCCAGTTGCTAGAAGTTGTTGCTCATAATGTGAAAACTGTGTTCAGGTTCCCATCCTTTCTGTCTGTAAGGATTGGGGTAGAGGGGTGTGAGCAGACGGTGGGGATTAATACATGATCACCAAAACAAAAAACTTAACAGTTTAAAAAGACACTTAAATGTACAAGAGTTTTCTTACAATACACACAAAAACACAATTCAGTACAATTACAATTCAAAACACCTTCCACTTCATACATTGCAACAAAACATAAACGCCAAAAAACATAGAAATTAATTCACGCTTA
>QEPC01013498.1:8410893-8451628 GCA_003113815.1 Sphenodon punctatus | reverse complement strand
AGGCCAGTATGAATTTTGACCACAAGCAATTAACGTTTAAGCTGCAATAACTTTTTATTTTCCTGATGGATATTTTTCAAACTTTGTGGATATGATGGTCCTCACAATTTACAGCCATTATTAAATTTTCAGAAACGTAGGTCAAGCGGTTTTTGCAAAATTGGGGCTTCAGCAGTCGCCTGTTTATAATGAAAGGTGGCTGTACATTTAAGTATTCAGGCAGCTGCCGTTGCCTGAAAATCAGGGTCAGGAGGCGGTATTAGCGAGGGGGGGGGGAGAGGCAAGGCCAGAGCAAAACCTTGGGGGCAAGGCGGAGTAGAGCAAGGACTGGGAACAAGGAGTTGGAGACAAGGGACAAGGACTTGGAAAGTGACAAGGATTCAGGAAGAGATGGGAAGGTTGTTCCACTTAGCTTGCTCTTAATAGCAGCTTTATAAACTCTTATCCTTATACCCAGCTCAAGGTGTGGAAGGTGAGAGTTGGTATCTGGAATTGGTAATACGAAGGTAATAAAAGCAACACCTTTTAAAAAATAATTAACCCTTGACAACAACCCATTTTTTCAACTTTCAAACTCCTTCCCTGCCTGGGCACGTATACTTTATTCCCCACTTTATTCTTACCACCCACAGGCTGTCCCCGAGTCCAGGCCGATTGCACACATTTGCAGCTAGATCTCTCGGGCATCCTCCTCCACTCTGTGTTGCCTCAAGCCTGACTCCTTCTGCTTTCACCTCTCTAGCTTTGGAGCTCTGATGCCTCTTTCAAGCAGGGTTGAGTCTGCTCAACCTCCGAGGGACCCTCACTGGGTCCAGTTGTGCAGGCCTCATTGCCCCTCTGCTGCTGCTCTCGAACCGTCACTCTGCAGTTTGAGTGACATCTACCCCAGCCATTCTCTCTCTTTCTCTGTGGCAGACAGTCCAGCAATGGGTTATGGCTCCTCCCTCTGGGCGAATAGGCAGTATCAAAAGGCTTTGATTGACAGCTCCTGCTTAGTGAACGAGCCAACCCAGGCAGTTGCTCCTTAGGCTCGTTCCTGCCTCTGCTGAAAAGACAGGAATCCTGGAACTGTAGGGGCAAATCACAGCTGAGTTCTGGGGGTCACAACAGTGCGGGGCCCAAAGTAGGGAAAGATCCCTAAGGGTAAGGAGATTGTCGCCTCCAGGATCTCGTGATTTGAATCAAAGTGGAATCTCAGGGTGCTACGTGGAACTGCCCGGGGAAGGATCCAAGACCTAGCCTTATGCAATGTTCTCTCCATCAACCAGAAGTCTTAAAGTGTGCCTCCGCTGTTAAGCAAGTAGTTGAAGAAAAAAAGGTCTGGGAGGCCCCTGCCCTTAGAAGGCCGAGGAATCTATCCCTTGGCAGATGTTTGAGTGGCTGGATGGCAGGTTAATAATGAGGCCCTCAATGACTGGCTGGGCTTGAACGGCTATTTTCCCTCTAAAATAGGACTAGAACTATGGGGCAGACACCACATGAAACTAATAGGTAGCAGATTTAAAACAAATAAAATAAAGTATTTTTTTCACTCAACACACAATTAATTTGTGGAATTTGTTGCCAGAAGATGTGGTCAAGGTCAGTAGTGTATAGCTGGGTTTAAGAAAAGGTTGGACTGGGTTTCTGGAGGGTAGGTCTATTAGCAGCTATTAGCTAGGTAGGTTTGGGGAATGTAACCTCTTACTGTCAGGATCTGGGAGTGAACAACAGGTAATGGATCGCCCCAGTATAACCTGTTGGGTACTTCTTCCAAGGGGTTGAGATTGGCCACTGTTGGAGACAGGTTCTGGGCTCGATGGATCATTGGTCTGACCCAGAATGGCACTACCTATGTTCTTATGAAGAACTGCTACCTGGGTAGATTTCTGGTTAAGGTCAAGATCGCTGGAGCCAGTGGACCTTTTTTTAGCAGGATAAATTAATGAAACTATTACTGAACTAATAGTTCACTATTAATGAAACCAGTGAACTCTCTTTTTAGCAGGATAAATTAATGAAACTATTTAGGGCCTGATTATGATCACATTTACACCATTGGGAGAAACTCCATTTAATGGCTTTTTCCAAGATGCCTATATTGTTGGAATCTGCCCAGTGATTAAGATATGACAAATGAATTGCCAGGGCCCAAACCTTCCTCACAAGCTACTCTCCCTGCTCCAGAACTTGACAGAACAGGGAGATGAACCCTAGTCTCCAGCTAGTAATCCAGTCACTAGACTAACCTGCCTCTCTACAGCTGAGCATAAAACAGGAGTTCTCGTGATTGAATCTTTATGGCCAACGCAGGCGATGGGGCACAAAAGTAATTAATGAAAGCCAAATAAACCATGCAGGGTTCTTCTGGCTTTCATTTCTAACCCTGAAATAGGCAATATCCGCCTTTCCCTGGCCATTCACATTTCTGGGTGCACATTCCTAGTAGGAATATTTCCTGTGGCTCAGCCCCCCCTTGAACTTAATAGCCAGGGCTGAGCCTCTCCCCCCATCCCCAAATTAAACCCTGAATCTGCCTCTTGTTTTAATCATCCTTCACCATTTCATAGAATTGAAAGGAAGATAAATGTACCAACTTACTATTCTATTTGAATTTATTTGGAATAACATCTGTTGACAAAAAATAAAATAAAAGTCTCTGGCAACCTGACTGATGACCTGTGACTGTGTTTGGGTTTAGGTGCTCTCCGCCCTCAGTTCAGCGCTGAGCTGCCTTGTAGGTGAAGCAAAGTCTTTGTTCTGTGTAGTCAGGGCACTCTAGCTGTTCATGTTCCACCTCCATGTGAGTGGGTTCTGCTGTTCAGTCTCCTTTTATACAAGCAGTATAATAATAAGCCAGATGCTATCGTGCACATAGAAAGCACTGTATTCTACAGACAATTCTCTTGTTTCTGGGTAAAGAAAAAACAACTGCTGAACAACACTTAGCATAACGTATGAAAACACCACTTTTGTCCGAAGCAGCCAAAATTCATTTGGCATTCCCTGCTCTTCCATTTTTATGTTGTCTTCCTCCATTCTGTGCTTTATGGAGAGAGCTTGTTTAGACCAACAAGGGGTCTAAACCCACTAAAAATATTGTAGAGGAAAATACAGCCAGACCTGGGGATGATAAAAATGCTGGATGGCCTCAGGAAGAGTTGAATTGCTTTTATTTGATTAGTTGTCTTATTCTATTTTCCAATATTTATTTTTCAAAAGCTTTGCCACTTTCAGTCATAAATCTGGAAGGAAAAATGGCTCAGACCTAAGCTGGTGAGCCAAGAAGTAAAGACTCCCTGGTCTTGGGTGACTGTAGGTAGCATGTAATACAAAGGCCCTTGTCGACGCACCACCCCCCTCAAATGAGACACGACACCAAAGAGTTGGAATTCAAAATGGCCGCACTCTTTATTTGTAACAGATTGTGTATCCGAATTGTGATGGTGGGGGCAATTCGCTCAGGTGAATTTGGTCCAGCACCCATAACAAAACATATGAACACAGTTCAGGGATTGGCCCGATATCCCATCAGGGTACCAATCCCTCTTAACTGTTCTGAATGTCTCCCCCTCCCGATACCGCAATCGTGGGGAGGGGGACCATGGCCTGTGTAGGCTGGAGGAAGGAGGATAGTGCCCTTAAGCCGGGAACAGTACATGTTCCTACAGCCCTCCCGGTCACTTCTCCCAAGGGGTTGACTCCGCCGCTTGCCATACCCTGCATTTGCGACTGGGATCATTCCCTCATCTGTTAAGGAGATGCCCCAATTAATCTTCTAACCTACCTAACTCAGGTGCTGGACCCCTGCAGAGTGTGACAAACTTCAACTAATAGCAGCAATGACAATTCTAACGGGTTGAATTCAATTAGCCAAATGTCCCCAAACACTATGAGGAAGGCAAAAAAAAGAACAACAAATGGGGCCAATAATGTGGTTCGCAAAAAATCCCTTCCTGGCCCTACTAAGCGACTGCAAAGCCACAGTGTTTCATGGGGTGGGTGGGAGGGTGCTGCTCGGTTCCCGCTGCCTCCTGACTGACGAGGCAAGCGGGAGTGTTTGTTACATGCACCGCCGCTTTTGGGCAGTGCACCAATCAACTGCGTGCTCTTCGCGCTCTTCCCAGCAAGGGTTGCCTAGCAACCCTCGCTGGACTCAAGTCTTCCCGCCATGCGGGCATTCGCTTCATTTAATTTTGCCCCCGCGGCACACCACACTACCGTGGGGGTTGCAAGACCCCGGGGGAGAATGGAAGTGGTGCTCGGGAAGAGCACCATCCCCCTTTCGGTGAGGGTCATGCCCATTGCATCCCCTGATGGGGCGCAACAACTGCGCCTTCGCAGCCAAAGGGTGGCTGCGAAGGGGGGACTTTTCAAACAGGCTGCGGTGGGTGGGGAAATGGGTGTGTGCCCATGATTGGAGCCTGTTGTTCCGTGCGTGGGTGATGGGTGGAGCGTGGGTGCGTGCATGCACCCCCACCCATGCCCCCCTGCACCTGCTGCGGCATTCACACGGGCGCCCCCCCGCCACACACATGTGCGAGGGGGGGAGCACCGTGTGAAAAAGGCCAAAGATTCAGAGATGTGAGGACCAAGGAGCTGATTAAATGAGACAGAGGGCCTTTTCACACGGGCGCCCCCCCCCCCCACGTGTGCGACGGTGGGGCACCCATGCAAATGATACGGCAGGTGCAGGGGGATGAAGTGCGCCCGTAGGACTGGCACCCGCAGTGGGTGGGGGTGCTCCATCCACCTACACCCATCGTGGAACAACGGGCTCCAATGCCAATTTCTCCGTGCGTGGAGGTGGGTGGACATGGGTGGGAACGGGCGCACACCAACCTCCACCCACCGTGGCCCATTTGAAAAGGGCCTTAGGCTGTACTTTGGTATTGTTCACATGTACAGAGCACTAAACTGAAGTAATTACAGAGGAGGAAGAGAAGTATGTACTCATAAAAAATCACTATATTACTCCCCTTTGCTTTTTTCATTGAAGTAACTATTGGCAGAACACCGCCTCTGAGGGAAATCTCTGACTATGCTATCTTTACCCAGGCAGAGACCTCACAGGCTGTGTGCGTCTCTGCCTGGGTAAAGACAATGCAGGCAACTCCACTCCATCCCTCTGGTGGGTGAAGAGAGATCTTGCATAGGGAAGTTACTTTTGTATTGCTGTTCGTTTGACTGCTACCAAAGAGGAGGAGTTACGTCACACTAACTATTTTGATTTGCTGCTGACTGTTCTCGGAATGTGTCCTCAGATTGACTTGTGGCACCCTATCCTCTTCACCCCACTATCCCTGGCCATTCCTGTGCTGCCTTTCTCCCTCCTTCTTCCTCCCTGAGGGACCATTGGTGTTATTTCCACTGATATACATGTTTAAAGGCGTGCTTTTGTGGAGTGCCAGCAAAATGGTCTCAACTGTCACCTGCATTAAATATAGTGACACGCTTGGATTTCGGATCATAAACCTTAATAACATTATTTTGGCAATATTTGGCTCTTACGTAAGCCCAAATGCACTGCCCTAAAGAACACCACCACCTCTTCCCTGCAGTGCTAAAACGTTATAAATTTGTTAGTAGAAATTTGAAAAACTTGTGAGTGAAAAAATGGCTCACCTAAACTACCAAGATTTTCTCATGGAACAAAATTAAACTCTGTTGAGTATTTTATAAAGTAAAATTCAGTATGAAATTTGTTTGCTGGAATTTGTGTAATGCTGACAATTTTGTCCTTATGCACTCAGAGTTATTGCTAATTAATTCGTAGTTTGAGAAATCTCTGCAAGTTGTGTTGATTGTGCTTTCCTGCCTTTAAAAAGGCAGTGGAGTTTCTGCATTTTTTCTTTCTGAAGGAAAAAATATGTTTTGTTGTGTTGTCCAGATGAATAAGGTTAGAGATGCTAAACACCGCCACAAAAATGTAACACATACCAACAACACCCTATGGCTAGATGAGATTAGAATTGGAAAGCCAGGGGAAAAGCTTCTAGAGCCGAAACACAGTTATTAAAGGCATTTAGGTGCCAGGTAAGCACTTAAAGGAGACCAGTAGAATTTGACTTGGCTGTAAAACAGCAACATTTTTAGGCAGTTCCAGAGAGGCCAAGTGAGCAGCAAGGGCAATAAGGAGGACTATATCAGAGATCTTTGATATGAGTGAAATATTGGACAGGTTTAAGGTTATGTAAGTAAATCTGATATAATTTGGAAATCAAGAGTTTTGGTTGAAAGCCAAATCTGAATATAAAGAGCTATTTTCAATGGTGGAATGTATTCTTCTGATCCCATACGGATAACATATATGTTAATTTTTAACGTCTGGCTCCTTACCCAATTACACAAGTCTGCCAAAACAGAAGGAAACATAAATAATTTATAACTAAACATTACACAAAATAATGTGTGTGCTAATCAACACAAAGATTATTACACATGGGTGTATGCTAGTTTTCACTGTCAAATATGCAAACAGTGTCTACAATAATTTTTTCTTCCATAACTATAGAGAGGCATCCTGATTCTTGAAGTGCTGTGTTGTTGTGAGTCCTGTTAGAATAAATGTGGGTTGCACTAGCAGAGCAGTTTCAGGATCTAGCTGAACGTTCACATTCTCTTCTTGGTTACACCTGAAGAATCCCATTGGCTTCCCTTGAGTAAAAGCGATGAAAAATAATAAATTGCTTTCATATGCCAAAACATCAGGAACATCACAAAGGACAGGATTTTCTCCTGGCAGCTTGGTAAGTTAGAAAAAGGAGTGTGGTAGCGTGGTGCCACAGTAAGGTTAATGTACCTTTAAGAGGGTCACAAGATGGCACCTGCCCTGAAGAGAACTACTTAAAATGGCCGCCGTCAGGAAGTGGAAGTAGATGGGTGGGGCTTGCAACATAAAAAGAAGACAGCAGAGGAAACTGAGCTCATGCTGCTCCTCACGAGCAAGGAGAACACATCTCCTAAAGAGGAGGCCAGTGAAGATGCCTGGCCTGGGACTTTGTGAATGTAAATAACTGATTGAGCCTAACCCCTCAGTGTCAACCTTCGTGGGTGTGGATCCTGACAACACTTACCACACGGTAAAGTGGGGCCCTGCTACAAGGTTACTTTAGCATGCCTCCTGAGACTGATGGATGGGGAGGCTTGAAGCATATGGGGGTTGATGGATGTAATTTTAACTAGACGAAGATCTGCCTATGCATTAAGTTCTTGCTGCCAGTTTGCTATGCCTGAAAGCATAAACAGCAGCACAGTGTCTCAGAAACTGAAGGAATGTTCATTTTAATCACTTTAGCAGATATATTTTATTCCAGTATTGTCAACAAAGGTTTTCTTAATGCAAAGTGGAATTCTGATCTGTGATTGCCCTAATCCACATTCCTCATCCTTCACCAAACCACGTACCAAGTCTGCAGTCGCACAGAGATTAGGAGTGCACCTGTGCTGACCAGCTTCTCTAGCCAACTGTTCTTGCTTTTGCATTGATTTTATCTTTAGACCAGAATTATTTCATTCATTTTATAGACTGTGTGTTAATTTGGGAAAAGGAAAAGCATGAGCAAGGTATGTCTCAAAATAACCTCTTTTTTAAAAAAGGAGACACAGTTCAGTACTCTTCCTAAAAACTTTGCTTTGCTTTCAAGGAAAACTGTGTGTGGAAATCCCATAAAAGCATATTATACAATTAAAACCTTGGAAAGTAATACTGTGCAGGCCTAAGAGAAATTTTGGGCTCTAGTACCGCCTGATATCTAAGAGATCCTTAGCTCCCGTTTCCAATTGGTCAAGCCAATTTCTGGGGAGACAGTTACTATATATGGATGCTAGTTTGTAGTTTTGGGGGGGCATCCTAGTCTTGGGGACCAGGTATAATTGTACTTCCGTCCTCTTCTCTTCAAGCCTGCCAATGCAGTGCAGTGGTTATTGTGGATAATGTGGAATTGGGAGTTCTGAGTCTGAACAGACGTTTTACTGAATGGCCATGGACCACTTTTCTCAGCCTCTGCTTTGTGGTTGTAACATGGGGCACTGACAGCAGGGCTAGCAGTCAGTGTGGAGTGTGATATATAATTGGGTATGGAAATGGAGGGGCACCTCTCAGTAGCTACCCTACAATTGTGGAAATCTCTCTGCCCCCCCCCCCCCCAAAAAAAAAAAAAAAAGCTTTGCCTGAGCCTGCTCATCTTCTGGTGGGATAGGGTTTGGGACAAGGGATTGTTTATTAACTATTTGTGTATGATTTTACATATTGTAACCAACCCTGAGCTCATAGAATAGAGCAGGATAACACATCTGTATAAGTAAAATCAATCAATCAATCATCCTATTAGCCTTAAATTAGAGGTGAAATAGATACTTGTGAAATTAGCGTGGGAGGTTTAGCTGACCAGTAGGGGAAGTGGGGAACTGAGCCCATTAACCCTTGCAGAGCCAGCTAAGTCTGCTACACAATTTATAAAAGGCTACTTGCTTATAGGGCAGAAACTTCATTAGTGTAGGGGGATTCAGAGTTGTAACATTTCACTTCCCAGGACACATCATGTACAGGCAAGTGGATTTGTACAGCTCTGGACATAAATAGTGTTGATCTAGTCCTAGTGGTTATCTGGGATTAAAGAATACAAAAAAGATGTGTTGTGGTTTTATAGGAACTATCATTTTGCTATGGTAGCTCTAAATAAGGAAGATAATAGCTACAGTAAAAAATTATTAGATTCCAGTCATGAATCTCTGTTACCCCTCTAATATATATTCTTACCAATGCAGAGAAAAGTACAAGCTTGAAAATTGCGTGCGTACGCGTGTGTGTGTAAGTAAATATTTAAGTGGAAAGTGCAATGGGCTGATATCAGTTACTGCTGGTGGGGCCCATGCAACACTGTAGGACATTGCTCACAATGAAAATAATGTTTTTGATTGGCATAGTCTTTTCAATATGTATTCAAAATAAACAGGCTGTTTACTTTGCTGAAGCAGAGTTTTTAATAAACTTGTGACACATATTTAAATTAGTTATGCATTTAAATTACCTGTGGGACCGTCTCACTCCTTGAGTACAGGAGTGACCCCTGCAGTCTATCGGGGGGGCCCAACTTGAAGTCCGCCATGTTTCTTGGGTGGCAACTGTGGGGAGGGCATTCTTGGTGGCCGCACCAATGCTGTGGAACTCCCTCCCGATGAAGGTCCACCTGGCCCCAGACCTCCCCTCCTTTCAAAGGCAGTGTAAGACCTGGCTGTTCCGTCAGGCCTTTTGGTGAGGGAGACAGGTGAAGGGAGGGGAGTGGGATAGAGCGGAGGGTTTTTGTTCTGACTCTGCTTGTTTTAGTGTTTTATATTTTAGATTTATTTATTTTTGTATGTTATATTTTATATATGTATTTTAGAAATTGAATTTTAGTGTTGAAACCTGCCCCGAGCAGGAGGATGTGGGGTATAAATGAAACTAACTAACTAAATAAATTCATAGCGCGTTCCTAGTTTATTAATGTGGTGCAGAATGCCATGTCTTTAATTCCACATCCATAACATAGTTATTAAGGAATACCTCCATCTTCATTCTTCCTAGCCTATGTGGGAATTAATAGTTCCAGTGGGAATCAGTTTAACTGCTACTTAAACTGCCTTAACTATCACATGCAATTAGAAAGAAGTGGTGAAATAATGAGCAGCAAAGACATAATACAGAGGCAGGCTGGCAAATTCCAACTGAAAACACAGCAGACCGATATTAAAATACTTCAGCTCAGAAGAGAAGGAAGATAAGATATTCCACTTAGGTGTTAAATTTGGCTACCTCATTGAGTCAGTAATTAGTTAGTAGTTGTTGTTGTTGTTTATTATTAGCAACAAGCATTTATATAGTGCAAGCAATGTACCTGGTGCTTTATAAAGTAATGGAATAGACACGGTCCCTGCCCTAGGGTTTATAATCTGGGGGTGGGGGTGGGATGGGGGGATGAAGGAAGGGGAACAGAGGGAGAGACAAGGAGTGTAACATTCATGAGGATGCGAGGTCCCAGGTTCACGTGCTTGACTTGGTTACATCAAGAATGTTGGCTGGTTGGTCCATGTGGTGAGGATATGAGTACAGAGATCTTAGGTAACAGATTGTACTGGATAGAGGGTATCAGCAGGAGTTAGGTGAGGGGAGTGAGAAGTTGGGGAGGGCAGAACGGAAGAGGTGGGTCTTGAGGAGTGATTTGAAGGTACGAAGGGAGGGGGCGAAGGGGATGTGGGCAGGGAGGGAGTTCCAGGCGTGGGGGGCAACTAGGGAGAAGGGACGAAGGCGATTAGGAGAGCAGGGGAGGCGTGGGAGGGCAAGAGGGGGCAGAGGAGGAGCGGAGTTCACGGACTGGAGTATGGAGGGAAATTAGCGCAGAGAGGTAGGGAGAGCAAGGTTGTGAAGAGCTTTATAGGTGAAGACTAGGAGCTTGTGCAGGATTCGTTCAGGAAGGGGAAGCCAGTGAAGAGAGGTGAGGAAGGACTGCATGTGGTCGAAGCGATGGACGAGGTGGATGACCTTGGCAGCAGAGTTTTGGAAAGAGATAAAGGGAAAAGGTGAGAGCTGGTGAGGCTGGTGAGAAGGAGGTTACAGTAAACAAGCCGAGAGATTATCAGGTGGCGAACAAGGGTTTTGGCAGAGGAGACAGAGAGAAAAGGGCGAATCTTACCAATGTTATTTATTAATTTATTTATTTAAAACATTTACTATTCCGTCCCTCGTGCCACAGGCAGCTCGGGGCGGCTCACAATATATCTCAACAATTAAAATCATACAACCATAAAATATACTACTACCCTCTCATCCCTCTCCTCCCTCCCACCCCCTACCCATCTCCCCCACCAAATGCCTGGCGGAACAGCCAGGTTTTGCAGCTTTTACGAAAGGAGGGGAGGGAGAAGCGACAGGATTTGGCAACAGAGTTGATGTAGTGTTTAAAAGAAAATGGTGAGTCAAAGATGTGTAAAGTTGCTATGGGTACCGTTACATACCTAGGGCATGAGGTGGGAAGTGGCAAATTGTGTCTTCGAAAAGACAAAGTAGAGGCTATTTGCTCCTGGCCTGCACCCACAACCAAGAAACAGATCCAGAGGTTCATAGGCATGACTACTTACTTCCACCACTATGTTCCACACTTCAGTAACATAGCGACCCCCTTAACTGACAAAAGCAAGAAGCGATGCCCAGAGAAGGTACAATGGTCAGACGAGTGCAACGGCGCCTTTGACAAACTTAAGAGGGCTCTGTCTGAGGCACCAGTGTTAATCAGTCCGGATTATGAGAAAGAATTCCATATCTGGACTGATGCCTCTGACACAGGCCTGGGAGCAACTCTAACACAAGAAGGGGAGGAGGGAATACACCGTCCCATTGCATACTTTAGGAAGAAACTGCTCCCAAGGGAAAAGAATCTAGCAACAATTGAAAGAGAGTGTCTGGCCATAGTCTGGGCTGTGAAGAAACTTAAACCATACGTATTTGGTAGAACATTCACAGTCCACACCGACCACTCACCCCTAAAATGCTCAATAGTGTACAAGACTCCAACTCCAAACTGCTGAGATGGAGCCTGTTCTTGCAGGATTTTGACATGAGAATTAAACACGTAAAAGGTAAACAGAATGTGCTTGCAGACGACTATCATGCAGGGACACACCAGTCTAAGCATGTTACGGGACTCTGTCATGCCCACTTCACAAGCAGTCTTACAGGGGGGCTGTCATGGAAGACCATAGGGTCACACACATGTGATACTGGCCTACATGTAGACTACAAGTCTGGTAAATATGTAAAGCAAAAGGTTCCACATGTATGTAATGTTACAGTTGAAAACTGTAAAACCCAAATCAGAGCTGTGACTTGAAAGAGATGCAGAGAATGTGTATTTGGGAACACTTGCCAGACGGAACCCTGTGGAGATGTAAATGGACCATCATGTTTACCTGGGTTGCCTACGTGACACACTTCAGGTTTCCTCCAAGGCGGGAAACGAGAGACAAAGAAAGGAGGAAGGGTACTTAAGCAGGCCAATAAGTCACCTTCGAGAACTCTCTCCCTGAACAATCTCGAGCAGTTACATCTGCATACGAAAGCCTGCCAGCAAGTCAGGCTGGAGACCATGAACTGAGAGAGATTATTTTGCTCTCTAGCAACTAAGTCTGGAGACCCAGTCACTTACACCAAAGGACTGAGATAAACTTATGGACCTTTGTAGGGTAAGATGCTTATTTAGGAACTCAACCAGTATAGATCAGGAATGCGTTCTATCTACCTTTGATTTAGTAACCACTCTGTATCAACTATCTTGCTTATTTAATCAATAAACTTACTACTTATCTTTATGAAGAAGTGTTTGTGTCTAACATTGGAACACAAGTGAGCAACAAGAGTTCTCAAGCTCTTGCGAACCCAGAGAGTAAAGAGTCTGTAAACGGGAAGGATTGGGCCCTTGAGTCACAAAGGAGTTGTCCCTGCAGCAGGCTTCAATTAGCTAGAGAGAGAAACTAATTCAAGTGGGCTGTGCGCGAGGGAAACTGAGTCACTCAAACCTGGTAAAGTGTGGGTGCAGACCCTCCAACCCATGACAGAGAGAGCTGAGCGTCATCAGCATAGAGACGATATTGGAAGCCATGGGAGGCAATGAGTTTGCCTAGGGACAGGGTGTAGATAGAGGAGAGGGCCAAGGACAGAGCCTTGGGGAACACCAGCCGAGAGGGGAAGGGAGGCGGAGGTGAAGTTGGCAAGAGACTCATTGAAGGAGAGGTCAGAGAGGTAGGAGGAGAACCAGTCTAGGATGGGGCCATGGAAGCCAAGGGATTGAAGTGAGTCCAGTAAGAGTGAGTGGTCAACCATATCGAAGGCAGCAGAAAGGTCAAGGAGGACAAGAATGGAGTAGAGGCGATTAGATTTAGTCACAAGAAGATCGTTGGTGTCTTAGCGAGAGCAGTTTCAGTAGAGCGAAGGGTGTGTGGGGGAAGCCAGATTGGAGAGGGTCAAGGGAGGAGTTGGCCAAGAGGAAGTTGAGGCAGTGGGAGTAGACAACATGTTCAAGAAACTTGGAAGAAAAAGGAAGGAGTGAGGCAGGATGGTAGCTAGAAGGGTCCAAGACGTCAAGAGTGGACTTTTTGAGGCTAGGAGATACAGTGCATGTGAAAAGCTCTTTTGGGGTCTCTCTTCTGTCAGCTTGATTTACAACATCAGAGTTAAACGAAACAACAACCACAACAAAAAAAACCTGTTCAGGTCACCTGTGAAAATCTCCTCATGTACTATTTTAGTGGAAGGGTATAAAGGTGAGTAGAAATTGTACCTTGAAGTAGCACTGTGGTTGAAGGTGGAGGGGAAGGGGCCAGTAGAGAGGGAGAGGTTGACAATGTGCAGGAAGGAAGGGGTGACATTGGAAGCAATGGAAGTTAGGAGGTGGGAGGGGATGGGGTCAAAGGGGCAAGTGGAAGGGTTGGAGGGGGAGAGCAGGGAGTAGATTTTGTCAAGGGAGGTGGGAGGGAAGGAGGATAGGAGGGGGAGGAGGGAGTAGAGATTGGAGAGCAGTGGGAAGCGAAGTCAAGGCGGATCTTGTCTATCTTGGAGGTGAAGAAAGAAGGAAGATCCTGAGCAGAAAGGGAAGAGGGAGGTGGAGGACAGGGGCTTGAGGAGGGAGTCAAAGGTTAGGGAGTCAGAGTTAGTGCAAAAGCGGGGAAAACTGACTGTAAGCAGCAGTATTACCATCAGTTCTCCCACACCTACAATAAAGTACCTCATTGCATGACATAAGAGGGCAAATATTTCCCTGCCCTTCATCACCCGTGCAGTGAGCAGATAAACTTGAGCTGCTGCCTGACAGGAGATATATAAATGAAAGAGAAATTGTGGACACAGTAAAGCCATAGTTGAAGCATATAATATTAAGTCAGGGAGGAGCTTGCTGTCCCCAGTTTCAATGTTCCCCCAACCCTCAGAGGAAGAGGATTAGGGCTGATAATCATGCGGGGGATGTAGAGCTGGTAAATCCAGCTCTGCATGGTCACTCTGCATGATCCCATGTGACAAAAACCACACCTAATTTGCTGCTTGAAGGTTTTTCCGGAGGCAAATTAGGCACGTTTTGTAACGTCGGAAAGCGCTTAAAGTTCAGTGGTAGGACTTGTGGTTTAAATGCCAGTGGCAGGATGCAAATGTGAAGAATGTGTCCCCAGATGACATATGAAAAGGTGTCACACTCATGATTGAGCTTGTTGGTGCTCTGACAGGCGCGCTCTACCGACCTGAAAAAATCAGGTCGGTAGAGCGTGCCTGTCAGTGCGAGGACAAGCTCAATTTTGCGTGGCACCATTTCAGATGCCTTCTCTTAAATAGAAGATTTTTTGATCTAAGAATATATTTGTATAGATGGAAGGCAGAAAGCTACTTGCACTGGAGCACTTCAGAAATGCTTATAAAATGTTATTAATTCATCATTTTATTGCTAATTTGGAGAGTCCTCCAGCACTTCCATACTTTTCCTGTGTTGTCTTGGAGAAGGAGAGGCAGTGAAATAGCCATCCACCACTGAAACCAAGTTTGAAATTTGCAGCAAAGATTGATAAAACATTAATCTCTTAAACCTACAGAGGACATTAAGAAGAACCACAGCCAGGTGCATGTGAAAAGCTCTTTTGGGGTCTCTCTTCTGTCAGCTTGATTTACAACATCAGAGTTAAACGAAACAACAACCACAACAAAAAAAACCTGTTCAGGTCACCTGTGAAAATCTCCTCATGTACTATTTTAGTGGAAGGGTATAAAGGTGAGTAGAAATTGTACCTTGAAGTAGCACTGTGGTTACTGAAGGACCAAAACCAAAATAATATGGGTGACTATAATTATGGACCTCACTTGTTCACAATACATAAAAGCCATTTACAACTATGTTACTTGCATGGAGTTAGGAAACTGGACTAGCATTTTGTTTCTAGCAGGCAGAACAGCTAGAGACTTCCTTCAAGTGAGTTAAAATGAGCATCGTTATCATTATGCAGTAGCTTGCCAGGTTACACAGCATTAGGATGCCAGAGGTGTACCTAGACTTTTCTAAGATACATACTTGCCTTCTCCTTCATGACACTCTAAAATCTATTATTCATACACCATAAAGTGTAGTGTTCCCTGCTTCTCAGAACAGAACAGTCGTTATAGAAAGGGGGATACTTAGATTGACTCAACTTTCTGTAATGTGGTTGCACTTCTCTGGCTGTGTAGTGTTGGCTGTAGCATTTAGTGCCAGCATAAGTCTCACTGAAGTAACTGGGATTTGCATTTGCATTAAGGACTATCATATGTACATCACCTGTGCTAAACATCTGGATGCTAATTTTTCTTGTGTGTTGTTTGCCTTTGTATAGAACTGGGTAGACATCAGGGTGGCCAGACATCAGACAGGGTAGACACCAGAGTGGCCACCTTCTCTGAAAGTAAAGGATGGTATGTCAAAGGGACTGCCCCACCCCTTTCTGATGTCGCTCTCCTTTGGAACATTGGGGCTGATCCCATGCTGCACGCATTCCCGCGTGCATGTGCGCTCAAATAGCACGCATCTCCATAGGGATTGCATTGTGGCGCGCAGGACCTGCACAGATCCCATGTGGGTCCTGCTTGAGATTGTGGCCATTGTGTATCATGATGCTCCCTGGGGTGAGGTCAGATATTTTACTGTACTGTCACTTACCATTTGCACATAATTCTTATGTTTACTCCCCACATCTTCCGGACCTGGTTTTAGGCCAATAATAATAACATTCAGTTAAGTGCTGGGGGAGCCTCTTCATTCCACCTGTTAATATGGCCCCTGAGAACTGAACAAATAGTAAATTTACTACCCATGGTTAATAGCTGCTATTCTGGATAGTTTGGCAGTTATCTGGTTGTTAAATGATTACTGCAAAGGCTAACTGACAAACCAAATAACCAGATAATATCACTATGGTTAACTAGTTTACCATATTACCACATAACTGAATGTGGTCTAAAAGCAGGTCTGAAAGCAGCGGGGAGTAAACAAGAAAGGAATTACAGTAAACAGCTAAATGACAATGTGGTAAATGGCGCACTACAGTATTTTATGGTAATGTGGTAAACCAGCAAAATGGTCAACAGGTTAATCCACTGAACAATAAGTAGATACTGCTTGGTATCTAGTCCTTTCCGAAGCAGGTCAGATATTGCGGATCCATCCAGTTATCAAATAGTAGCAGATAACTGTTTCATTTTAGATCCTGGCCCCCTTAAAAGAAATTCTAGCAGTACCCCTGACTAAGTAAGGGAAATAGCGCTTCACCTCAAGCATGGAGATGGTATGTCAAAAACCTGAGATTGTAGGTGATAGTTGGGCAACCTCCAGCTCATGTAAACTTCCAGTCCACGGTGCCCTTCCATCTGGATCAAGGAGGCTGCCATCCATTTCCTGGTGGCCTGCAGGCAGCATGCAGGGAAAGGGGAAGTCTCTGGGTGCCAGGGAGCACTCCCGGCTGGGGATCTGCCCCCACAACGAATTCAGAGTGCTCTGTGGGGGAAGGGGGCAGGGTTTGATTTCAGGGTGTGTACCCCCGCTCCTCACTAGCTAACTAGTCCTGAAATGATAAGTCATGGCAAATGGTGTTTCCATCAGAAACAAGGTCATTTGCCTTCATTAGCATGACACGGAAAGTTTCCAGTTTTTTGGCTGTTTTTGCCATTTGTTGTTTTTTGCAAGTTGAACAGAACTGCTACAGGGCCAATCTCAAGCTCCATGCAAAAGTGTCAGCCGAATGCCTGGAAAGTGCTGGACATTGCTGCGAAAGTGTTGTAAAACTGTCATAAAAGTCCTGAAAAGTTATGAAAATGTCAGAAAGTGATGAAATTGATGGAAAATGAAGACAGATAACAGGTGCCGATACCAACAATGGTGGAAGTGTGGAATGGCTGGAGACTGACAAGTACCGACAAACACTCGGCCAGTATTTCCCTCTCTTGTCTTGGCCCTGAAGTGAACGAACTGCACTAATGCAAGGTGTCCCTACTGCTGCCACACACCCACCTGCAATGCAAGACCCAGTCTAAGACTTGCACTATAAACCAGAAGAGGGCACAGGAAAATCTGTTTTGCCTAAAGCTGTTTACCCAGTTTGTTAAATTGGGTATACCTTTAACCATAAATTCTCTGCACGCCACCTTCTCCTGACAGTCAAGAAACATCGCTGAGGTTGAGCATGTAATACCAGAGTCCCTCCTCTTTCACCGAGAAGTGATTTAGGGTCTGCTAGCAATGAGAATGTAATCTTCTGTCTTGCTCACTCAGCTAAAATTCAGATTGGATGTTCCATGGGAAGGGGCTCGGGTGCCATGCTCTTGATTTATGTGGCTGATAAATCAGAGATGCAAATGAGCCTTTTCTGCAGTAGAATTCAATTTCTTGGTTGTTGTAAATCAATGCTGCCTCATTGATTCCAGCGGAACTGCACTGATCTAATCCAGCTGAGGAAATGGTCCTGAAGCTCTAAGAAGATATATTTCACTTACGCTGTCCACAAATTAGTACTCTGAGCCCAGTCGTCCTTTCCTTTCCTTTGCAAATTTGGCTGTCCTCTCTAAAACAGGGCTGGGCAACCTTTGGCCCACTGTCCTTTTATAACCCCTAGGCAACTGCCAAATGGCCCCAAGAGGCTCCCTTAGGCTCCTATTAAATGTGGCCTGCCAGCTGCCCTCCATGGCCTGCTGGAAGTTGCTGATGGCTGCTCAACGTTCACAGAGTATTTATGGGTCAGCAGCCACAACCAATACATAGGAGGACATGTTCTCCTCCCCCACCCCACAGATCTGGGCGTTCCATCCCACAGAGCTCGGGGGGTGGGGAATCCATTAATAAATCCATTTCTTGTTTGGTGCATTAATGGAAGGTAAGGCTGTAACGTTTGTTTAAAACCTACCCTTATGATGTATAGGGCAGAGTGGCAAAAATATTAAGAAGTTACGTTCTATTCCATTTGTTTGATGTCAACATGATGAAATATATCACTCTTTGGACATTATCAACAGAAATTCAAAATATTCACAGCAGTTTGAGTAGCAACTTTTAAAATTCATATTTTAAAGCCTATTTTGGTGAGGCTTCCCCTTATTAAATGGGACCAGATGTTGACATTCCCTTTTGAGTGCTGTTTCATGGATGAGGAATCTAGTGCCCTACGCCATCAAATTCTGGAGCTAGTAAGCCCAGAATTAGTAGTGGCAGCTTATAATCGGTTGAGTGCAAATATTCAAACATTTGTGGTGTCTCATTGTGTATATGAGGACAGAGCTAAGTCTCGGCATTCCCATCCCTGGTTTGATAAGGAATGTTATCAAGCCAAGTGTGCCTACCGTGCTATATATAAGGAATATCGCATGGGGACTTATTTTAGGGTTCCTGCCCAGTACTTTCAGGTAAAGGTAAAGGACTACAAGGCCCTTATAAAAGTTAAACATCAGTCCTATAACCAGTTTAAATCGGAGACTGTACTGGAAGCAGCTAAGAAGGGGGAGTCAAGGAAAGGGGGTACTTCCCGGGAATTTATTAGGAGTGAGATAACAGTGCCAGCCCAGGAGTGGATAATGTATTTTAATAATCTTTATGCGGCCCAGGATTTACCAGAGGGAACCTTGGTGGGGAGAGGTGATCTACCAGAATGGGCACTGGTGACTGAGGAGGAAATTTCCAATCTTTTAGCGACTTGTAAAAATAACAAAGCACCAGGCAGGGATTTGATCCCTGTTGAATTGCCCAAAGCCTTCAGAGAGTGGTGGATTCCCATGCTTGCTGCTATCTTTACAGTCATTGACCGTTAAGGTATCCTGCCAACCCAATGGAACCAGGCAGTAATAGTCCCGATTTTTAAGAGGGGGGACAGATCAAGTCCAGCAAATTATAGGCCAATTAGCCTGCTGTCTTCCATCAGTAAGTTATATGGCAAACTTCTGGCTATGAAATTGATGGCTTGGATAGAGGGCTCTGCTATGATCTATCCTAAACAAGCAGGTTTCCAGAGGGGCCAGTCAGCAGTTGACCATGGCATGGTCCTGATACATCTTTCTGAGAAATATAGGGCCGTGAATGGCCATTTATATGTGGCCTTTCTTGATTTGAGAACAGCGTTCGATTTAGTCAACAGAGCTCTCTTGTGGACCAAGTTAGCTAATTTCACCATTGATAGACGTTTGCTGTTCCTCATGCAGAAATTGTATGAGGATTCTCAGTTGGTAGTTAAACTAACCTCTGTAGGCCATGTGTCAGAGATGGTTCCTGTGAAGCGTGGGGTCAGACAGGGTTGCGTCCTTGCTCCGATATTGTTTAATCTATACTTCAATGACGTAGTTCCCTTGATGGCCCATTTTCAGTTTTTCCCATCAAAGCTGGCTGAAAGGCATATTGGTTGCCTCCTTTTTGCTGATGATATGGTTATGCTATAACAAACTAGGGTGGGCCTTAACAGACAACTCCAGAGATTTGCCCAGTACTGTGGCAAAATTAACATGGAGATTAACTACGAGAAATCCAAAATATTGGTTTTTGCCAAAACACAGTATAATAATACCCATGCCTGGAAGATTAGGAGTACCCAGATTCAGCAGGTTATGCTGTTTAAATATCTGGGTTTACTTTATCATTGTACGGGGGTGTGGCATCATCATATAAAGGGGGCAACCACAAAAGCTATAAGATCTTCTCTGGCGGCACGTAGACTTTTGGTACAAACGGGGGACAGCCCTCAAGATGGCGATTCAAGTCTTTAATGTTAAGACAACTTCTCAGTTCCTTTTTGGGGCTGAGTTGTGGGCCCCATTTGGTACAGCTTCTTTGGACCGGGTCCAATCAAAATTTTTACGTGCCATTATTGGAGCCCCCGGAGGAACTCCGAATGCAGCAATAAGGTTGGAGTTGGGCCAGCGCCGTTGGGTCTTTAGGGCATGGAGGGCGGCACAAGTTATGGTTGAGGGTCTGTAGTACCGGGAATACGTGCCTCCTTGGTCTCTTGGGAAAGAATTCCTTCAGATCTAGCTGGATGGTTAGAGTTGAGGAACATTTAAAGGCACTGGGATTTTCCAGGGAATATCTCCTGGGGAAAGAAGGGCATGGGGCCCTAAGAGAGGTATTAAGCAGATGGCAGGATTTTGACCAACAGGAAGAAAGGGCTAGGATTAATCAGTCTGACCATTTGCGTTTATATTTGACTATGGTCCCGGCCATTGACACCATGGCTTCATACCTTTCTTCCTGTCTATCTTGTGGGGCCAAAAGGTTTATTTTGGCAGTTCGTCTTAATGGCCTTCCTACTAAAATTCTTGAGCGGCGGTTTAAAGGGGTCCCGTACGCCCAGAGACTATGTCCCTACGATCAACTTTAGGCCGAAACGGCATCTCATGTCCTTTTCAGTTGCCAGCTTTATAATAAACTTAGGGGCAACATTCTTAATGAATTTATTTTGACCCTACCTGGCAGATCGCATGATGCTCTGTTGTTTCTGGCTCTGGCAGATAGTGAGTGGGGAATTACAGCCAAAGTCAGTTCTTTTCTAGTACGGGCTTTTGCTTTACGTCAATCATTTCTCGAATTTAAGATGCCAATGGATCCTTGAGCTGTTAATTAAATTTCTCAAGCATTTGTTTAGTTTCCTTTTTGTTTTTGGGAAGTGAAGTTATAGTTTTAAAGATTATTTTTGAATATGGTTGTATGTGTGTGTGTTGTATTGTTGTTGGCTATGACCCTCGGGTCACTCTCAATAAAGTTTTATTCATTCATATTGCCTATTTTATTTAGCATCCTAAAACATCATCATCAAAAACATTTAGGACCACAAAGCTCTTAGTGATTTATTGTTGTACAGTACAAGAGAAATAAGGATCTGCTTATATTATTGTTACCTTCTCATTTGATGTTGAGTGTCTCTTGGCATAGACGGCAAATACTCACTGAGTATATGCATGAAACCAAATAATCAGTGTTGGCAGAGATAAGATTTCTACACTGTGCCATTGATAGTGGTAATTCTTCATGTTATTTAGATAGTGGATAAGAATGTTGCAGGAGGTGAATGAGTAGTTTGCATCCTAGTGTGTGCTTTTTACATCTCTAGCTATAGATTTGCATTAATCACTATTATTATTCCTAGTGAGTTTACGGCAGAACTATAATTTACATGTTTTGCATGCAAATAGTATTTCAGCTTTTTTTAAAAAAATGCTTCACTTCATGATTTCATGACAAAAAGTATTCTCCTTAGCCATCCCACCACCACATTTTTAAGTTAATGAGAATCTGTTTCATTACTATAGAACTTTTTGACAAAAGTCAATTCTGCTGCTGCTGTTTGACACCCCATCCCACCCCAGGATATTGTGGGTTGAAACTTCAAGTATGAGCCAGGCATGAATTCTGAAACATGTGGTGCTGAGCTGGTAACAGTATTAAAGTGTGGCACAATCCGAAAATGTGACTAGAGCAACATATTTCCCAAAGAGTAAGGGGAGCATCCTGTAATGAGGAGAAGGGGAACTGAATGAAGTAAATGAAAAAAAATGTAGACGGGGGTTGCATTCCACAAACCAATTACTCTGGAGTAGTCCAGGTTTGTGATTTGAATACAATAAATGGAGAATTGAATAAAATAAATTTTAAAGGCTGACAACGTTTGACTACAAACAGAATTTACAGCCACTGACCTATAAGTACAAACTTTAACTTACATGGGACACATTTAAACTACAACTGGTTGGAAATAGCTCTCTCACTTTTAGTAATGGATTTTTTGGGGAGTGGAGTTTTGATGATTGTTCAGGATCATCAGATTCCTATTGCTGCTTGCAATTTTGATTTGTCCAAGAACTTATCACGTCCTTTTAAAAAACCAGTTACACTGTTGATCATCATAATACCCTCTGGCATCAAATTCCACAATTAATTGTATGTTGAGTGAAAAAATACTTTTTGTTTTAAATCTGCTGCCAGTTACTTTCATAGAGTGTCCCTTAGTTTTTAATAACAGCTAGTGGGGATGCTGTCATTGTTGGTTACTGTAAAGATCAAGTTGTTAAATTATTAGTTTAAGGTAATGTCTTTCTCTCTCTTGAGGTTTCCTAAGGTGGTATGGAAACCTCCTAGGAGGTGTTATCTCAAAGATAATAGTCAACCTCTTCCTTTGAGATCTCCTTGGGTTTCTCAAGTTGTTTGTACTTTTCCATTCTGTGGATCAAGATATTACCTTTCTGATGATGCCAGATATTTTAGTAGGTATGATAAATCACGTGTAATTCAAAGACTCGGACATTTCCTTACTAGAGGATTTTGCTTCAGTATGTAATTGCCGTATTGCTCCATCATATAGTCTGTGGAAAGCTGACAGAGGTCAGCTACCTGCCTATCGATTTCCATCGGAAGCTAAAGGTAGCCTTGTGCAGACTATGTTTTGAACAAATGCTTATGGCTGTTTTGACAGACAGATACCTGGATATTCCTCGATACCAGAGGTTTTGTCCCTGTCGGTTGGGTGCTGTGGAAAACACATATAATGGAGTGTTCTCTCTCTCTCTCTCTCTCTCTCTCTCTCTCTCTCTCTCTCTCTCATGATTTGAGAGACTTCTTCAGCCTCTTTTATCAAAAGTAAAATTTTTAACCAGTTGTGGTTAGCTAATTTGACTTCTTCAACAAAAAGATTCACACGCTGTTATGAAACTTGCATTTTGTAAGCTCTTGCGCAGGGACCGTGTCTATCTTATTCTTTGTAAAGCGCCAGGTTCATTGCTGGTGCTATATAAATGCTCATAGTAATAATAATTAATAATTTGCATACAGAGTTGGGCAGATTAGGGGGAAGTTGCCGATGACTGAGTTTTTCACCTTGAGTTGAACTGGACTAATTGGGATTTATCTGTATTTATAGTTGTGTTGTTGTATTGTATTGTAGTTGTTGTGGTTTTTTTGTATGTCTTTGTTTTTATAAGGTCTTGTTATTTTGTATTTTTTATGTGCTGGAGGCCCTGGCAAAAGACTATGCCAATAAATAAATAAATAAACCATACGCAACTATTAAAAAGAACTATAAATAACAGCTAGTGGGAAAATAACTGCTCCCTATTTACTACTTCCACTCTATTCATGATTTTGAAGCTTCTGTTATATCCACACTCAGTTGCCTCTTCTCCAAACCAAATAGCTCTAATCTCTTGAGCTCCTTCTCGTGCAGGAGGTGTTCTGTAGCTTAGATTATATTTGTTGCCCTTTTAAAAATTCCAGTATAGGTTTTTTTTATTTGCTAACGTCTCATGTAATGTTTTGAATATGCAAAGGGGAAGTAATTGCCTAGGGAAGAATGCATTGTGCCCATCCTACTTCCGTTTCCAATTACAGATATGACTGAAAGGGAAAAGGCAGACTAGATAGAATCATGTGTCTGTGTATTAGATCTCTGGGCTGCTGAAATAGGATTGTTTTTCAAATGCTTTCTTTTATGAACATATTTTAAGTGGAATGCATTGTCCATTTTTGCTTGTTTATAATTGCCCCAGTGGTTATTGATGTACAGTAAGGAGCATGAATCTTGTCCCTTGTGCATCAGTCAATGACAGCAAAACCAAGCGTTTAAAATTAAGGCTGGAAAGGAAACCCATACTGAGATTGAGTTCAGCAAACCAATCTTTCTTATGATTAAGTTAAAATATTACTGGCATGCTAGAAATGGCTAGATTTGCACAGCCAATTTGACAGGAGAGACCACACAACACATCAGTGCTGAGACCCTCCACTTTGGGAAAAAGAAACAACCCCTGGTGGTATGCTTTATGGTACTTTATGTCTGTCATTTCGTGCTGATGGCTTAGAGTTCTTCTGCTATGTCACGGAGGTTAAAAAAAAGTGACAAAATGCATAACAGTGCAACAAAGGCAGTTGTAACACAGATCTGGTTTATACTTAGAGGGAAGTCGGGCAGACTCCATCTTTAGATCCCTTGGGCCAAACTTAACTCTGCTTGTAATTCATGTAATGTCCCTAGGGTTGCTCCAGTAAATCCTTTAGTCTCTTGACTGTGAATTGTTGTTCTGCTTTGCCAGAGAGAAAAAATAGGGTTTCTGCTTGCTGTTCTTGGAGGAGAAGGAAGTTGGGTTGGGTTGTCGTTTGGGTATGGCTTATTTCAGTGAAATCCTATCCTGTTCTCTCTCTGGGACTTATTCTTTATTCTTCCCTGCTTCTTTTGATCTATTTTTTTAAAAAATTAATCTGTCCAGATGTATAATAATCATTTGCTAAACCGTTACAATGTCAAGAGCATTCTGTCCACACTAACTTGGATTACGAGCACATGCAGACTTGTTAATCAAGAAAATCTCACCAAGCCATGCATATTGTCTCCACAGAGAAACGAGTGGTCTGTCTTTACATCTCAACATGGATTTGTGATTTAATATCTGATGCTAATACAAGATCACAAGTTACCAATATGTCAGTCTTTACTATAACAAATGGCCACCTGTTTATAACCATCCTAACTTCAAAAAACATGTTTATCTTCCAAACTCCCTAGTCCCATGAGGACTTGCTGTACTGAGGTTGATTGCAGGGGTGGGAACCATTGCTCATGGGCCAAATCTAGCCCAAGACGACTTTTTATTTGGGTCCTTTTTAGTTCCTGGATCTAGCCCATGGAACCAATGCCTATCTTTTAAGTACCGAATGAGTGAACTCAGGGGGAGGGAGCAGAGATGAGGGCATGGGTAGGGAATAGACCCATGGCATAGATCTATGATCTGGACCCTCTCCTTCCTTCCTCCAGTCTAAGGACACCCCTGAAGAACTCCTGCCCCTGACTCTTACCCAGCCTGCAGAGCTTGTACTAGTTTTCAAAGTTGCTCACAGGTGGAGAAAGGTTTCATGCTCTGTTGTACTGTAATGCCCGAGTTTGACTCCCAGCACTTTTGTGTTTTTCATCTTTCATTGGGCTTCTTTCCACCCCCATGCATCCAAAAATATAAAATCATGTATGCTAATGTACTTGGAAAGCTCTAATCTAATTCAGTGTTCAAAATTTCCACAGTAAGTGCAGCCTGCCTAATCAGAGGGAGTAGATAGGATTTTAGTGTTCCCTAAGTAGCAGAGACAGTGTATTTATTATTGTTATGATTATTATGGTTTTGATGTATTTATATAATGCTGGCAATGTACCTGGTGCTTTGTAACTGTTGAAAATAGACACGGTCCCTGCCCCGGGGGCGTACAATCTAAGAAAGACAAGGAAGGGGAGATGAGGGAATGGGGCAACAGAGGGAGAGACGAGGATACATTCATTAAGGCGTGAGGCTGCAGGCACACATGCGTTGTTATTATTATTATTATTATTATTATTATTATTATTATAAACATTTATATAGCACCAGTAGTATGACCTGGTGCTGTACAGAACATAGAAATAGAAGCGGTCCCTGCCTGTGGCTTACAGTCTAAAAGACAAGGAGGGGGAGACAGGGAGAGGGGACAGTGGGAGAGACAGGGGAGAAGACAAACAAACATTCAAGCGGATGTGAAGTCTCAGGTGCGTGTGCTTGGCTTGGTTACAATCAGGTTGGTTGCAGCAGTCTGCAGAGGAGGGCAGACAGTAAGTATATGGGGAACGACTAGCAGGCATTGGGAAAGGCAGCGAGGAAAAAGTGGGTCTTGAGGAGGGATTTGAAGGAGCGGAGGGAGGGGGCAAGGCGGATGTGGGTAGGGAGGGAGTTCCAGGCATGGGGGGCAGCGAGGGAGAAGGGTCGAAGGCGGTTAGGTGAGCAGGAGAAACGAGGGAGAGTGAGGGAGGGGACAGAGGAAGAGCGGAGAGCGCGTGCAGGAGTGCGTAGGGAGATTAGGTCCGAGAGGTAAGGGGGAGCTTGGTTGTGGAGTGTTTTGAACGTGAATACCAGGAGTTTAAACAGGATACGTTCAGGAAGGGGGAGCCAGTGAAGAGAGAAGAGGAGAGGCTGCACATGGTCGAAGCGACGGGCAGAGTGAATGACCTTGGCAGCAGAGTTTTGGATTGCGATAAGGGGGGACAGGTGAGAGCGAGGGAGGCCAGCAAGGAGGAGGTTGCAGTAATCGAGGCGAGAGATAACCATGGCATGAACAAGGGTTTTGGCCGAGGAGGTAGAGAGAAAGGGGCGGATCCGAGCAATGTTATGGAGGGCGAATCGGCAGGATTTGGCAACAGAGTCAATGTAAGGTTTAAAAGAGAGGTGCGTGTCAAAGATGAAGCCCAAGCTACGGGCTTGGAGAACAGGATGGATGGTGACTCCATCGATGCAGATGGGCAGGTTAGAGGGAGAGGAGGAGGAGGGAGGAAAAATGAGGAGTTCGGTCTTGGCCATGTTGAGCTTGAGTTGACGTCGGGACATCCAGGCGGAGATATCAGAGAGGCAGTTGACGAGGCGTGAGTGGACAGAAGAGGAGAGAGAGGGGGTAGAAAGATAGAGTTGGGTGTCATCAGCGTAGAGATGATATTGGAATCCGTGGGAGGCAATAATTTTGCCAAGGGACAGGGTGTAAATAGAGAAGAGGAGAGGGCCAAGGACAGAGCCTTGGGGGACCCCAACCGAAAGGGGGAGGGAGGAGGAGTTTGACTCGGGGAGCGAGACTTTAAAGGAGCGGTCAGAGAGGTAGGAGGAGAACCAGTCAAGGACAGAGCCACGGAAGCCCAAAGAGTAAAGCGAGTCCAATAGAAGCAAGTGGTCGACAGTGTCAAAGGCAGCAGAGAGGTCAAGGAGGACAAGAATGGAGTAGAGGCACTTAGATTTAGCGACAAGTAGATCATTGGTGATCTTGGCCAGGGCAGTTTCAGTAGAGTGGAGGGGGCGGAAGCCGGGTTGGAGAGGGTCCAGGGAGGAGTTGGCAGAGATGAGGTCCAGGCAGCGGGAGTCAACGACACGTTCCAGAAGCTTTGAGGCAAAGGGAATGAGGGAGATTGGCCGGTAACTAGAGGGATCAGTTACATCGGGGAAGGAAGGGGGTCTAAGGGGATGAGGAGCTAGGGAAGGCCTGATGAAAGAGAGAGTTTTTCAGGAAGGATTTAAAGGTTGGGAGGGAGGGAGAGAAGCAAATGTATTTGGGGAAGGAGTTCCAGGCATGGGGGTCAGCAAGGGAGAATGAGCAAATATGCTTTGAGGAGCAGCAGAGCCGTGAGCAAACAAAGGTGATGGTAGAGAAGAAGCAAAGCTTTTGGATGAAAGCATAGTGGGAGACTAGCGTAGAGAGATGGGGTGTGGGTAAGGCCATGGATAGCCTTGTAGGTGAAGACAAGAAGTTTGTACTGAATGCGTAGAAGGAGTCAGTGGAGAGAGGAGAGGAGGGGCTGCACATGATCAAAACAGTGGGCAAGGTGAATTATCTTGTCAGCAGAATTTTGAATAGATGAGAGGGGGGCAAGGTGAGAGCGGGGAAGGTCAGTGAGAAGGAACACAAGAGATAACCGGAGCACGGGCTAGAGTTTTAGCATATAGACGTGCATTGAGGTTGGACACACATCTGGGGCATTTACTCAGATCCCATATTATATCCCCATTGGGGCCAATGGTGGATCTGTTGATACAAAGGAGAGCTAAGGCTGCTAGCAGGGTGGCTTCACATGGTTATTACCTGCAATTCAGGTGAATAGCAGGATAAAAGAACTGCTTACCGAGCCAGACGGCCATCATCCTGTAATACAAGATGATACTGTGATTTTACACATGATGAACATGAGCAGTAGATCTCACTTTAACAATTACTGTGTTATTGTCAAAGTTCTATAATGAAACCTCTTCCATTTGTGTGTTCACTTCGATTAGGGCTGAAATGAATACCCATTTTGAATACCAGATTTGTTGAATTCCTTCTATTCGTATCTGCTTTGACAAAGTGGATAGGAAGTGCTACCTGTTTCTGCTTTGTTTGTGGGTAGAAATATTCATTTCCATTATTTTATTTGGTAACTTTGATTACTTAATTTATTCAATAATTTAATTTTAGTAAATGAAGTGAACAGAACTCACACTGGTACAAATGGCATATCACTGGCACCAAATGGCTGCAGATCATGCTATATATAAGTGTGTATGAGTGAACATGGGATGGATAAACCATCATATAAAATATGACCCCTAAAGGAGCCAAATTTTCAAGTAACTCTGCAAGCTGAGACGTTTGACTTTCCATAAAGGATGGTTTTCAAAAGACGACAGACCAATATTGATCCATCATAATTTTTCTTTTCTTTTTTTACTGTTTACATGTATTTCATCTGCTTTGATTATGAGACATTATGTTGGATCATAAAATTGTTCTTGCTGCAGGCTTCACATAAGAAGCTCATATTTCTTCATATGGGGGGAAATGTACTTTCTGACTCATGTCTTCAACAAGTCCTTAGTGATAATAAGAATAAATCACAAAGTGATATGGTTGAGCGTGCTCATAAAATGGTCAGGGATTGTAGGAAAATTTAGCCAGTGGAATTTTCCCACATGATTAATAGGAAGGAAAGAAGGAAACGGGTATTTCTGTGTGCCAAACACTGAAGCCAAAGCAGTCTGGTTTTCTTAAGGGAAGGAGAACAACGTTCAGTATAAGTCAACGGGATTTTTTTTTTTTTACATTTTATATTTTTTAACTATAAAAGTGGCCAAATTTCTCCTCTGAACTACAGTGGGACTACTCTGGAGTAAGCGGTTTCTGGTTCACAGTCTACCTGTTGTTCTTATTGAACAAGAGAGAGATTTGGAAGTAGTTGTGGTGGGTTTTTTAAAAAATGGAGTTTAAACTCTTCCAAGCTCCACGGGTTTGGCCATACAGCTGTCATAGCCATACAGCTGTCATACTTCTGAAGCATTCATATGAACAGAGTGCTAAACTGAATTTATTTAGGAGCAGGAAGAGATGTACTCCTGAAAAATCAGAGCTCCATCCCAGCTGAGGCAACTCCTGAGCAGTCAGTCGACAAAAGAGTTTGGCTCAAAGAAGAACTCGCACCGCCACAGCATAAGCTTTTAAACTAGCTTTGTGTCGCAATCGGTCAGCATCAGCACGACTTCGGTGCCACCGTCGCTCCAAACACCATCCTTCCCGCTTCATCCGGCGCAGGTCCTCTGTAAAACAAGGGGACCCACGTTGTTGGCATTCCGGAAGCGGACACCTGGGAGCCGTTCGGTCAGTGGCCTCAGTCAACAAGTTTTTCCAGAAGACAATGAGGTCATCGAGCGAACAGTCATCGAGATCAGGAGGCAATTCCCCATGGGCATTCTGGAACCTCTCTGGTTCCATGAGTCTCCGGGGGCGGATCAACCGAACTGGTCCTACACTTCTTCGGGGGCAGACATGTGCCAGGAGATCGGTCAGGAGGAGATCCGTCCATGACAAGGGTGTAATTGATACACCCACCACCACCGGATCCCCCACCTCAAGTCCAGTGCAGAATATTAGGTCAAGGGTATGTCCTTCATCATGCATCTGGCCCACAACCCTCTGATACAACCCCCTTTGAGGGAATAGACTAAACACAGCGTAGAATGGGAAGACTGACAAGATTATTATTATCATCATTATTATTGTTATCGTAATTGTTTATTATTACTGTTCTGCAAAGCATATCAGGCAATAAGAATCTGATGTTCAATCTAAAATGCCAGTACAAAACAGCTTTGAAAAGGAAGAGTGTATCAGTACTGTGATGTCGAAAGTATACAGGTTGTAAAATAGGAAATAATAAAGGAAATTATTATGGCATTTTTAAAAGGGTCAGGCCATATGTGGAATAATGAGTTACGATAAACCAACCAGAATTGAGCTCTCCTTCCAAGGGTGGCCACAGTAGTCCATTATGTAGTAGTGAATAACTTTCTTCAGTGTGGTATGTCAAGTATTTCTACAGTATAATTTAGGTACTCCACAATTATTTCCGTTCTTCCCTCTATACATTTTTTATTTGGGATAATAATACAAACAAATGCATACAATTACATGCATTTTTCCTGTTTCAAGAGAGAAGAAAAACAATTTCTCAAGTTACCAAATCAAAAATGGAATACAAATTGAGGCTTCGGCTTTTCTCTTAAGGAAGGAAAGAACAGAAGAAATAAGGGGAAATGCTAAGATAAACGGCACCTAAAACACCCAAGGGAGAGCAGAGACGGAGCAAATGGAAGTCCTGTCAAATATCACACAGCCCTATTCAACAATGTTTGGATATTCAGTGGTTGCAATCACCAAGCCACTTACTCAGGAGTAGTCCCAATGGAAGAGTAGTTTCCAGTGGCTTGTGGATTGTGGTCAACGTGTTTTTTTTACCTCACTGTCTAGCAAAGGTTTTAAGCCTTCAGCTTGCAAAGCCCTGCACACATGTATATCTTTATCGTGGTGGTGGACCTATGCATAAAGTGTAGATTTTATTTTGCAAGTTGATTTGTCAGATTCTACATCTGCAACCTTGATTGCAGACTCATAGGACACTACTGTTTCTTCATCTTTTACCAGCTCCGTGTTATAGTACCAACAGATAGTAAAATTGGTAAAGAAATGAATATAAAGTTATTTCAAGTATTAAACTTTTTCCCTGTTGAGTTGGTGTTTGTGAGGTTGAGTAATGCTCCTTTAAGTTAAGGCTGTGTTCTGACAAACAGGTAAACTGATAGTAGCTACCTCAATTTAATTAAATTGCTGTTACTAAGGGGTAAGAAGAGAAGTAGGTACCACAGGAGTACATTTCTTCTTACTTCTGGATAACATTGATTTAGTGCTCTGTTTGTGTGAATGCTTCAGAGGTAAAAGTGAAGTAAGGCCCACCTATGTAAAATTATCTGGTAGGTGGAATATGGCCTAAATGAGTGTCTTGTTTTGTATTTTCCCTGTTCCCTGCACTGGTCAATGAATAGTTAAAGAGAAGTGTCTTAGTGTCCTCCACTTGATATTGGTTTAACTTGTATGCTTCTCAAGGGATGGTTAGTTGAATTCTCACTAGGGTTTTCTGAGATGGAGACAAAGTAGTTCAGATGATACTTTTTTTTATTGGTTTTGGACAGCTGTGTCCCAAGAAGTCTCTGATTATAGTTTGTTTAGTTTATCTGGCCCTTTTGAGTGTTAGTCAGCCCCCCTGCTGAGTGAAAGGTGTTTATAGGAGTGCTGCCTGATGTGATGAGACTCAGGGGACTGACTTATACTGTTCAGCGAACATTGATATGACGCTTAAACCTTGGGCTGCTGGTGCAGATATAATTAACCGCTGGCCATCTACAACAATCCTCTTGCTGTAGATTGATTTTAATCAGAGTTTGACCTTTGATTATGCATGACTAACTAATTGAGTTTTGAAACTTTTGATTCTGATTGGAAGGAGTGGACAGTTTCTGACAAATGAACAGATTTATTTTTAGGAGGCCAAGGGTTGCCTGGAGATTTGTGGCTTAGGCGTCAAACTCCATTGATCACATTGTATTTCCAAAGGTATTTCATTATTTCCCCCCTGACCTCTACAAACGTTTGCTTGTTTGCTTGTTTGCTTGTTTGTTCGTTTGTTTGTTTGTTTGTTTGTTCGTTCTCTCTCTCTCTCACCCATTGTGCTTGGCCCTGTGAAGTAGCAAACATCCCATACAAGATGCTGCACATTTTCAGTTTCTTTCAAATAACCCCCTTTTCTCTTTCTGGTGCTATGAGTGAGCCAAATGAATGGCTGATGGAAACGGACAAGAGAACGTTGTGGTTAGAGCCCTGTGAACCAGACTGAGCCTGATTGGACACAAGGGGCCCAGTCAGGCTTGCTTCAGTTAAGGAGCCCTCCCACCCTAATACTCTTGGAGTTGGGTCAGGTCGGACTCCCCAAGGGCAAGAGGACCCACCTCCACAGAGTGCCATGATGCTACTGCATTCCATGGGGCAGGGCCATGCCAGGTAAAGGGTAGGGGAATGCCTTAACTCTGCTCTTTTCCTGACATGCCCCTTGCATAGAAAAGTCTGGCTGTGTCGGGACCAGTTGTCGACGCACCCCAATAAGACACGGAGACTTCTATATTGGATTAAAACTGGCCACACTCTTTAATCAAATAAATCACCAATTCAGAACCGGTGGGGAAATTGCACTAAGCAATTCTGGGTCCAGTATGCTAACTATTTAACATAACTTTTTAACTGTAGCACTGTCCCGGACATGCCCTCCGGTAACAGTGCCTCAGCATCAAACATCCCCTCCTTCGACAGTCCCAGGGCCTTGGCCGAAGGGAGGCAGGCCCAACTGTGGGCTTCAGTAAGGAGTAAAGTGTCCCTACTAGCCGTGCAAAGCACCCCTCCCAGGGCGTTGACCCCCCCATGTATGCTGTGCCCTGCATTACATTGGGTAGAGGTGGGACCCCAGGGCAATTACCGGCTACCGGATTTACCGGATTCCGATTTCCCAAAAAACAGATTCCCGGATTAAATCCGGTATACCAGTACCGGATTTATTCCATTGATTTCAATGGGGCACTGTCCCCATTGAAATCAATGGAATAAAAAAAATTCCTCCCCCCTCCCCCTCCCAGGCTGCGCGGGTGGAAGAGGGGACACCCCCCCACCCACCCTGCCCAGCCTGGATTTTAAAAAAAAAATTCCCCTAAGTGACTCTCCGCCGGCAACCCAGAGCCCCCCAGCACCAGCGGCCGTCCCAGCAGCAGCTGATAAGTATTAGACCTGATCCCTGGGGGGGGTTAACACCCCACCTCCACCCCAGGGATCACCCTACTTCCAACAAGTTCCCAAGATCCTACCTTCCAGTTCAGCTCCGGGTGGTGGCGGCGATCCGGCGGCCTCAGCGCCGGCTGTGGCTGCCGGCTTCAGACGCTGTAGGTCTTCCGGGGAACTTCCGGGTTTCGCTGGAAGGCCTACTAGCATCTGAAGCCGGCAGCCACAGACGGTGCTGAGGCCGCCGGACCGCCGCCGCCACCCGGAGCTGAACTGGAAGGTAGGATCCTGGGAACTTGTTGGAAGTAGGGTGATCCCTGGGGTGGGGTGGGGGTGTTAACCCCCCCCCCCAGGGATCAGGTCTAATACTTACCGGCTGCTGCTGGGACGGCCGCTGGTGCTGGGGGGCTCTGGGTTGCCGGCGGAGAGTCACTTAGGGGAATTTTTTTAAAAAAATCCAGGGTGGGGGTGTGTGTGTCCCCCCTTCCCCCCGCGCAGCCTGGACTCAGGGAGGGAAACGTGGGTTTTTGGTGGGATTTTTACATTGTGGCCATTTATTTAAATGGCCGCAGTGTAAAAAAAAAATCCGGTAACCGGGCCAGATTACCGGGTTGAATCTGATAATGCCGGTACGCCCAGTACCAGCATTATCGGATACCAGAAAAACCGGTAGTCCCGTCCCTAACATTGGGTATCACATCCCCACCTCTTAAGGAGATGACTCTTAATTTCCTATTTCCTTCCTACTTATCCTAATCATAGCATATTGGACCCCTACAATAAAGGGGGTGTCGACCTCGACCAACACCAACCCCCACCACCTACATCAACTTTAGAGATTCAAGATGTCCGGCCAGTGAAGCCAGATATATCTCATTCCCTTGATGGGACAAGTGAACACCATCAGCCCGGTACAGGTCCGGCCTTGTATGCACAATCCCATTATGCCTAATGAGAGTGCCCCCCATCCCTTTATAAACTTAACAGTTTCCCTATTAACTGTTTTTCTAGCCTTATCAACTTTACCAGGGCTACAAGCTTTGGCCCATTTCACCCTGGGGACTAATTCAGTCCAAACTATCTGAACCCCTTCATACCGTTGTTTAATTGTCCATAAATCTTCCTTGATGTTTATTATTAAATTAACCCCTGTTCATGGTGGCAGGTCATTTTCTCCCAAATGAATAACAAGTATATGAGGAGCTTTTGATTTACCCAATCCATGAAGCATAAGAATAAGTTGATTCCAATGCATCCCACTTTTTCCTATCCGTCTAATTTCAGCCAATTCTGCTAGACCCAATTGAATACCCCAGAATGTCTTTGATGCTGCCACACTTGCCCACCGCATGAGGCTGTGCCCCATGATCCAAACTACTCTTCTCTCAGCCTGGGCAGGCTTCCCTCCTGGTAAAAAGAGGAAACACTCATCAGTAATGGAAAGGTCTTACATATTTTTTGTACGCTCCTGAGCGCCATCTCCCGACTGACTTGATCGCTTCTTCTGGTAACCCTGGTGCAGCCGTAGTTATGGCGGCCCCTATCCTAAATGAATGCAATCCAAACTTCTTCCCTGGCAACCCAATTTTCTCCAGTGTTGTCCTAAGGATCGATGTTACCTGATAACTAGTCACCGGCGCACCTCCCTTCTGTATGAACAAAGCCCCCTGAACATGGGTCCGGAATCGGATGTCATTTAGCAACTGGCCAACAAGGCATATGGTTTCTGGGCCTCCCTTAAACAATTCCACAGTATGACCCCTTTTTCGTTGATCAGTCTTAGAACCTCAAAGCCTGAGCAACACTTTATCACCCACGACTTCCTGGTCCCCCATTCCCAGTGCCTGATTAGAGGTATCACTACGAGACGCACACACTACCTCGCTTATCCTAAAACCTCCAAAATACATTGTTGTGTATATTGCCGTAAACAATTGCCTCTCGTAGTTATCGTAACAAGTACTGGGTAATGCCTCTACCAAACGTATTAATATTGGTGTTGTTATTGGAGACCGTGAAATCACTGGGGCCCCCCTAGATCTAGCCCATGCCTCCCACATATGCTTTAAATAGAATCCTTTGTCCAGTGGGGGGAAGCCCTTCAATCTATTAACAAATGTCAGGACCACTAACCTACCTGTTATTGTGCCCACTGCTAGTCCTCTTTTCTTCAGGGCCATTGCAAACTGTATCACTTCTGGTTCTGTAATTGGGAAACTCGTCCCCCACCCCATGTTTGTCCTGAAGTTTTGAAAATCACTGAAGGCCCTACCGTATGCCACCTGGGTTCTAGTGGCCAGGGATCCCTGCACAATGGATTGCATTTCTAATTCCCAATGTTCCAGAGTCCCGGTGGTAGCGGGTCCAGGAGCGCACATGTCTCTGGCACTAGTTCTTGAAAGCGGTCCATCTGGAACTGAGAAAAGGCATCAGCAATGCCATTGTCGATTCCAGGGACGTGCCAGGCAGTAAAAAGAATATTATCCCGCAAGCATGCCAATACCATAACCTGGACCAATGACATGACCCTAGGTGACCGCGATGAGAGTGTGTTTACCACATGTACAACTGCTGCATTATCACACCAGAATAACACCGTGTAATTAGCAAATTGACCAGCCCACAACAGTACAGCCAGTACGATGGGGAATAGTTCCAAGAAGGTGAGGTCTTTAGTGGCACCCCTGGCGTGCCGCTCGTCCGGCCAAGGGGCAGCACACCACCTGGTCTGGAAGTACACCCCAAATCCTGCACCCCCCCGTAGCATCCGAGTGTACCTGCAATTCCGCACGTAGGAGCTATCTCTCCCTCCAAAAACTTACCCCATTGAAGCCTTCCAAGAAGGCCAACCATACCCTCATGTCTGTCTTCATGTCACTAGTGATCCTAAGCCGGTAATGTGGGGGTAGATCTCTCTTCAACTGCCCATACAGCCTGGATAAAAATGCTCGTTCTGGAGCGACCACCCGGCATGCAAAATTGAGGCTCCCAATTAATGATTGTAATGAAAGAACAGTAATTTTTCTAGCCACCATGCAGTCCATAATCTTTACCTTTACACTTGCCAACTTATCCCCTGGTAGTCTCGATAGCATCCCCTCTGAGTCTAATTCAATACCCAAGTAGGTCAGCTTCATTGCTGGCCCCTCGGTTTTTTCGGGAGCTAATGGAACGCCTAGCTCACTGGCCATTTCTTGAAACAGCTGCAGAGCAGCCGCACAATTCCCTGACTGGGGGCTCCCGATTATCAAGAAATCATCGAGATATTTTGTTACGGCACAATCCTGCAGCTTCCTTTGAAAAATCCACTCCAATAACGAACTGAAACGCTCAAATGCCAAACAACCCATTGGTATGGCTCTATGGAAAAAATACTGCCCCTCAAATTGGAAACCCAATAAATGAAAACTGCTCGGGTGTGCTGGTAACAGGCGGAATGCAGATTTTACATCGCATTTGGTCATTAACACCCCCTTTCCTATGGCCCTCACCTTTTTTACCGCCTCGTCGAAGGATACATACTTTATGGTAGTCAATGCATCCGAGATGGCATCGTTGACTGAACTACCTTGTGGGTGGGACAAGTGGTGTATCAGGCGATATTCACCCTCCACTTTCTTTGGGACGATTCCCATTGGGGACACTATTAAGTTCCCCATTGGGGGTCGGCCAAACGGGCCAGCCACCCTGCCTTCCACTACTTCCATCATAATCTTTTGTGGTACTACCTCCTCCATTCCTATAACCGATTTTTTGCATTCCGTCCCTGCTGCACTGGGCCTGCCACTATAACAAAACCCTGTTTGAACCTCTGCACTACATACTGCACCTCCGCCCTATCTGGGTGCCCCTGTAGTGCTTTCTCAAGATGGTCAGTTCTGACCAGCGTCGGGCCCTTTTGGAGACCGGCAGGTACTAGAGGGGCTTGCCCCCCTTTTCCTCCGCCACCCCCCCTGCCTGTATCCGCCCCTTGCACCCCTGGACTTGGGCCGGAAACAATGAAGGGCCGAATGTCTTCCCCCGCAGTTAGAGCACCCGTGGTGAAACCGACATACTGCCCGTGTGCATCGCCCCCCCACCCCGTTGTAATCCCAGCATAGGCCTGCCCTTCCTCATCCACCTTTCTTGCCTTCGCCTCAAAAAATCTCATTGGCTGGAGCTACCCTACCCATGATTAGGGGGGTGACCGCTATCCACTCTAGGTGCCCTGGTGACATCCACCATACACTCGAGCCATAGATCGGGTGCATGGATGTCCCATTGTAGACCCGGTGTGGTGGCTGCCCTATGGCGAAAGGCTTTGTCATACCTCATCCATGCTCCTGGGGGTCCTGTGCCATAAGCCCTTCTAACAATGCCTGCATATTTGTGCAGCTCTAAACCATGAGATGGGTCTGCCTGTATTAGTACACCCATGTATACCGCATAGGCAGTCGTCCAATTCTCCCAATTGCGGTCTGCCTTCGGGCGTCAGAATTTTTCTTTCTTTTCCATCCTCCTGTTCTTGATGATCGACAATTGGATCGCTAAACAGGAGGGCGTAAAGATCAACATATTCGCCCTTCAAAAACTTTTCCTTCGTTGTCGGCATTAGGTTCACCCCAAATGGGGCCGCCACACTTGGTATTGCCCACCCAGGAGGTGGAGGGGGCCTACTCCCTCCTTGTTCTCCTACCCCGGTACCTTCTAGAGGTGGCTTCTCGACACCCTTATCAGCTGCCGCTTCACCCGTGCTCCCTTGCCTTAACCCGTCCTTGCCTTCTGTGACAGCCTGCTGTCCCCTACCCCCTACCGGGGGGTGGGGGGCAGCAGGCATAATCCACACCCATACTCCATTCCACTGCACCATCTGAGGGGCGCCTGGTTGGACCACTTGCTTGGGGGCCGCCCCCCCATTCACCCGGGGAAGGACCCCTACCGGTGCCTGCTGACCGGTTACCACATCTCCCGTTGGCACTGACCCCACTTCTGTCCCTAACCCGGTTTCCCTTGTTCGCCCCCTCCCTTCGGGTTCACATCTCCTTGTGCCTGACTCCTCCGTGGGGGCCCACTCACTGTGTCCCCTTTCCCCGCGTATCGATGTGATGCCTGGTCCTGGTGTCGGGTCTGCCGTTGGGCGTCCTCCTGCGCCTTGTTGTATTTCCCGCTTCAGGGCTAGAATCCTGCGCCACGTTTCCCCGTCTGTTGGGTCCGCTTGATCCTCAACCCATCTCCTTGTTGCTGGAGGTGCTCCGTCTCCCTGTGGAAAGACACCAACTCCCAGACCACCTGGCCCCCCTCCTTCCTCATCCCTTCCTGAGCAGGCTCCCTGGGTCATGGCTGGGGCTCTAGCAGCTGTGGATCGCCTATACTGGCCCAATCCCGGAATCCCATAGGGGTCTACCATATCCCCCGCCTGCTCCCTTTCTCTCCGGGGGAGGAGGGAGTTCCTTGGATATAGGGCCTCCAATAAGGGGCCCATATCCGCCACCTCTTCCCTCGGTGGGTGATCTCGTGGGGGGGGGGGACCAAGGGTACTTCTGTGGTCCCCCCCAAGCAGTCTGCGGGAGGGGTGAAACTCCTTCTTTGGACCCTTGGGCCCGCGCACCCCTTCTCCCTATTGGGGGGGCTACAGGGTCCTTCCCATTCCTCCCCATCCGTAAAACGAGCTGGCAGGGTGACAATCCTGCCCCCCCACCTCATCCCTTCCTGCTCCTGTGGCAGGCTTCCTTGGGGCCCTGGGTCTTCAACCCAGCCAGGCCCGTCAGATTCCTGTGCCTCCCTAGGTCTCCCCCTCTCCCCATCCCTCTCTGCACTCACCCAGGAGGATCCCGTGCCCCCAGCTGTGGGGGGAGGGTGCTGGGCTCGCAGCAGTGCCTCACACTGGTGAAGGCAAGCCAACATCTCTGCACGGGTCTCTCTGCAGCCCCTTTTTTCCCTGGGGCCTTTTTTCTGCCTCCGCCCTTCTTCTGGCCTCGCACCATGCCTGCTTAACCTTGGAGTTCAGCAGATCTTGCTGCTTACTCTTCGGCTTCACCCTTGGAATGGTGCTGGCTCCGCGCCCATGAGGTTCACCCCCCCTACAAGTGGCGGGCCTCGAAAATTCACGCAACGCGCTCCTGCGCTTGCGTCCCCAACTGGTTGCTCAGCAACGCTCCTAAAGCGAGGCTCCCTCTTGCCTCGCTGCAGTGGCCGTCTCCTCTCTGTGTCTGAGAAGGGGGGGTGGCAACAATTTTCCCATCGCCGCCATTTGGCGGCGAAGGGGCCTTTGGATTGGTTCCAGTACAGTTACACTTGATTTGGGCTTAGTTTTGAAGCCTTTGCAGGGCTATAGTTGGAATACACCACAACAAAGAGCAAAATGAAAAACTGGAGAATATATAACAGTAGGAAGTAAAATATCCTTAAGAAGCAGTTTTTAGGTTGTCATTTGACTCATCTTGAGTGTATGTGAAGGCAAAGTATGGGCTTTAAAATGGAATTAAGTGCAAGGCATTCAGTTGAAAAATGGGGGAATAGACTACTGAATATTCACCCTGTCAGAGCCATATTGCCCTATTCCCCCTTACCCAAAATGTCTACAACCCCCAGCTCAGCTACACTCTCCCTCTACTTCCAACTAGAAGTCAGCTGCTTCTTGTTAAGATTTATTTTTAATTTTTTTTTTAATGACATAACTATAATTTGGAGACTTTGTTGTTCTGCTGTGTTGCCTTTTATGGATTTTTTGCAACTATATACTAGATAGAAATCTAGACTATATTCTGGTGCTCACTAAACAAGAATTGCTGCTTATCTTTCTTGGAACCGACAGACTATACTGTAGCTTTGTTCATATTTTTGGAGGAGCAATTAATCTTCTGATTTACTGATTATGTTATTAGTTTTCATATATACATAATCCCTTTCTCTGGCCACACTTCAACTTTCAGCTGTGTAGACACACATCTGCTAATGTTAGAAACAGCTCCATGAATGGGTGCGGTGGATTGTCTTATGTGCTTTTTAACCACTTTGCTCTTTAATTTTTCACTATATAGCTAATACTGGTTTATTTCCTGCTTTAGTTATAGCTGGAGCTAAGTGATTTAAACAGGTCACTAACTTGTACCACTGCTTTAACAAAACACTTTGAGAAGCAACATACCACTTATATTCTGACTCTGGAAGTGGAAATTACTTAACAATTCGGATGATCTGAAGTCTTCCAGAATGTATTTTACAGCTGTGCTGTGTTGAATGCTGAAGTGAAGAAATGCCACCTGATATTTGTGGGGTTCTTAGCTTTCAGATAAGGCATGTGACTTGTGATCAAGGATTTGTGTTTATAATCAAATTAGGGTTAGGATTTAAGTTGGGTTGGATTGCATCAAACCCCCTGTTTTTGGATGCCTTTAGACACAATGGTGATCAGGTGTTTAAGAGGTTAGCCATGTGATAGTGTGTTGTTTCTAAGCACCGTCACTATTTTTGGCCACTGGTCTGCCCTCCGTTAGCCTCCCATTAACTCTTTCTTGGTTGCACGGATATCTTGGGTGCCTAATTACTGTGTCTGGGATGCACAGATGCTTAAAGTGACATGTAAGTATGTGTTAGTGTATGCACCATTACTTCTGGTGAAGAGTTCAACACACAGAGCGGTTTGTCTTGCAACTTTCTGCAAAACTTGTCACTTTTGTCTTGCTCCTCAGCAGGGGGCCAGCAACCCTCTCCCTCACCAGGTCTGCGAGGGAGAGAAAGGAGTGAGGTTTCTGCTGTTGGCCAATCCTCCATCCCCACTCAGCAGCCTGAGCTGTGTTTGCTTCCCCTCCCCAGTCATGAGAAGCTGGGAAGCAGTACCAGCCCTCAACCTCCTCCCCACCTCCATTGTCCCAGCGGGGTCGGCCGGGGGCCGTCAGACGTGGCCTCATTCCTCATGACTCTATCCCCAGGTGCACTCATTCGGAGTTTTCCCATTCCCCATAATTCCACCCTGACCCCAGTCAACCTGCTCTTTTTGTGGGCCTTTTTAAACGAGCAGGATTTCTCCCACAGTTTAAAGCTGCGGTGCTCGAAACACCCCATGGGGGGGGGGGGGGGGGGGGGGGGGGGGT
>QEPC01013498.1:8334974-8410878 GCA_003113815.1 Sphenodon punctatus | reverse complement strand
GGGGGGGGGGGGGGGGGTGGGGTGGCGCTTTGGACGCGTGTCTGTAAATCAGACGTTGCCTGGGCGCCATTAGAAACAGTAGCGCCATGGGACTCCTGGGTGTTTTGAGACATGTCATAGATAAGATTTTATGGGGTCTTATCTACATTGCGTCTCAGAACACCCAGGAGTAGCACGGTGCTGATGTTTCTAATGGCACCCGGGTGACTTCCAGTTTACAGAGGTGCGTCCAAAGCCACCCTGTGGGGGTTTCCCAGTGGCTTTAAACTGCAGAAGAAATCTCGCTTGTTTAAAAAGGCCCTGTGTGTCTTCAACGTGAATCCAGGAAATCCCTTTGTGAGACTGTACGGAGCCATCTCAAAGAACCTTGGTTACAAGGAAGCAACCTTTTCCTTTTTTTTAGAACATTCACCGTTAATGGGGGGGGGAGGGGATTTAAAAGTGACAGCCCTGTATAGTGAGAGGAGGGAGCAGTGCATCATGGGATAGCATGTTTTTTACTGAGAGGAGGGAGCAGCACATTATGGGATATCATCCAGGAAAGCTGTGGAGGGTTGCATGTCCGTGCTGACATCCAGTGTTTAAGTAAGCACCGGTAGATGTAATTGTGTAGGTACTGTAGTGCAGTAAACATGGGGACATACGTGTGGTTAATCATTGGTGTCCACACACATCCAGACACCCATTTCTAAATGGATTCAACCTTCCTGAATTGCAAAACTTTTGAGAGCACTGTTTCCACTTCTGAGGGGTTTTCTAGTACCTTGTGCTAAGCACATGCAATTTCAGTTGTATTTGAACAAGAAACTATGCCTCTTACTATTTGGAATCTGCCCCATTGTCAGGATCTGAGCTTCATACCTGTGCCACCTGGTTTCCTTGAGCACTGCCACTGTGCTCCCCTTGCCTCTGGGCCAGCCACCCCCTTAAGGGGCTTCTGTACATGAGCCAGGCCATACTCCTCCCATCAGTTCCCAGTCTTGCCAGTGCCACACTTCCCAGTTTCCTGGCTGGCTGCCAGTCAGCATATGAGACTGGCTGGTAGTAAGAGGAAGCTGAATGGGACGTCTGATTTCTGTCACTTCCGGTTCCTGTCCCCACATAGGCTAGCTCATATCTCTTCTGCTTTTGCTTGCTGGTTCTGCCCCTGCTCCAGCTTCTGTTTCCCCATTCCTGCTCTACTCCAAGCCCTCCCCTCCCCCTTTGCTTTGAACTCTTGTTCTCCTCTTACCTCTAGCTCTGATCCTGACTCCACACCTCAGCCCAGCTCTCCATCTACATCCTGGACACCCCCATCCCCTCGTCTCCACTCCCTTTGTCTGAGTTCACTCTCTTGATGTCTGAGGGTAGAGAGTGGATCCATGGAGCAAGTTTAGGAATTGGAAAGGAACCATATTTTTATTTTTATTTTTTTAAAAAAGCAGTCGTGGGCCAGATTAGCCCGTGGGCTGGAGGTTCCTGAGCCCCCATATAGATAAATACTAAGCTTTAAAAAGGAATGTAATCTCACTCTTTAAATTTAGAGGATCAAACTGAGGGGTGGAAATTGCAGCATTCTCTTTCCAATTGCATTTCTGACTTTGGAGGCTACTTAGGTTGAAATGGGAAAGGACCTTGGTGCAGAGGATAGAATGGGCCCCATGCTACTCCAGCCAGAGGTGCCTGGTGTAGTTATAATATGTGCAGGGCTGGCACTGCCATGTAAGCAGCACAGGTGGCTGCTGGGATGGCAAAAACTGCAGCAGCTGGTGGTGGTGGTAGAATCGCTGGATTGGGAGCCAGAAGGCTTCAGCCCTTCAGTGCCCAACTTGCGCGCGGGCTGCGGAGGTGTCTGCACCTGTGCTGTCTATGTGGTAGTGCCCACCCTGCATTTATTATAGCGACACCAGGTGCCTCTGACTGCAACAGCATGCGGCCCATTCTGTCTTCTGCTTTTTGACTGCAATTTGTAATTGATGTGTTTGGAGACTTAACACCTAAACTTTAGAAACTTTGGCTCCGCATTCAGACGTGGTTGCTGGCTCTCTTATGGTTATGGACTAAAGAAATACTCATCGGAAAATGAACTTTGGGGGAAATTCTTTGTGGTTCAGGATCCTCTCAAATTCATTTTAAAGCTTTATCAGGGACAGTTCCACTGAACTACAGTATGCTATCCAATATGTCTGGCTAACATTCTTCAGAAACTGAGTTGTGCAGGTTGCTAACTTCAGGTGTCCTCAACTAGGATTACCGCTGTGCTCCTGCAGTACTAAATGTGGCATGTCGTTGTTGTCATATGCTTTTCTTTTGTGATTGCTTTGATCTTGCCTCAGAGAACTGTAGTGTAACTTACAAAGAGAGGCCCATCTTGAACTAAGTTGGATGAAATAACAATTCCAGGGTGCCTGATATAGTCCCCTGTAATGGGCACAGTAAGAAGAATAAAAAGAATACACATAAATGTCTATATGCAAATACTAGAAGCCTAAAAAGTAAGATGGGAGAATTAGAGCATATGGCGCTAAATGAAGATCTAGACATTATAGGCATCATAGAGACATTTTGGAATGCGGATAACCAATGGGAAACTGTAATACCAGGGTACAAAATATATCGGAATGACAGAGTCGATAGAGTTGGTGGTGGGGTGGCTCTATACATAAAATACAACATTGAGTCAAGTACAATTAAAATTTTAAAAGATGCAAACTGTTCCCTAGAATCTCTATGTATAGAAATTCCAGGTATAAAGGTGAAGAGTATCGCAGTAGGGCTATACTACCGTCCCCCTGACCAGGACGGAGAGACTGATAAAGCAATGCTAAAAGGGTTTAGACAGACTTCTAAAGTCGGCAACATAATAATAATGGGTGACTTCAATTACCCTAATATTGATTGGGTGAATGTTTCTTCTGGACGGGACGTGGAGGTCAAATTTCTGGATGCAGTAAATGACTGCTTCCTAGAACAGCTGGTTCTGGAACCAACGAGAGTAGGAGCTATTCTAGATCTAGTCCTGAGTGACACGCAGGACTTGGTGTAAGGAGTAACTGTGGTGGAGTCACTAGGCAATAGCAATCAAAATATGATCACATTTGACATAATTTCTGGAGTGAGAAAGATAGACAAAAAAGTACAGCAGTAGCATTTAACTTTAAAAAGGGAGACTGACAAAATGAGGAAACTAGTTAAAAAGAAACTAAAAAGCACAGTTGCAAGGGCTACAAGTTTGCAAGAGGCATGGAGGTTGTTTAAAAGCACCCTTCTGGAAGCCCAGATTAAATGCATCCTGCAAGTTAAAAAAGGAAGCAGGAAGACCAAAAATCTTCCACTGTGGATAAATGGGGTGGTGAAAGAAGCTATTAGATCCAAAAAGGCATCCTTTAAGAAATGGAAGGCTAGTCCCAATGAAAATAATATGAAAGAGCACGTAAAGTGTTAATAAAGCAGGCCAAAAGAGATTTGAAGGGAGGCTTGCTAAAGAGGCAAAAACAAGCAACAAAACCTTTTTCAAATACATCAGAAGCAAGAAGCCTGCAAAGGAGTCAGTTGGGCCGTTAGATGACAAGGAAGTAAAAGGATGATAAGGACATTGCAGAGAAGCTGAATGAGTTCTTACCGTTGATCTTCACTGCGGAGGATTTTGGGGCGGTACCCACGCCGGATCCTTGCTTTGTGGGCAAGGAATTGGAAGAGCTGTTACAAATCAATGTGATGTTGGAGGATGTTCTAGGGCAAATTGACAAACAGAATACTGGTGGGATTTGGGGCAAAAAAACGGATACCGGTTTTACCAGTTACCGGTTTGCAAAAAATCAGTTTACCGGATTAAATCGGGTATACCGGTACTGTTTTTTCCTCATTGATTTCAATGGGGAACTGTCCCCATTGAAATCAATGAAAAAAACCACCAATACCTCCCCCTCCTAGGCTGCGCGGGTGGAAGGGGGGACACCACCCACCCACCCTGCCCAGCCTGGATTTTTTAAATTAGTTTTTTTAACCCGAAGTCCCTGTGGGCTCTGGGCCACCGCCGCGCCGGTGGTGGCGACNGGGTGGGGGGTGGTTTAACACCCCCCACCGCAGGGATCGCCCTACCCCCCCACCCAGGGATCGCCTTACTTGCCCTTTGGGCGGCAGCAGCAGCAGCACGGCACATGTCCGGTTTCAGCGCTAGGTCTTCAGCGCTTCACTAGGCCTTCTGGGGAACTTCTGGGTTTCCCCGGAAGGCCTAGTGAAATGCTGAAGCCACTGCCAGCGCTGAAGCCGGACTCGCGCTGTACTGCTGCTGCCACTGCTGCCCGGATGGCAAGTAAGGCGATCTCTGGGTGGGGGGGCAGGACGATCCCTGGGGTGGGGGGTGTTAAACCACCCCCCACCCCAGGCATCACCCTAGTAGTACCTGCTGGTGCGAGCTCTGGGTGGCCCAGAGCCCACACTAGCAGGGACTTTGGGTAAAAAAAAAAAAAATAAGAAAAAATCCAGGGTGGGTGGGGGGTGTCCCCCCTTCAACCCACGGATCCTGGATGGGGGAGGCAAAGTGTCGGGTTTTTTTTTGCTTCTTTTACATTGCGGCCATTCATTTCAAATGGCTGCAATGTAAACAAATCTGGCACGGGGAACCGTTACCGGTACCCCAGATTATTGGGTTAATCCGATACCACCGGTACAGCACAATACCGGCAGTATCGGATATCGGGGAAACCAAAATTCCCACCCCTACTGAATACTAACAAGTCACCAGGGCCAGATGGCATTCACCCCAGAGTTCTGAAGAACTCAAATATGAAATCGCAGACCTACTGTTAGTCATTTGTAACCTGTCATTAAAATCTGCCACTGTAGCCAAGGACTGGAATGGATCCCCCATTGTGACCTGTTGGTTGCTTCTACCAAGCCACTGTGATTGGCCACTGTTGGAGATAGAATGCTAGGCTAGATGGACCATTGGTCTGTCCCAGTATGGCACTAATTATGTTCTTATGAAAACTAGATCAACCCTCTCCACTCATCTGGTTACAAACACTTTGGCCCTTGGAGATAAACTCTGAAGTCCCAGGTCCCTCAAGGCTTTTACCATTTCTGAAGATGATCCTGCTTTGCAGAGAGATGGTTAACATTCTGTCTTTCAGTTAACATTTCACTCCTAGGGTTTTCACAGAGATGCAGAAATTGGCACGTCAGACCTAATTAGTTGGATCTAGTCCATAGGTCTGCACGTCACTCTGTCTTAGCAGATGTTTGTTAATATATGAAAACTCCTTCCTGTTGCTAACTAGTGCCTAAACATTTCAGGCTGGCCAAGCAGTAAATTAGACAAAGGAACCAGCATTGACTAATATGATAAGGGTTAGATTTCCTGCCCTTGCAAATGAATGAATGAATTATGATTCAGACGAAGACATGAGTCTGCTCTGATGCAAAATATAGCTATTTTTAAAAAATTGTATATAGTAGTCTCAATCTTAATAGCATGCAAACAACACTGATACACTTGGTTTAGAACGGTTTTCAGTACCGTTTATAATACTGTAAACTGAGATCAGTGTAAATATATGTTTGAGAATAAGAGAGGCTGATAACAAGTGGCTTGATCTCAAACATCTGTTTTAGGAGACAAGTATCTCCTAACTCATTGTAACCTTTCCTGTGTTCCCATGAGCCAGAATGGTTAAAGTGAGGATCAAGGGGAGACAAGATACCTCTCAAAGTAGCAGGGGAGGGAGCCTCTTCTGGGATGCAGGGATGTGTGCCTGGATTGGTGGGGGGAGGGGAACGAGGAACTCCATGCTTTGCAGAACCCTCTGCAGTCCCAGCAGCCCTTAGCATTTCTCTATCAGCACCCCATGTGACTGCTTGTTAAATTTCCTACCCCTCTCTTTCTGGGTTTGTATGAAGAAAAAACATAATCTCTTCCTCAGTGATAGTTTGTAATTTTATCTCACCCTGGTGGCAACTTCTTACAAGTTCTTAAACAGGGGTGTCGGGAAGAAAAGAACTGTTTAACGTCTGGCCCTCCCTGCTTGTGGGAACAGAGGTGGGGGTAGTTACTCCAGAATATAGACATCTGAATTATGCCCCTTGCTTAGGAGAAGAAGCCCACAATGGCTCTGTGTGGCCTAGAGCTACATGAAACAAAATCTGGTTTGAATGCAGTTTCATTTTGTTTAGGCCTGAAATGAGCAATTGCAGCAAATGCTGTTTCTGTTGGAAACAGGTCATTTGCCTTCACTCGCACAATGAGGAAATTTACTGGCTTTTTGCTATTTTTTGCTAGTTTCTGTTTGGAAATTGCAACTGTTCGGTACTCCCAGTAGTTCTTTGGTAGCATGTGGCAATGATGGTTCTGCACAACCTATCAGTGTGCTTCCCTAATGCAAAAGGAACTGAACTGTTAACATTATGGTTTATATACCGGGTGAATGATGTAAAATTGACGGAAAGTGAAGGAAAATGACAAAATTGAAGAAAATACTGGAAATTGAGGGGAAATGATGAAAACAATTAAAATTGGCAGGTGCCACTCTCGACAATAGTGGAAACATGGAATCCGTGAATAGTAAGGAAATGCCAACAGTCACAAGCACTCCTGAAAAAGGTAAGTATTTTTGGACAATATGGGAACACTTGCTGTCACCTCAGAACTAATTGTGTTGAATGGCTACAGGAATGTTCATAGGATGAAATAGAAGGACTTCCTTAAGTTATTTCTTCCCCAAAGGCCTCACTCCAAATGTTCCTAGACAAAAAAACCCTGCCACTGGTCACCATCTATGGAAAGACCTTACCCCATTTGCTCATCCTGCCTGTCTCACCCTTTAATCTGCCTTTCTGCCCTCTCCTATCACCTGCTCTCTCCTTTTTTATTATTATTATTATTATTATTATTATTAGCAAGCATTTGTATAGTGTCAGCAATGTACCTGGCCCTTTACAAAGAAATGGAATAGACATGGTAGCTGCCCTAGGGCTTACAATCTGAGGAGGGGGAAAACAAAGGAAGGGGAACAGAGGGAGAGACAAGGGGTGTAACATTCACAAAGATGCGAGGTCCCAGGTGCACATGCTTAGCTTGGTTACATCGAGAATGATGGCTGACTGGTTCATGTGGTGAGGATATGAGTACACAGACCTCAGGTAACATTGTACTGGATGGTCGGTATCAGCAGGAGTTAGGTGAGGGGAGCGAGGAGTTGGGGAGGGCAGAGCAGAGCAGAAGAGGTGGGTCTTGAGGAGGAATTTGAAGGTACGAAGGGAGGGGGGTGAGGCAGATGTGAGCAGGGAGGGAGTACCAGGCGTGAGGGGCAGCTAGGAAGAAGGTATGAAGGTAGTTAGGGGAGCAGGGGAGGCGTGGGTGGGAAGAGGGGACAGAGGAGGAGCGGAGTTCACGGACTGGAGTATGGAGGGAAATTAGCGCAGAGAGGTATGGGGGAGCAACGTTGTGAAGAGCTTTATGGGTGAAACCTAGGAGCTTGTGCAGGATTCTTTCAGGAAGGGGGAGCCAGTGAAGAGGGGAGAGGAGGGGCTGTACGTGGTCAAAGCGATAGGCAAGGTGGATGACCCTGGCAGCAGAGTTTTGGATGGAGTTAAGGGGAGAAATGTGAGAGCGGGGAAGGCCAGTGAGGAGGTTACAGTAATCGATGCTCTGGATGGGGAATGGGCATGATAGCTCCATTGCCCAGCCCCCTGCAGACTATCATGATGTTATGACACTTCATAAGGGACGGGGTTATGTCAGAAACGGACATGGCAACCTCTTTGCCCCCTCCAGGTGAAATCCCAGAGAGAAGTGGTAACCCTGCTGTTAATAGAGGTCACGTTCATGTGTTTGCTGCGTTTTTAATAGCTAGAACTAATACCAGCCCAGGGAATTTACCAAGTTACCTGCAGGTAGGTATCCTGTGGGCTTGTCGGGTTTTGTCTGCTATTGAGTGAGCTAAACTGGTAAGACTACTATTTGGAATCTTCCTTTGTCTCCTAATATTAAGCATTTGTACAAGAAACTCCAAGGTAAAACTTTTTTTGTTTACCTCTGTGATGCTTTTTCTCCTCCAGTTCGCAACATCAGGGAGTGAATAATTTTTGAGTGGTTAGTGGAAATGACAGCCATTGTAAGAGAGCGGAAAAAATAGTCTTCACACAGTAAGACATATCTCTTGCTGCTAAATGTAAGTTGTTATGGTGTATGCTGGTATATTTTGAGTGAATCTCATATATTTTGCCTGCCACGTAATGCAGATTTTCACTCATGGAAATTAAATATGCCACCTTTTATTCTGTTTAAAAACTTAGCTTTTAGAACCATCATTCGACTGTTCAAATACACTGTGGTGTAAATGCATTTGGTCTTCTGCCTTCCTATTTCTTGGTCTTTGATCTTCAACTGAGATTTGAATCTACAGTTCGTTTTCCAGGTACCTGCCTTGCCAGTGGCTTTTACTGATGCCTTTTTATTCAAAGGTGCCAGTGATTGTGTTTTGACTATATCTTTCTTTTAATAATTAAATCAGAAATGAGTTAATAGCCTCGGTGGTATTCATTTCATTGTTTCTGGAATGGCTGAGACTTAGAGCTCCTAGTCTATTTTGAGCTCATAGCAATCTTTGGCAGGGCTCTCTTGGACTTCCGTGGGCTCTTGATCAGTGCCATATTGATGTTGGATAATAGTGAAACATCCTCTCTCCTTAACGAAAAACCAATGAGCTGTTCCCTTGAATTATGCTTCAACCAGCTGAGTAGAGGCAAGAGCTAGTGAAAGTGCTTAATGGGTTGTGAGGCAAAGAAACCATTAATCCAGTGAATGCAGTCAAATTTGGAAATTAGATAATGGGTAACAGTGTATAAGGGAGAAAGGGAAAGAGCCAAGACAAAATTAGAACCGGGAGGGCAGGGGGCATGAGGAGTGGGACATTGAAGGGACACACTGTCTTCCAGTCTAGAATTTTCTTTCCTGAGATTGAGGGGACTGCATAGCAGCCACAAGTTAGAATTTTTTATTTATTTATTTATTTTTAAGTTGGCTCATCCTACAGTGTTTTCAGTTTGAGTGTTACTAGGTTTCCTTATCAGCTTGTATGTCAGTAGGAAAACTGTCAGGGAAATGCTCTTTAGCATACAATATTGTTGTTTTTCTTATTTTAAAATGAGGATTTTATGTTTCATGTATAAATCATTTTAATAAAGTGTGGGTAGGCTTATGATGAGACTTGTGGGGACATTTAACAGGAAACAGGTAGTGGGATTATTATTTGTGGAATTATTGCTTCTTCAGGTACCCAAACAGCACCACAGCCAGAGCAGGTACTCTCATATCTGATTTTTCAGATATTCTATTTCTTTTGTGTGTGTGTGTTTCCATTTTTTTCGTTTCTAGTTCTTCAGTCATTATGGTATTTTGCTTGCACCATTTTTGGCAGTTCATATACAATAGTGCAAATATTGCTGAACTGACATAACTGAAATACCAAAACGACTAAACTAAGAAAATAACAAAACAAACAACCCCCCCCCCAAAAAACATAACCCCTCCCCTAATTAAATCAGAATAAGTGAAATAGATACCTGACAGAGTGTAAATACACCCAACTATACTTTATCATCGGACTCGGGCCCAGCAGTCTTGTTGCTTACTCAGTGCTTGTCAGCTGTGGGGAATTGGATGCGGGCTAGTCGACTGAAACTGAATCCTGACAAGACGGAGGTGATGGTTATGGGAGGGCCCCTATAATTGATGGGGTCTGTCCCCCCCTTGGTGGCTCAAGTCCGCAGTCTGGGGGTGCTCCTGGACCCGCAGCTTCGCCTGGATGCCCAGGTGATGGCTGTGGCAAAAGGAGCATTTCGCCAATGGTGCGTCGGCTGAAGCCGTATGTCTCCGATACGGATCTTGCCACAATCATCCATGCTTTTATTACCTTGAGACTAGACTATTGCAACGCACTTTACGTGGGGCTACCCTTGGTGATGGCCCGGAGGTTGCAGCTCGTGCAGAATACAGCGGCCCATCTCCTGACTGGGCCGGGCCGGCGCGAGCACATAACACCTGTGCTCCGTTCTCTGCACTGGCTGCCAGTGACTTACCAGGCCGAATTCAAGGTGTTGGTGCTTCCCTTTAAAGTCCTAAATTGCCTTGACCTGACATACCTCAGAGACTGCCTCAACCCCTGGGTTCTGGATCGGCCACTGCGGCCATCAGGGAGTGCCCTCCTGCGGGTCCCCCAAGTGTCTCAGGTGTCGACCGTGCAGAGGGCGTTCTCTGTGGCCACGCCGTGGCTGTGGAATGCCCTCTCGTCGGAGGTCCATCTGTCTGCAGACCTCCCCTCTTTTCGTATACAATGTAAGACCTAGCTGTTCCGCCTGGCCTTTGGGGAGGGGAAAAGGGGTGTGTGTGTTAGATGGGTTGTTATTGCTGCTTTTATGTATTACTGTTTTACATTTTTAGATGCTTTCTGTGCTTTGTTGTTGTATGCCGCCCCGAGATGCCTGTGGCAGGAGGGGGTGGCATAAAAGCTGAATAAAATAAATAAATAGATAGATCGATACATAGATAGATATTGATGATTACCCAAACTGCCATTTTGGGTTCAGGTAGTGTAGACCTGACTGGTATACCCATTTTGGGGTACTTGTTTCAGCTCTAGCAGGAATCCTTCCCGTACAGTAACTGTTAAAAGCGTATTTCAGTCCATAACACGGGCTGCCAAGACACAAAAATACAGTGGAGGGAAGAGCAGTATCTACTAAGTCAATGCGGCAACTCCAGAGTAAGTGGCTTGAAGACTGTGGCCTAAGTCGCTGCTTCCTTTTCCAGTAGCACGTCTTGTCCAACTAATGTCCCACTTCTTCCAGACCAGTAAGAACTCTCAAAGTCTTGGCACACTGTTTTATAACTGTAGCAGGTGAATGAAACAGACTATAATTGGCACACAAAATATACACAGTTGTTTTGTATTATTTATTATTATTTTTATTTTATTTGATTAATATAGCAACAGCAATGTACCCGGCACTGTACAATCAATAGGATACAGCAGAGAAATTCCTATTTTAGTAAGAATTATGAAATGGGAAAGGAATTTTCTAGGTTCCTTAAGCCCACCATCATTATTCAGTTTCTAAACTTTTTGGACACGTGGTCTTAATGTCATTTTCTTGATTGATACGACTAATAAAGTCTTGACTGTCAGCTCCTACACAAACCCACACCCAGTCCTAAAAGCTGAAAATTCACAGCAGTGATACTTTCTGTGTTCCTGGACTACCACTTCCTTTTGTAGAAAACCTCAAGCAAAACAAATGGACTGTGATAGGAGAGGGAAATTGGATGCTATCCAAGATTAATAGCACAGTGGGTGTAGCATTTCAGATTGAAGTGACTCTCCTTTTGAGAAAGAGATGGGCAGTGTTGTAAAAATATAAACTGGAATTATTCTTATGGATGGCTGTTATAGTGCCTTTACTACAGGGAGAAAAATCATCTACTTACATTGTGGGGGGTGACTTTTTGGAATACTTCGTTGACCAAAGCCATCGACCGGATGGCTCCCAAGCGTCTGCTCCCTGCGCATCGGTGCTAGTCTGGGCCACAACTTGCAAACTAGATTCATGCCAGTCCTGGTTAGTTAAGACCAGCTGGGAGACCTTGGGGCCGTTGGTGACTGCGGGGGTGAATGCCTCTCTTTGGGAGGGCAGAGTTCCGGGGAGCCTTAAGGATTCTGTGGTGTAGCCTCTGCTCAAGAAGTCATTTCTTGACATTGCAGTCTGGCTTTTGGCTGGGTATGGCACTGACACTGCACTTGAGGCCTTTGTCAACGACCTTCGCTGGGAGTTGGACCAGGGACGTTGAACGTCATTGATTTTATTAGATCTACATGGAGCTACCCATGGTGATGGTTTGGAGACTGCAGCTCGTGCGGAATATAGCGGCCCATCTCTTCACAGGGACGGGTTGTCGTGAGCACATAACACCAGTGCTCCATGCACTTCACTGGCTGCCTATAGTCTTCTGGGCTTGATTCAAGGTGTTGGTTCTTACCTATAAAACCCTATATGGCCTGGGCCTCACTTACTTGTGGGATCGCCTCACCACCACTACCAACCTGGTACTGGATCGGCCCCTACAGTTGGCTGGGAGCGCCTCCCTTGAAGTCCCCCGTGTACATCGGGTGGCAATGATGGGAAGGGCATTCTTGGTGGCTGCCCCAAGGCTGTGGAACTCTCTCCCAGCGGATATCTGCCTGTCCCCAAACCTTCCCTCCTTCCAGAAGAAATGTAAGACCTGGCTGTATCCGGTAGGCGTGGGGTGAAGGGTGAGGGATCAGGGTGGGGAGGGAGTGGAATTTCTCTTGATACTGTATGGTTTTTATATTTGATGTTGATTTTATTGATGTTTTATATTTTTTATATTGTAAGCTGCCTGTGGCAAGATGGGAAGGGGTAATAAGAATTTGGAATAAATACAAATAAATAAATAAAACCTTGAGCTAGCCTAGTTCCAAAATAATAGCCTACAGTCCTCAAATTAATTACTCTGTTGTAGTTCTGTTGAAGTCATGGGGACAATCCTGGAGTAATTGAATTGTGGATAACAGCCAACTGAGTATGGTTTTAGCTAGTTTTTTCTTCATTCAAGATAATAGTTAATGAGTGCCAGTGTAGCCCAGTGGATAAGGTGATGAATTTGGACCTGGAATCCAGGGTTCTTAAAATCCCATTTTAGCCATCAACTCAGTGGATGGCCATGGGCATGTCACTCTTTCAGCTGCAATTCCCCGCTGTATGGGAGTAATAATGACCTACCCCACAGGTAGGTGAACTAGGTAAGGATTGCAAATCATTTTGAACACTGAAAGCAGTATGTAAATGACACTAATAATTAAGTAGTTATTCCACTCTTTTACAAAAATAAAATAAAACCAAAACGCAGACAGCTGTTTGTGTGCTTTATAGAATCATTACCCAATAGATAAACATGGGGTCACACACATGTAACACGGGACTACATGTTTGGTAAATGTGTGGTGCCAAGGCGTTCACATGTATGTAATGTTACTATACATGTACACTATGTAATGTCGAAGGTTCCACATGTTTGTAATGTTGACTCTGAGAACTGTACAACTCAAATTAGGGCTCTTACACGTCACCGGCCTACAGAAAATACAAAGAGATACCAACATGTGTATTGGGGCCAGACGAATGGCCAGAGTCATTAACAATGCTAATGCAGGTAGCCATTGACTACGTGCAGAAAGACAGAGAAACCTGATGAGAGAACAAAGGGAATTCCAGAAGCCTGGAGAACTTGCTAGGAGTTCCTCCAGGAGATATAAGGAGAGAGATCCCGGGGGTGGGGGGGACTTCTTGCAAAGCTGCTGCCAGGACATCTACATACGAATGAGCAGCCTGACCACAGCAGGCTGGGGACAGCATGAAGTGAGAGACAGGATTTCGCTCTCTAAGCCAAATACCCAGTCATTGCCTTTATGACTGAGAAACCAGACCTTCTGGACCATGTTAGGGTAAGATGACTAATTTAGGAACTCAACCAGTATAAGTTAGGAATGCGTTATATTTACCTTTGATTTCTAGTTACCACTCTGTTTAACTATCTTGTTTATGTAATCAATAAACTTACTTCTTACTTTATAAAGAAGTGGCGGAGTCTAGTATTGGGACACAAGTGAACTACAAGACCCCTCAAGCTCTTGCGAACCCAGAGAGTAAAGAGTCTGTAAACGGGAAGGATCGGGCCCTTGTGTGACAAAGGAGTTTCATTGTGGCACACTTGAATTAGCCAGAGAGAGAACTGATTCAAGAGAACTGTGCGCAAGGGAAACTGAGTCACTCAAACCCGGTAAAGTGGGGGTGCGGACTCCCAAACCCGTGATAAGAATCATTACCCAATAGATAGAAGAACATTAAGCATCTTTTTTGAGTAGTATATAAACATTCCTTGATATCAGCAGAGCACGGAACAGCATCACACTTTATAAAATTATAATTTTACAAGATTTTTTTTAAAAAAACCCCAAACCCTATTCTGAAGATCTGCCGACTTTCCTTTGATGATGTTTTATTTTCTAAATAAAACCACCAACTGGTTTCTGACCAACCTATGGTTTCTCTAATTTGACATATGGGACTAGACCCAGCATTTATTGCTATTAACTCTCTGGAGACAGCAATTTGATTGGCAGCCAAGAAAAAGGCTGCATTTTGGTGGTAAAAATATGTGGGAAACCTCTGAGAAATCTAGACAGTCTTACCACAAACTTACCTTCAAGTTTGCTAGAGATCAGGAGAGCAATCGTAAAACCACTGACTTTCAAGTAATCTCTATTTAAGTGATTTAAGAAGCCTAGGATTGAAACAGGGAATCTTTCAATCCTAGTACCCATGTCCTCCTTTTTTCCTTTGTGTGCCTTTTAAACTTTAGCCTTTTTCACCACTAGAGTCTCACCCCACACGTAGCAGGACAGGAGAGTGTAGAGTGGCCCCTGTCGCTCCAAGCCTTGCAGATGAGCTCTTGCTGCATTAGCAGCTTCCACTGGATCCCTAGAATATGGGATTAGAGAGAGGGGTAACACCACAGCCTCCCACCCTGCTAAACATGGATTGAGCCCCATGTATAAGTAAAACCATTGAGTTCCTTCATACAATGTTCCACTAGCAGGGAAAAGCACCATGAAATTCAGCCTTTGCTAGCTTCCTCCACAGGGGATGAGTATGCTACATGAAGCAGGTTTGAGAGGTTTATAAGCATGAGTTTGCTTGCCAGGGAAACCCACTTCACACAATTCCCTCTTCGCGGCCACCCGCTGGCGGCGAAGACCGAGTTGTCGCGCCCCAACAGGGACGCAAATAGCACTGCCCTTACCGGGGGGCGCTCTCCTGAGCAGCGCCTTGTTCCTCCTCGTGGTCTCTTCTTGCAACCCCCCGCGGCCGCGGGGGTGAGATTTAGCGAAGCCCGCATGGCGGGAAGATCTTGTTCCAGCGAGGGTTGCTAGGCGACCCTCGCTGGGGAGAGCGCAAAGAATGCGCTGTTGATTGGTGCACCGCCTGAAAGGGGCGGTGCACAGAATGAACTCCCCTGCTTGCCTCTTCAGTCAGGAGGCAGCAGGAGGACGAGCAGCACCCTCCCACCCGCCCCATGAAACACTGTGGCTTCGCGGTTGCTTAGTAGGGCCAGGAAGGAATTTTTTTGGCGAACCACATTATTGGGCCTATTGGTGGTTCGTCTTTTTTCGCCTTCCTCATAGTGTTTGGGGATATCTGGCTGATTGGAATTTGTCCCATGGAATTTTGTTATTGCTGCTATTTGACTGACGTTTGTCGCACTCTGCAGGGGTCCAGCACCTGAGTTAGGTAGGTTAGAAGATTAATTGGGCATCTCCTTAAGAGATGAGGGAGTGATACCAGCCGCAAATGCTGGGTATGGCTAGCGGCGGAGTCAACCCCTTGGGAGAAGTGCCGCGAGGGCTGTAGGGACACGTACTGTTCCCGGCTTAATGGCACTATCCTCCTTCCTACGGCCTATCGGGCCATGGTCCCCCTCCCCACGATTCCGGTTTCCGGAGGGGGAGACGTTCAGAACAGTTTAAGAGGGATTGGTACCCGATGGGATATCGGGCCAATCCCCGTGTTGTGTTCATGTGTTTAAGATGGGTGCTGGACCCAATTCACCTGAGCGAATTTGCCCCCCACCATTACAATTCGGACATAATCTGTGCTAAATAAAGAGTGCGGCCATTTTGAATTCCAACTACCCTGTGTCGTGTCTTATTTGGGAAGAAGGGTGCGTCGACAACACCCCCACTTCCCATAGGGGAAGCCAGCGGAGGCTACATTCTGTGTTGCTTACTCTGCGGGGGGAATGTTAGGTGACCAATCTCCTAGACTCATAAAATCCTTTTCATCCTTTAAAACACCAGTGAAGAATCTCAGGCCTGTTGTCCCTATACAGCCTACAGATGGACACCAAAAGAAGAGTGTGCCTGTCACAAACTATTGTAGGAGGGGTGAGTCTCTGAATTACTGGGATGAGATCCTGAATTACTGGAGAGAGAGGGTGGTTGCTGTGTTGGTCCCAAATGTAAGAGATGGGGTAAAAACAGACGTGCAGCTGGCAGGACTGCTTTCTGGGCCTCCCCTGAGTGGAAAATTGTGGGCAACACGGTCTTGGTCAGGTCAGGGCACTGAATTGACATGCCCACGACCAGGGAGCGGTACCATTGGCTGCATGGCCTGGGTAGGGCTGGTAGCCCAAGAAACATGCAGGTGGCTGGCCCTGCCCACGCAGTGCTCCCAGTGCCCCACCCCCTGCCATGATGGGCAACCATGGTGTCCAATGAGGCATAAAATGGCTGCTAGCCATGTTGTGTGGAACAGATGTGCTAACCTGCTGTGGCCTGGTTGGGTGGTACTCAGCCCAGGCTGTGACCTCAGAGATTTTCCGAGGTCACAGCCTGGGTTAGCTACCAACATGGTCTGAGCCAATCCCAGGCCAACATCAGGTGGTGCTTGCAAACACGTGAAGGTGGGTCCTGGGCCACAGCGGGCCAAGGTCACCCTTGTTTTTACCAATGAAGACAAAGTAGGAACGACTCGAGTCGCAATAGATTTCTTCTGCTGTGCAAATCCAAGTAAGTCCCTCATTCCACAGTTGGCATTTTAATTTAAGACCTGGCATCTTTCCATTTTTCTCTTATTAATCTTCATACTTTTGTTAACAGGATTAGTTTTTCTTACAGAAAAGTCTTGTGTACATTTTTGGCTTTATCTTGGTCACCAGTAAGCATACATTTGAAATACCTCAGTTGTCATCTTTGGGAAGTAGGGATGTGTCATTTTTTTATCCAGACCAGACAAACAAGCAACCTAATATGTAGGCTTTAGCTATAGATTACAGCTTAACTAGAATTAGTTTCTAGGATTCTCAACAGATATAGATCAAGTAACCGTATTACTCCTGTTCTCAGCTCTTGTTAGTTTCTTATCCTGTCCTGATTTTGAAGAACCTGTTTATAATTTTGCATGCATTCTGTGTCTGGATGATTTATGTAATTTGGATTTAATTGCCTTGTTCCCCAAGGGGGAAAAAACCAAAACATCTCTTTCCCTAGCATGTTGCTTTCTTTTCATTTTCTTTCTTTCTTCATTGTATAAGCAAAGTCCTCTAACAGGTTTTTTTTTCTTCTCTTTTCCATATCACAGTATTTACAGAAGTATACCGGCGGAACTTTTCCGGGTGGTGAAAGGTTTGGTCAGTCCTGCCTGCCTCTGCCTGGACCTGGAGCAATCCAGTGACCGCTGTGACCAGTTTATTGAGTACTTTGTAGATCAGATCGCTTGCATCCGCCACGATTTCGGTACCACAGTTAATTCAGAGGATCATCTTGGGGCTATGGATGCCCCGTCCTGTCCTGTTTTGTGGGATCAGTTTCAGATGGTGTTGCCTGCTGATGTGGAGTCCTTGTTGGGAGCTGTTCGTGCCACTAGTTGTGAACAAGATCCATGCCCGTCCTGGTTGGTGAAAGCCAGCCAGGAGACGTTATGGCTGTTGCTGGCTGGGGTGGTTAGTGCCTCCCTTCTCAGGGTGTCTCATTGCCTGAAAGAGGCTGTGGTTAGGCCCCTGCTCAAGAAACCATCTCTTGACGCTGATGCTCCTGCCAATTATCGGTCGGTCTTTAACCTTCCCTTTTTAGGGAAGGTTATTGAGCGGGCTGTGGCATGGCAGCTCCAGGAACATCTGGACCGCACCGGTTTTCTTGACCCCTTTCACTCTGGTTTTCGGTCTGGGTGTAGTACAGAGACTGCATTGGTGGCCTTGGTTGACGATCTCCATCTGGCATTGGACCAGGGTCGTCAGACCTTACTGGGCCTGCTAGACCCTTTGGCTGCATTCGACACAGTCGATCATGAGGTGTTGGTGACTCGTCTGCAGGACCGTGCTGGAATTGGCAGGACGGTCTTGGACTGGTTTCGTTCATTCCTGGCTGGGAGAACTCACCGGGTGGTCTTGGGGGAGTGTATGTCTTCCCCCTGGGACCTCATGTATGGCGTCTCGTAGGGGGCCATTCTGTCCCCCCTCTTGTTTAACGTCTATATGCAGCCGTTAGGGGAGATCGTGAGAGGGTTTCAGGGCATGCAGTGTCATCCGTATGCTGATGACACTCAGCTGTACCTCTGTTTTTCCAGGCCATGCAGTCTCCTTATTTTCCCAGTGCCTGTCAGCTGTGGGGGCGTGGATGAGGTTGAGCCATCTGCAGCTGAATCCTGACAAGACGAGGTGATGTTGGTGGGCAAGGGCTTGGGGGCCCTGGGAGTGGTTGAATCTCCTCTTGTTGGGGGGTGGGGGTCGCCCTCCCATGGTCTTTCAGGTCCGGAGTCTGGGTGTGTTCCTCGATTCACGGCTCAGCCTGGAATCTCAGGTTGTGGCTGTGGCGGGGAGTGCATTTTGGCAGTTACATCTTGTCTGGCAGCTTTGACCGTGTCTCTCAGACTCTGACCTCACCATCATCATTCATGCCTTCATCGCCTCGAGGCTGGATTACTGCAACGCGCTCTACGTGGGGCTGCCCAAGACGTTGGTCCGGAGGCTGCAGCTGGTGCAGAATGCCATGGCCCGTCTCCTTACAGGAGCGGGCTGCAGGGAGCACATGACACCTGTGCTCCAGGCTCTGCACTGGCTGCCTATAAAGCACCGGGCTAGGTTCAAGGTGCTGCTTTTGGCCTTTAAAGCCCTTCACAGCCTGGGCCCTGCTTATCTGCGGGACCGCCTCACTCCTCATGTGCCCGTGCGACCCCTGAGATCATCTGTGGGAGCCGTTTTGGAGGTTCCCCGGGCGGGATGGGTGGCCACCGATGTTAGATCTTTTTCAGTGGCTGCCCCTGTGCTGTGGAACTCTCTCCCGGAGGAAGCTTGGTTGGCCCCCACTCTCCTGTCATTTTGACGTTTGTGTAAGACTGTTCTGCCAGGCTTTTGGCAAGGGGGGGTAGGGTGGGTGGGTTGGGGGTGTGTGTTGTTTTTCTCCCTGCATATGGGATTTTTAACTTTTAAATTGTTTTTATTGTGCTATTGTTTTAAAATTTGTTGTTCGTCACCCCGAGCTGCCCTATGGGCAGGAGGGGCGGGATGCAGATCTTTTATTAAAAAATAAAAATAAATAAAATAAATTATGTTTAATCATTAAGAATAGACTTGCTGGTTTCCCAACATTTTTGGTGTTTCACTTTTAAAAAAATGTATGTGTGTGCAAAACTGTGCTGTATAACAGTGCAATATACTAATACCAATACTAAAATATGATATAATAAGACTGGACCATACCTTTTTAAGTAAAAAAAAAAAAAAAAAGCCAGACCTTTTATGTATTTTGTCTATTTGATTTTAAAAATTAGCAAGATGGTAAAGCTGTCCATGCACTTGTAGCATTTCATTATCTACTTTTAAACTAAACTTTAAAGTACATTTTAATATAATTGTACTTTTTGGCGTGAATGATTTTGTGTTTGACCCTTGAGGTCCCATTCAGCCCTAAAATTCTGTGATTTGTCTGGATATTAGAAAACCTTGATTTGACATTGAAATCTTTTAATCCTTTTTTTGTCCAGGTGTTCAAGGGAGTTGTGCCTTTGTCACTTGTGTGCCATGCTTGAATTCAGTAGGTCCCAAATCTTCCTTCACAGTGAGATACACTGTTGTGCAGCAGCGTAACCATAGACAGTGAGTTGCTTGGTAGTGTGGAACACACCCTTACCTGGAGCATCCTTAAAAGTGCTGACAATGCAGAGGGGCTGTGCTGGTATCTGGGGAGTGACACTGTATGTGTGAGAGCGGGTAATGGGTAATGATGGCTGTCACTGAAAATGAGGATTTGACACTCATTTAAGCTGCAGCAAGGTTCAGCTCACAGTGAATGTGTGCACAAACCCCTTGGACACCTGGAGAAATGAAGATCGTGCCTAGTGCGTTCTTTTAGACCAGGGTGCAGAACCTGAGGCCCGGAGGCCAAATGCAGCCTGTGGCAAGTTTTTATTTGGCCCATTTCCAGTTCCTGGATCTGATCCTTGGATCCAGTTCCTACCTCCAACCACTGAAAAACTGAGCTCAGGGTAAGGAAGCAGAGATGAGGGCATGAACACAAGGGTAGGGAACAGATTCATGGCTCAGAATCGTGATCTGTGCCCTCCTTTTTTTGAGAGCATCCTAAACAACCCTGTCCCCAACTTCTGTGTAGCCTTTGGAGATTTTACAAATTTTCAGAGTGGCCCCTGAGAGGTTCCCACCCGTTTTAGACTAAGGAGGATGATTTGCAGATCAGTATTTTTTTTTTCTCTTAAAAGATGGAAAAGCAGAATTTTGTTGGATTCCTCAGTGAAATTTTGTTCTTTTGTTTTGTTGTAATACAAAGAACTAACTGCTGTCATACAGTGGACTGAAGCTATAGCTACTACAGTTGTATAGGTTCAACGGGATATTAAGTAGGCCTTACGTAAATGGGAAAAGTAGGATATAAAAACATGTATGTGAGAATTGTAGCAGCAAGATCCGTATAAATCAGGTGTGGGAAACCTTCGGTCTGCAGACCTTTTGTGGCCCACACCAGCCGCCAAATGGCCCCTGATGGGTCCCCATTCAGTTCAGCAAGGCAGCCATGCTCCACAGCCCTCTGGTGACCTTAGCAGCTGCTGAATGGCTGCAGAGCATTTCTGGGCTGGTGGCCACAAACCCTATTTAAGTCACCACGCTGCCTATGTAGGGTGTCATGTCACCTACTCTGTGTGTGTGTGTGTGTGTGTGTGTGTGTGTGTGTGTGTGTGTGTGTGTGTGTGTGTGTGTGACATTCCCAGTTTCAGGGATGGGGATCTTTGCCCGCACAGGGGAGAAGGCAAGGTTCCCCACCCCTTGTATAGATTGTCCTGTTAATCAAAAACTCCTTACCTGTGCTTCACTGTGTTATATTTGTGTCACTAGTTATGTAATATTGATAGAAGTGGAAGAGATTTCATATGATTGTAACAGGGTGGCAGTGACTGGGGTAAGTCCCTGCAGGATTAGGGCCCCAGTAATGCAGTATTTCACAGAGATCAGCTCACTGAGACTTTATTTACCTTTATACATGTCATAGCCTCCCAAGGTCCTGTCTAGTGCCAGACATGCAACTCCTCTGGCCCCCAAGCCCTAGCTATAGCCCAGCTTAGCCAAACACAGTCTTCTGGCTGGCTACTCATAGGAATCAGCTCTCCAGCAACAGGATATTCACATATCCATCACCATACAATTTTCAGGGAGCTAAAAATTGCTCACATAATACATATAACTAACAAATTACCCCTTTTCCTCCCCAGCATGTATGTGAACCATTAATGCACATGCAAGGGGCTAGAGTCCGCTCTAATCTGCATGCAAGCATGACTAGCCCCTTGCATGCAAATTAATGGTTCAGGTTTGATTTGATTTCCACTCTTTTAATAATTTGTGTTTTAAACGTTTTAGTGGGTATTCTTATTGTTGATTTTATTGTTGATTTTATTGTATGTGAATTGTTGTATGCCACGGAATAAAATACTTCGAAATATAAAGATACGTTCTGAGGAGGAAAGGGGCTGTTTGTAAGCACTTTTCAGCTCCCTGGACAATAGAGAATTTGTTTCCTTAGGGAAACAAGGGTTCCTGACAATAGGAAAACAAAATAGTAAACTCTGGATTTGAGGTATTGAATTTTTGGGTCACTCACCATGACCTGAAAAGAAGTCGGGCATGTTGCCCTTCAACCTGCTAACATTGCTTTTACGATCTGTCTTTTTGGACATTCATCTCTTTAGGGAAGGGAAAAGCTTAGCTATTGTATATTTGGCATGCTACCCATTGCACTTTCCCTAAGTGTAAGTTTAATATTCCAAAGCTGGGTCCCTGCCTATCCCCTGATAAGTAGTGGGGGGTGAGAACAATCATCTGGGTCTCACTGGCCATGTGTGCAATAGTGTTTCTGTTACTCAACTGAAGTTTCCAAATATTCTGGGTATCAGCCTTGGTACTTGGAAATCTGGAACCGGGGAATGGTATCCCTGGAGAATTCTGAATAAAACAAGGGGCTGAGTTTCAGCTCTAATTTGAATAATACATTGTTCCATTATCAAACATGCATTCTTGTTCTAGCGCTTCCTGGTTGGCAGTACGTGCCCAGTGCTTGCCCTTTCCCAGCTGTTGTATCCTTCATAAAGACTTGTGGAGGATTACCATTGCTGGGAGCAGGGCTCAAACTGACAGCCAGGCAACAACCAGCCCCACTTCATCTGCTACCCAATCTGCCACAGCCAGACCCTGTGCGCACCTCCCTGCTGCTAATCTTTCCCACACACCTTCCACAAACAGTGCCACAGCCAGATCTGCAGGAGGATTGGGAAAATGTCCCCCTGCCCAGTCCACTACCCAAGCAATCATGCCAAATGGCCCCCAAAAGGAGCAGGTGCAAGAAGAAATAGTTTATTTATTTTTAAAGTCATTTTTCATAATCCATGCTTTCTGTGCTTCTTTGGATGTTTGGAGGGCGGGGGCGGAGAATGGCAGTATGGCATAGCAATAAGTCGCTTTGCTGGGGATTGGAAGGGAAGGGGGTGTGCGGGTGCACCTAAAACAGGGGAGGGAAGAGGTGGCTAGCCATTCACATGAGGTTGAGGGGGGCTTGGAGAAGGGCCATAGTACTCCAACAGGTACAAAGCCTCTGCCTGCGTACAAAGGGCACGGCCGTAGGTGCTGGCCATTTGCAGAGTTAGTGTCCTGTACACCTGTGCCTTTGTGTTGCCTACAGAAATTGGAATTTGTATTGTTCTCACAGAATCCATCTGTTATCCAAAATCTTGCTACTTTTGTCAGATGTGCCACCCATATCAGAGAAATGTGGTGGGTTTTTTAAATTTGTTCACAACTGATTTGTGTATAGATATGATCTTCTTGTTGTATTGTTTTTAAAAAAAACAACAACTTGATTTCTTATGCTTTCCATGATGGGTAAATGCTAAATGAAAATAAAACCTTTACTTATTTACTTACTTACTTTTGCTGTGCTTCCTATTGCCATTCCAAGACCTAGCTAGCCTGCAAATTACAATAGGTAACCCAGAGGCTGAGGCCTGCAGCCAGCTAATCCACAAATGCCAATGGGGAACGTGCAGGTGGAGGCTTGCTTTTTAAAGCCTTTATTGATATCACAAAAAATCATTTAAAATTGTTCACCTCCCAGAGTGATAGCCTGGAAGAAAGAAAAACAGCTGCAGCAGCTGCTTTTTCCCATGGTGCACAGCAACTGTGATTCACAGCAAGGGGTGGGATACTGAGAAGGGGGGGGGAGTATGGTGGGGAAAATGTCCCCCTCCCTATTTATTAGGCTAGTCACACTAAACCCGTGGGGAGGGGGGGACTGCATTGACACACAAGGGGCTGCCTGTTTGTTAGGCTCTACATGCTAAACATGTGAGTGCACAGACTGAACCCTGACTCCTGCAGGCGATTGTCTTGTTTGTTAACATGGTACGCCCTACGTTTGGGTGTCTTTAGACATAACGCTGTTCAGTGTTTTGTAGCACAGTGTCCTACCGTTACAGTCTTTAGACATACTGTCAACAGAGTGTTCACTCCAAACACTGGAAGTGAACAACTGCCAGGTCTTTACAGTTTAAACTATGGGGGTCTTTAGACATAATGTTAACAGGTGTCTGAATGTGTGTTTTGACCTGGATATGAACACCAGTTTGGCCTTGTGTTCACCATGTGGTGCTACTTAGACACACAGCCCATCTTATTTATTTTATTTATTTATTTTAATCGATTTTTTATCCCGCCCCTCCTGAAAATGGCTCGGGGCGGCTAACAATTTTAAAACATAAAAATACAATCACATAAAAATTTAAAACACTCCTAATAATATTAAAACAAGCTTAGGCACAAAAACAATAAATAAGGGTAGGGGGAGACTAAAACCCCCTAACCCACCCACCCCCTCCCCAAAGGCCTGGGCAAATCTTGGGGCAAATTGATGTTTTGCTCATCACCAGATCTCAGCACGCAAACGCTGCCGTCTCATTCCCCGTTTTCATTAGACACATGTTCAGCCGGAACACACACATTGTCCTTGTGATGCAATGGTGTTCACATCGAGTGTTCAACGGGTGGCCAAACTGGTGTTGGGATTGTTATGGTGCTTACACACAATGGCCAAACATGTCCTTAGGGGTTTTGGCACCCAAACTTTATGTCTAAAGACGCCCAGTGCTTGGGGTTAACATTGTGTTGACAGTATGTCTAAACACTGTAATGGTAGGAGACTGTGTTACTGAACAGCGTTATGTGTAAAGACACCCTTAGTGTTTCCCAAGCTTTTGGCCTATGTGACCTCATTTTGAGACTTAAATATTAATCCATGACCACAGATAGCAGCAAAGACATGCAAAGTATGTACTTGTAAGTTGTAACTAAGACCACAGTCACATCTGTCCTTCCGTGCAGATTTTGGCTCTGGGAATGAATCCAGAAGCCAAAACACGTGCGGGGTTTGTCTGGTGCGAAAGCTCCCCGCCCTGCACAGCTTTGCTGGCAATCACTGAAAAGAGTGGTGAGCAGGGAAATCCAGCTTTGTACTCAAGCTGCGCGGGGGAGCTTTCGCACCCGACAAACCCCACACTCGTTTTGGCTTCCAGATTAATTCCCGGAGCCAAAATCTACACGTAAGGGCAGGTGTGAATGAGGTGTTAGTAACGGAATAATTTAATGTGAAAACCTTACTGCTGTGAAGATAGCAAATTTGAGATAAAAGACTTCAAGTTAATTACATCCCTTGATATTGAAGGTCTATGTTTGGCTACAGATCCTGTCCAAAGCCAGTTCTAATGGACTCTCTGCGTATTGTAAAGAGATATTAATTAACAGTCTCCATTATGCCTGAGTTGCATCTGGTTCCAGATAGTTTGGGTTTTTTGTTGCAGAGTGGGTAAATAGTGTTGAAAAACCACAGAGGCAATTGGGATTGCATATGTAGGATATGTCAGGTTTTGGAATTTAGTTTCTTCTGAGTCAGTCTTTTATGACTAAAAAGCATCCATGCTGATTTCTGACAGAGACCACTCTGATGCATAGCACAGTGCAATTAGTTGCCCACAGGAAATCATTGCCTAGAAAAAATACCAGACAGAATTTTATTTCTGGCTAGTTGGATAGTTATGATGTAGCTAAAGAAACAGTAAGTGGTTAAACTGATTGTATTTTCATAATCAATGGGTTATTTTTTCATTATTTTTCCATTTACATAAGAATGACTTGAAACAGCTGGATTGTGGTCTTGGCTATTTTTGAGGGTCAATGGATATATTTAAGAAAGCACAGTATTTTCATGCATTGGCCATTTAACAATAATTATTTAGGTTCCTCAAAAAACAAACAACCCCGCAAGACATGATTAGCCAGAGACTAAAATCAAGGTCACTTAAAACCAAAAGCAGTGGGGACAAATTCAGACCTTTTGTAATCAAATACCGTTGAACTAGTCTTCCTAAAGTTACTCTTGCATGATCCTTTTTCTGCTTTTGCTACAGGGATGTGGAAAAGGAAGTCAGGCTACATTTTAAAGTTGAAGGAAGATTAGCTAAGTGTGGTGTATTTGTTTGGCACTATATGGCTTTGCCACTGTCATAAGACCTATCTACCTACCTACCTACTTACTTGATGTATGAGTTATTACAAGGCAAAAGTTGTGGGTTACCAGAAAATGGTAATAGTGAACCCTGAAACAAATATCCATGGCAAATATATCTGTCAATTCGATTGGGCCTGACAAAACAAAATCAAAACACCCATTTGTTTCCGCTTTATGTCCCCTTCGCCGCCACCATGGCAGCGATGGGGAATTTGTTGTGCCCTGAGGAGGCACAGAAAAGGGCTGCGGCGGCGGGAGCTTGTTAGAACGCTCCCCCGCCGGAGAAACTTCGGGTTGCTGCAGCAACCAAGGTGCGCACATGCGCTGAGGCGCAGACCGCCGTTTGAAGGACTGGCCCGCCCTTGTTAGAAAGGGCGGGACCACTCCGGCGCCGCAGATCACTCGGCGCCTGAAGAGATTGAGAACAGCCCCATCCACCTCTCCTCTAGTACTGTGGTCTTTAGACTGGTGGTCCTTAGGGGACCAAGGAGGAATTTTGGCGGGTAGCCTACTTCGTAGGGCCACGTGTTTTTGCCTCCTTACAGTGCTGAGTAGGATTAAATAGGAACTAATTCGTTGTTACATTTATTAATAATATTTGCTCTGATTGGCTTTATTATGATTAGCTTTTAATTATCTACTGTTGAATCATCCAATGATATCTTAAATAGGGTAATGTTTACAATAAGTGAGAATGTTTAACAAGGGGAATTCTATATTCAACATCTTTCGGGTAATTGTCACACTCGGCAGGGATCCAGTATGCTATAGTAGGCTAAATAGGATAGGAATAGCATAGGAAGAGTAATCTCCTTAAGAGATGGGGGTGTGACAACTAGAGTGATGCGGGCACAGCACACGCTGGGGTCATGACCCCTGGGAGGTGTGACGCAGTGAAGTCAGAAAGGACATGCGCTGTCCACTGACTGCGAGCACCAACCTCCTTACTCGCGCCCAGAGTTGGGCCTATCCCCTTTTTCGGCCAGAGCCAGGGTGCTGTTGAAAAGGGGACGTTGTTTGTTAAAGATGACAACGCTGGAAGGCACATCCATGCCAGTATCAAAGTTAATAAGTTCATTAGCATAGCGTACTGGATCCGGAATTGCGGTGCAATTACCCCACCGGCCTCGTTTTTGAATTTTAATAAAGGAGTGCGGCCATTTTTGAAAACCAATGAAGGTCTCTGTGTCTTATTTCGGGTACGCCGACAATTACCCCATTGTAAAGACCTAGGCTTGAACTGGTGCCCTAGGTGCAGCGGCCAACTCTGCAGTGCCACTGGTTTGCACTGGCCAAGGCCTAGTATTGGCTATAAGGCCTTTCCTTAGCACTGGCCAAGCCACACACCCTCTCCTCAGCTTCGCTTCACATCCCCAGCTTCCTGGTTGGTTGCTGGCCTGTATCTAAGGCCAGCCAGTAGCTGCAGGAAGCTGAGCAGATAGATCATCAGTCATTTCATGTTCTGATGTCCCTGTGATTGTTTCTGATGTCTCCACAAACTCTGGACCGACTCTGTGCTCCCCAATCTTGGTGTGTCTTTTGGGCCACCAGGAGGCTGGCCCTTCTGAGTTTCCTTTTGGAACTTAGTCCTTCAGCCCTGCCTCATCTGTTTGCTCTGCTTGGTTCTGTTTTGTCTGTCTGTCCATCTGCTCCTGTTCCGATTCATCCATCCGTCTGGTTCAGATCTCTTTAACTCGTCCGGTGAGGCCCTGTCAGTCTGTCCATCCATCTGCCTGCCGTGCCCTTTGAGTCCACTTGTCGGTCCTCATTAGTTTCCCCTATCCCCTGGCCTGTGCACTGATCCCTTTTGGAGACCCTCCAGACCTGATCCTGCACGATGCACCCTAGCATCTATCCTGCTGCTACTCTCCATGCCCCAGCCCCTTGGCATCTGACACCCATTTTGGATATTTGTTTCATTTTGGGGGGTTGGTTTTCTGTTGTTGGCCATTTCGTTTAATATTTTCAATCAAACAACCAAAATAACTGGAAAAATCAGAGTATCTAAAAAAAAGACAAAAAACATATTTGATGACTTGAACAAATGCATTTTGTTTTGGGTGCGGATATTATTTTGAATATTCAAATAACTATCCAAAAATATGAATAATATCCATAAATTAAAAGTAATAATCATATTAAGGTTTCAGTTTGAGATTTGGTGGGTTCTTTTCTCTTCTGGCATATAGAAAAATGTCTGTTTTTTCATGAACTCTCAGCTTAGTTTAGTCTATTAAAAGATTTGGAGTAAACATTGAATTTAATAATCTGTTTGGCCAGTGAAGCTGTTTTACTACAGTTTGTTAACATGACTTACATTTTAGAAAGTAGTAAGCACACAGCCAAAATTTTTATTGTCTTTCTTTGCTCTTCTTTGTTTGATTTAGCTATTGGGTGAGTGAAGAACAAATAGTATTTTTCCTTATCATTTTAAAAAAATCTCTGGCTTATTTTTGCATAGATTTACTGTGGTAGGTTCACCTGCTGGTGGAGACCTTTTTTTTCTTTTAAGCTGTTTAAGAATTTGGATTGAAAACACATACAGACAATTGCTGGGATATTGCAAATGGATGAAGTCAGATTGCCTCTTGCCAATGAGGCTTTCAAGTTAGGGATACTTGATATCATATTGTTCATGAATTGTCATCCAGAGTCTGGTGATAGAATTCCTTTTCATTCACCCTTGTTGGTGACTGTTTCTCTTGGCTTCAACCTTGGTGCGCTCGCTGTGTCCACATCAGAGATATTATTTAGATAAAACACCCTCAAAGTCCACTTGAAAGACAGAGTTGATGTAGAATGCAGTGAGTCATCTCCCTAATAAAACTGGATACAAGTATTATGTTATATCAGAGTTATGCAGATTATACTGGCTTTCTCTTTGTTTCCAGGAGTTGGTGTTAAATGCTACTGAATTTGCGTCTTTGCTTACATGAGACCTCCTCTCTCCCCATGTATTACTGCAGGCCATTGAATTTCTACACGTTGCTCCTACCCTTTCTATAAAGGTGTGGCCATCAGGAGCACCAGATTCCAGCATGCAGCAATCTCTTGATTGTTGTAGCTGCTAATCAGATAAATAGAAAGAATCACTACAAGACATTCAATCTCTGGAGCCTGAATCTGTTTATTGAAGATAGTTGACTGCTGTATTCCCCCCAGCTCCTGCAGAGTGTGTGTGTGTGTGTGTGTACGCGTGTGGCTGAAAACATGTGATCCTTATCACAGTGACAATACTGTGAGTGTATAGGTGTAGAAGTGGTGGGTGTGCATGTGCGTGCATTTGTGTATATACGTATGCTGCTGTTTATGTGTAATGGAGAGGAAATGTTGCCCCCTTAGTCTTGAGCACAGGGCAGTGGCCCCATATGACTTACATGATCTACTGTGGTGGTCTGCTCCCTGCTGGCATTTGAATTTCCCATGATGTTTTGTGGGCCAGAAGGTAGTGTCAAAAAGACCCCCCTTCCCCTTTTACTTTAAGTGTTAATTCTCATCTGAGAATCCCACTCTTGGTTGGAATAGACTACGGTGCCTTTGATTTACAATTTCCTTTTCATGAATTCTGCTACTACTACAGGAGATGATCATGAAATTATATATAAATAAAATGGAGATATAGGATCTGTTTTGGGTAATAGAAACATACTTCTTTACATAAGTAATTACAGTAAGGATACTTTAAGAGAGTGAGTAGAGAGATTCCTCACTCTAGCTCTGTTAATAAAGGGAATTGTCAGATGGGTACTAAGTGGCATCAGAATATGAGTGATTGGATAAAGTCAAGTGTGTTTGACATTTATAAGGATTTGTTTGCATAAAGAGATTTCTTTCAAGCACAGTAATTACAAAGTCAAACGTTAAACCAAAGATGATTCTTTATCAACCCAAACCACATCCTCAAATGTGGCACAGGATAGGAGTATGCTTACTTAATCAGGATCCATATAGCGGAGGCAGTTCCTTTATAACTTGTGGAATGCTCTATCTTCCATCAATACAAATAAAGCAAATCTAGCTTGTAAACTGATTAAAATGATTGGAATAGACTCTTTTTCCTTCCTTTATTTCAGTATTGTTTTTTCCTGAAAATTAGAAGTGCCAGAAAATTATTCAAGTCAAACAATAGCTGAAATGCAATTAAAGAATGTACAGACATCATGTTCTTTTCACTCTTTTCTTCCTTTTAAGGTGTTTTTGCAGAGTGTCAAGCTCTGCTAGGAAGAAGAAAAAAATGCTGGGTTTTGCTGCAGTATCTGTATCTGCAGGCTGAGACCCTCACAGGAAGATTCTCACAACCAAACAAAATGCAGAGAGTACATCGTATGCAGAAAATGGGTCATATGCAGCAATTTTTTGTATTAATTTCCTGTTGGCGAAGATATGTATGCTCAGCAAGAGCTTTCTTCATCATAGCCTGTGTTCTTGTTACGTTTGATCTTGAAGTCTATGTGAAATATGTTCCTATATGCTCTGTCTCTGACAGTATGCCATATTACTCTGTCTGAGCTAGTCAAATCTGTCTTTGCCCCGACATAGAGATCAGTACTTTCAGGTTATCCCATCTAAAAAGACCCAGAAAGGGGAACTACTTAGGCATAAGAAACTCCAATCAAATAGAAAAAATGAAAGATGGCTAAGGAGTGTTCTTATGATTGGCTATTCCAGATAAAAACGTAAGAAGTGCCATACTTGGTCAAATCAGTGGTCCATTGAGCCCAGCATTCTGCCTCTGACAGGGGCCATCCTCAGTCGCTTCAAGAAGTACACAGGCTAACCTAAACTGCTCACCTAAGCTGAGAAACAAGATATGCTGCAGTAGGGAACAGGGCCTGGCTGGCTCACCCAATGCTCTGTGTGGGTATTTATTTATTTATTTATTTAATACATTTAATACATTTAATACCCTGCCCCTCCTGCCACAGCAGCTTGGGGCAGCTTACAATATATAAAAATAAAAAATAACAATAAAACTATAGAAAAACTCTCTAAAACATGGAAATTGTCAAAACCCACCCTAACCCACTCCCCCGCACCCCCTGCCAAAAGACTGGCACAGCCAGGTCTTACATTTTCATCAAGAAGTGGGGAGGTCTCAGGCCAACTGGACCTCTGCCCGGAGAGAGTTCCACAGCCTTTCAATTGTTGCTCCCCAGGATACCCAGGGGACCTTGAGAAAGGCATCCCTGGTCAACCAGGGCCGATCCAGACCCCGGGGAGTGAGGCGGTGCCACAGATAGGTATGACCCAGGCTGTTGAGGGCTTTATAGGTAAGTACCAACACCTTGAATTGGGCCCAGAAGACTACAGGCAGCCAGTGCAGAGTAATATGCTCCCAGCGGCCCGACCCCGTAATGAGAACGGCTGCTGCATTCTGCACCAGCTGCAGTCTCGGAACTGTCACCGTGGGTAACCCCATGTAGAGTGCATTAGAATAGTTCAATCTAGAGGTGGTGAAAGCATGGATAATAGTGGCCAGGTCGGAGTCTGAGATGTAGGGCCAAAGCCACTGCACCAAATGTAATTGGTGAAATGCACTCCTTGTTACAGCCTCCACCTGGACATTCAGGCGGAGCTGGGAATTGAAGAGCACTCCTATACTACGAACCTGGGGAACCAGTAGAGGACCAACCCCATCTATGATGGGGGACGCCAACCCCGCTGCCTTCCCCGCTAATATCACCTCCATCTTGTCAGGATTCAGCTTCAGTTGGTTGGCCCTCATCCAGTCCCCCACAGCTGCTAAACAGTGAGAAAGCACTGAGACTGCTGGGTCTGGGTTGGATGAAAAAGAGAGGCAGAGTTGGGTGTCATCAGCATATTGATGATACTGTACCCCAAACCTCCTTATGACCTCGCCAAGCGGCTGCATTTACACATTGGACAAGATGGAACCTTGCAGAACTCCACATGATAGGTCCCATGGCAATAAAAAATAATCCCCGAGCACGGCCTGTTGCGTTCTTCCAGCCCCAGCCAACGCGGGCACTGGCTGCTCACCTGCTTAGCTCTCCTTTGGCTGCCAGTCCCAACACCCTTAAAAATAATAATTTTTATATCTAGAGCACGCCTTTCCCCCTACCAGAATGGTACTTGGAGCTCTTTACAACAAAAAAATAAAACAATATAAAATCTCTTTAAAATACAAATCTATTTAAAACTATTTAAAAGGAGAAGGTAAAGACGGAGGAGAAAACACATCAAGCAGCAGTGGAGCACCTGGAGAACAAATAAATCTTCAGTTGCTTTTTAAAGCAGGTGCGATGGCGGAATCCCCAAACAGTTGATGATTTCTGAGTGTACCCCATCTCAGTGCAGTCCCACCCTTTCGGTACTCCTGCCCCTTCAAATTCTCGGCACTTGGTCAGGGGGGTTGTCACCGGGGGGGGTCACTAGCTGGCTCCTCACTCGCTCACTCCTCACTCGCTCGCTACCCACGGTCACCCCACACAGGGTTAGGAACACTCGTGGACTAATGCCCGTCAGGATAGAAGTGTGGCCACTACCTCCGATTAAGGAGAACAGGCCTCTATCATCATAGGGCGCCACTGAGTGGGGTTTCCAGGGCCAGCCCCCCGCACGCACGATCACACTTACGCAAGGCAGGAGGTATTTAGGAAGGAAGGGAAGGTACACCCCGGGGGGGGTATGTGCGGGGAACCCCACAGGAGAAGGAACACGGGGCTTGCAGGCAAAAGGAAGGGTCCACAGAGTTGAAGTCACGGAGGGGGGGGGCGCGGGCAGGACACACTCACACACACACCGACTCACGTTTCACGCGCACCACCACTCACCAGGAATACAGGGGGAAGGATCACTCAGGCTCTCGGGGCTCCACGCGCACTCCACACTCCAAGCTCAGGCTCGCACGCTCTCTCACTCTCCACAGAATTGTTCGGCCAGTTTCCCAATCACCAGCGCCGACTGTCTGGCGGCGCTGGCTTATAACCCTAAGGCCCCGCCCCTGTGCGCGCACGCAACTGCTCTGAGCGTCGCACCAGGGGCGGGGGCAGCCCTACGCTAGGCGCGAGGTGCGGGGGCGTGGTTCCCCGCCCTGGGACGCCCGCAGAGCGTGCGTGCGTCGCCAGGGGTGGGGCCTGGCTTGCCGGGGAGAGCGGGGCCTGTATTGGAGGGCCCGACAGCTGAGCCTGCCCAGCGGGATCTCTACCGGGGCAATGCCGCGGCGCCCTTCTCCCTCGTGTGCCCCCCAACTGCCCCCGAGCCCTGACAGGGGTTCATTTTCCTTGGTGGAGCTCTACCTATTATAGCTATGCACCTGATGGTTTAAGCATGCATTTTATTTCCATATTACAGACACAGACTGAAGGAGTTTTTGAGAACACAACTAGAGATAAGAGGTGCTATCCCTTTTATTACCATCCATTTCATAATGGGTTTTGAGTTACGAAATTAGGTGACAATTAGGTGACAGATGAGCTTCTATAACGTATTATAGGTTTAATGAAGTACAATAAGAATTTCAATAGAACTGTGCAACATATCACATCCTGATTAACAGATACTTCAAAGCAAAGGAGCCTTACTCTGCATTTACTTAGGAAACGTTCACATGAACAGAACACTACTTCAGTGTTAATAGTATGTACTTCTGAAAAATCTGAAGTATATACTCCACTTTCTTTTTCCAAGTAACTATTGTGTGTACGTATTTACATCAAAGAAACTCTTTTGTATCACTTTGTATCTGTCTGTCCGGTCTTAACCATAAGAAGGAGACTGAGGAATAACTGCTTTGGTTTAGCTTCAATGTAATTATGGCCAAGTTCTGACAAACAGAGGTAAACCGAAGTAATTACTCCACTACAGTAGCATTCTCACGAACAGTGTAAATTAAAGGAACTACTTGGATTTAAATGAAATTAAAGTAACTACTACCTCTGAGGCGGCTTGCCCACATTACACAAACAAGCGTTAATTCCTGTCTAACATTAGTTTGTGTAATGTGGGCATGCAGCAGGGAAATTAACACTAGTTTCATCATGGATGACAGCTGAAAATCCAGGCCTGTCGCTCACGTGAGTAGAAACTAATGTTAAATTTGAGCGTGTACGTTCAGATTTAATGTTAGTTGAACTAACATTAGTTTGGGGAGGGGGAGGAACCATGCGGGAAGGGGGGGAGCTACCCCCTCCACCCAGCCTAGGGGTAAGGGAGCATGGGTGAGGGAAAGGGGGGGGGGAGTTACAACCCACCCAGTCGGAGGGAATTTAGGGGAAATCTAACTTCTCCAGCCGGCTCTCCTGCCTGCTCCTTCTGGCTGCTTTCTGCTGTCATCCAGCTGCGCTGCCACTTTCAAATGAACAGTGTAAACTTAAATAGTACTCGGCCAATTTCCTCTCTATATGAGATATAATGATCACTAAACCGTTGTCACCACCCTCAAACGGATAAGTGTGCACACCTACAGGTATTTACATGTTCAAACTGACGGAGTGGATGTACTCCCTTTTTTCAATACATATTTTTCTTTCTACTGAATAACATCAGGTTAGCACTCTGATTGTGTGGAACACTGCAGAAATGGAACAGAAGTAAGGACCAGCTACATTGAATCAACTGTTCATTGGAACGTATCCTAAATCAATCCCATTAGCTACATCAATTTACTGCTGTTAATTGGAATGTGGCCTGAGAGATTTATTTCCTCAGTTTCCATGGAATTAGAAGTCTAGAAGTGGATAGAAACAATTGAACACCCCCACCCCCGACACACACAAAACTAATCATGAATGATTTTGAAAGGTGTCTCTGAGCTTCTCTGGTCATAAGTTCCAATCACTGACCTTTTCCGTTGCTTCCAGTTTCAGTTGTTACTTCGACAATTATAGAAGTAAAAGGGAAATAAATACTAATGAATACATTCTTATGTTTTGCTGACAGCTTGTCCTTTTTTTTTTTTTTTAAAAGCACTGGTGAATGATGAATTATGATTTAAAAATTCCTGGCATAGCTTCCCATTTTCCTAGTACATACCCTTGGTGTTGGTTTTACTGATAGACACTTTATACTGTTATGTTTATATATATATATTTAATGCCGTGCTGCTAAGACGGAACACATAATAACAGTAAGATCATAACACCAGTGTTTCCCAGGCCCCCTTTTATGGAATGCTGTGAAATGTGTGCGTGCTGCTTTGTTCTGTGAGCTACGGCAAGGACAAAAATAGCATGTAACTGAGAGCTAGAGAAACAGGTCAGACCTTAGGAGGGGAGTTAGTTTCCCTCTAGTAACTTTTTGGAGTTGGATGGTTTCCAATAGTACAGGCAGTCTGCTACCTATCAGTCATTCCCTTGCACTTTATGTGGCTTCCCTCACTGCAAGTATCTCAGAACAGGGGTTTTAATATATAAAGGGCCAGGAGCAGCCGCAGTGTGGGGGTTAGGGTGGCACTACGGTGGGTGTGTAGCACGTATGCGGCCCGTTACACAGACGCACACCCATCGTCCCCAATCTCAATGCATGGAGGCACCTTCGTTTTGTCCAATGCCTCCATGCATGGGGGATTTGTGGAGATGGGTGGAGTGCCCATCCCCACTGGCTGTCACACGGATGCCCCCCCCCCCCGCTCATCCAGTCGCACACGTAGGTAGGGTGTATGTGAAAAGGGTCAAAGTCAAAGAGAGAGAGAGAGAGAGAGAGAGAGAGACAGAGAGCCAAGCTACTACAAGCAAATAGCAATTCAATGAAAATGGGGACTTGGTTTAACACATGCTAGGTCAATTCCCCCGCCCCCCCCCCCCAATTAAAATTGGCCACCTAAATTGTGCCCAAGGAATCTGCACGTGAAGCGACTGTTATGAGCAAAAGTGCTATATTTGAATATTATAATTTTTTCTCATGGTACACATACACACAGAGAGAGTGTGGAACTCTGTGTTGTCCAGTGAATAAGAATACAAGTAATGCCATATTGGGTCAGACCAGTGGTCCATCGAGCCCAGCACCTGTCTCTAACAGTGGCCAGTCTCGGATGCTTGGAAGAAGTACCCAACAGGTTGCAATGAGGTGATCCATTCCCTGTTGTTCACTCCCAGCTTCCGACAGGAAGAGGTTACATTCCCCAAACCTACCTGGCTAATAGCTGCTAATGGACCTATCCTCCAGGAACCTGGCCAACCCTTTCTTAAACACAGCTATACTACTGACCTTGACCACATTGTCCGGCAACAAATTCCACAACTTAATTGTGCATTTAGTAAAAAAAATACTTTCTTTTATTTGTTTTAAATCTGCTACCTGTTAGTTTCATGGAGTGTCCCCTAGTTCTAGTACTATTTGAGAGGGTAAATAACCATTCCCTATTAAGGTTTTCTACACCACTCATGATTTTATAAACTTCCATTATATCCCCCTCAGTCATCTCTTCCCCAAGCTGAAAAGCCCCAACCTATCCAGCCTTTCTTCATAGGGGAGCTGTTTCATACCCATTATCATTTTTGTTGCCCTTCTTTGTACCTTTTCTACTTCTACTATATCTTTTTTGAGATGGGGTGATCAGAACTGCATACAATCTTCAAGGTGTGGTTGCACCATAGATTTATATAGTGGCATTATGATATTTTTAGTTTTATTATCTATCCCTTTACGAGTAATTCCTAACATTGTTTGCTTTTTTGACGGCCGCCACACACTGAGCTGAGGATTGCAATGTATTGTTCGCAATGACTCCCAACATCCTTTTCCTGAGTGGTAACATCTAATTTTGAACCCAGTGTTGTGTAAAGTTTGGATTGTTTTTCCCTATGTGCATCACTTTGCACTTGTCCACATTCAGTTTCATCTTTCATTTAGATGCCCAATCTCGCAAGATCCCCCTGCAATTCTTCAGTCTGCTCGTGTTTTAACGACCATGAGTAACTTGGTGTCGTCGGCAAATTTGACCACCTTACTCCCCTTTCTACTTGATGGACAAAAAATTCCAATAGATTAGTGAGACACAACTTCCCTTTGCTTAATCCATGTTGACTCTTCCCCATTAACCCATGTTTATCAATATGCCCCATGATTCTGTTTTTAATAATAGTTTCCACCATTTTGACCGTCACAGACATCAGGCTCAACAGTCTGTAGTTTTCAGGATCACCGCTGGAGCCCTTTTAAAATATTGGTGTTACATTTGCTACCCTCCAGTCCTCAGGTACAGTGGCAGATTTTAGCGATATACCTTATGGCGTAACAGAGCCCACTGGGGGTTTACCCCAGCCTCCTGGGGTACCCACCTATTATCTGGTACGTTTCGCTGCCACCACCCTAGAGATTGTAGGCCGTGAGTTCCATCCCTCTAGGGAAGATGAGAACTCTACCTTTTCTTTAAACAGACAGGCCCGCAAGCCAGAATAATTCAGTTCCCAATTACTGCCACCGGAGCGTATAGATGCGTATTCACTAACGCATACACACATACAGATCTTTTAGATCAGAAAAAGGAATATTACTTTAATGGTATTTTAAACCAAGCATCACAGGCTACAACCATGTGAGGTACTTTGAATCCTTGAGCAAAAGCAATTGATCAGAACACAGTTAGGCTCAAGGGCCCTTTTTATAGCATCTAACCTAAACTGGTCCCTCAGATGTACCATTCAGTTACTCACAGCTTTAGGTGCGCCTTTGCCTTGCAGCAAAGGGTTCAGTCCTTAGGTTCAGTTTAGTCCAAACAGGCCAGGAGCCATTCCCTTAGCTCCATAGCAAAAATGTCAGTATATAAGAGCAAACAGAAGTAAAAGTGGAAGTCTCCTCAAGAGGTGTGGCTTTGGTCTTTTTTTAAACCCCCTACCCCTCTTTCATGATTGGTCCTTGGGAGGTTACCTGACTGTACCTACTCCAATCAAATAAAGATCCCCCCAGCCATGCTGGCTGTAGACCCCTTCCCCCGGTATTGCGAAATCCTGCCATGAGGCTGGTTGCGGAACCAGGCCTAGTCAACCTGGAAGCCAGAGTGTCAGTGAAGGTCACATGGAAAGGCAGGGTTGCTCCTAGCAGCTTCTGCCGCATACCTTACCAGTAGTAGGTCTGCAGTTTCATATTTGAGTTCCTTCAGAAGCCCCGTCGCCACGTGGCCCTTCCCGATGCGGGCAGCGGCTCGCGGGGTGGCGGTTTTTGTCCCTCCCCCCCCATCTGGAGCGAGAAAGGCTAGGGCGGGGGCGCACGGCGAGGGAAGCGGCCTGGGCAAAGTCTCGTGAGAAGAGACTTCGCGGCCGCCATCTTGGTCACAGGCGCGAAGCGGCCATTCCGCGCCTGCAGCTCAACGTGTGTGCACCCTCCCACCCTCCCTATGCACTGTGGGTCGAACCGGTCGTTGAGCTTGGGCTCAAGGCCAGGAAGGAATTTTGCCTCCGTGCAGATTGGCACTACGCATGGTTGGTTTTTGCCTTCCTCGCAGTGATAAGTTATGATTGGCCCTGGTGGGAAGGGTTTTTCGTTAAAGAAGTTTGTCGCACCGCAGGGGTCCTGCGAGATAGTTAGTTTAGAAATAGGGATAGTCTGCTGCCAAGTCATCTCCTTAAGAGGTGGGCTCTGAGTGAAGACTAGAGCCGGCCGGCCAGCATCACTTCAGAGCGAGGGCGAGGGGGACAACCCCGGGGCCTTAGGACAGAGGCGGTCCAAGGCAACGGGGGCATCTCCTCGATTCCTTCTTAGGGTCACAGTTGGCAAGGGCCTCCTGATCCGGCTTGGGGCGGCCGGACAGGTGTGACATTTGCAGCAGCTATAGTTAGCGTTAAGGCGGTACTGAGGAACTTCAGACCGCTCAAGTTTATGATTAGAATTATTAACTGAGTTAATAGTTAAGGTTGCAGGACTAGAAGGGGCATAGCCCCCTCCTTAATCGAATAAGTTTTAATAAACTGGTGCGGCCTAATTTTAACCCAACTCTTGGTGTCAGTGTCTTTCTTGGGGTGTGGGACAACTCTGGAGTGTAAACCCTCTGGTTCCAGTGATTTGTTAGTATTTAGTTTGTCAATTTACTTTAGAACCTCTTCCAGAGTCCCGTTGAGCTGTGACAGCTCTTCTGATTCATCACCTACAAAGAGTAGTTCCGCCGTGGATATCTTCCCAACATCCTCTGCCCTGAAGACCAAAACAAATATTAATTTTTGCCTCTTTAGTGAGTCTTTCTTCAAATTTTCTCTTGGCCTGCCTTATTAATATTTTATATCTAATTAGCGAGTGCTTATGCTCTTTCCTAGGGATAAGGGTTTTGGTTTTAATAGAAAGAAGCTGAAAGTGCCCTCTTTTGGTTAAAATCAAGAGATCTTAAAATTGGGCCCCTCTCGGATCCCAATTCTCTGATCATCTGTTCTCATTGAAGTCAATGGGAAATCTTCCCATTGACTTCAGTGGAAAAGAGAGGGAAACCTCCTCCATCCCCACGCATGCACAGAACAGCTGCCCTCTTCCAAAATGGCACCAACATTGCCGGCACCATTTTGGATTAGGACTGCACATGCACATAATGGCCATGGCTGCCATTTTGCGCATGTGCTCTGTGCTGCTGCCTATCCAGCAACATTTTCAAGCTCCGGACCGAGAAGATTAGAAAAAGAAAGAAAAGGCCCGGCTGCCTGGCAGAGAAGCTAATTCTGCTGGTGGTGGCTGGGCCTCCCCTGCTGCTGGCTGGTGGCAGGAGCTGGCTCAGCTGCAAAGCGACAGGGCCTTCGTTGCTGCCTGGCAGTGGAGAAGACTTACTGGCTTGGCAGTGGAACCGGCTCCCGACACCAGTCAGTAGTGGAGGAGGCGGCCCAGCTGGCAGCCATGACCCCCACCTTCCAAACTTGGCTACATTAAGTAAAGTACAAGGGCCCTGGGGGTTGGGGGTGGGTAAAGTTGGGCCCTGGCGGGTGGGGGTGGTAGGGGTAATGGATCCCCATCCTCTAAGGCTGGGAGAGGGGTGGGGGGGGATGCCTGGGGTTTCTTTTTCTGGGTTCCCTGTGTCTCTGAGGGTTCTGTTTTCTATTGAAGTCAATGGGAAAAAGAACCGACACTGATAAATCCAATACTGATAGGTATTGCTGGTAGGGAAGGTGATGGAGTTAACGGCCTGTATCATTGGTGCGTCCGTCCTCCGTTGGTTCCCCCGGTATGGAGTCTGGGGGTACTCGATATGCAGCTCCACCTGGATGTCCAGGTGGAGGCTGTGGTGAGGGGTGCCTTTCTCAGTTACATCTGGTACGTCGGCTTAGGCTGTACGTGTCAAACTCTGACCTGGCCACCATCATTCAGGCTTTCATCACCTCTAGACTAGACTATGGTAACGCACTCTACGTGGGGCTACCCATGGAGACAGCCCGGAAGCTGCAGCTGGTGCAGAATGTGGTGGCCCGTCTCCTGGTGGAACTGGGTCGCTGGGAGTACATTACACCAGTGCTCCGTTCTCTGCACTGGCCGTCAATAGTCTTCCGAGTTCAATTCAAGGTGTTTGTTTTAACCTATAAAGCCCTAAACGGTCTGGGCCCTGCCTATCTGTGAGACTGCCTCACCTCCCGGCTACTGGACCAGCCCCTGTGGTCATTGGGGGATGCCCTCCTTGTGGTCCCCCGAGTCTTCCGGGGGGCCACACGGGAGGGCGTTCTCGGTGGCCGTGCCAATGCTGTGGAACTCCCGGTGGGGGTGCGTCTGGCCCCAGACCTCCCCTCCTTTCATAAAAGCTGCAAGACCTGGCTGTTCTGCCAGGTGTTTGGCGGAGGAGATTGGGGGGGGGGGGGGGGGGGGGGGGGGAAGAGGGATGAGAGTGTAATAGTATGTTTTTTAGTTTTATTATTTTAATTATTGAGGTACACGGTTGTGAGCCGCCCCAAGCTGCCTGTGGCAGGAGGGGCGGGATACTAAATGCTTTTAATAAAAATAAATAAATAAATAAATAGGAGATGCAAGACACAGGGGATCCAAAACTAAAACCGATATTTTGCCTGGAGTCCCACCCGTCCTCTTTCCTATTTCCCTCATTAGAACTAGCTTTCCACTTTTTAAAGGATGCCTTTTTGGCTCTAATAGACTTTCACTTCACCATTTAGCCACGCTGGCAAACGTTTGGTCCCCTTACTACCCTTTTTAAACCTGTGGGATACATTTAATCTGGACTTCCAAGATAGTGCTTTTAAATAGTCTCCACGCCTCTTGCAGACATTTAATCCTCACCACTGCTCCTTTTAGTTTCCTTCTAACTAGTTTCCTCATTTTAGCATAGTCAGTGTTACTGTGGTAGTTTTATTTACCATTCTCCCTCCAGTGATTATCTGAAATTTGATTATATTATGGTCACTATTTGGTGCTAAATTTGTTGTGCTGGAATCTTTCGCTGTCACTGGATATCACAGCACCACTAACTTGAGTAAAACAGAACAGGTGCAGTTGTGACTTTGTATTAGTAATAGCTGGCATCATTTTTCCTATTTAGAATCAAGCATATCAGCTATGCTGGAATCAAGCTGATTAATGCTTTGTGACAGGATCTGTGAGTCAGCAGTGTGCTGCGAACATTGAGAACACTTTACTCACCTCTTTTTCTAAATCTTATAGATTTAGAAAAAGGTGCATTTGCAGGTCTTTTGATTTCTATGAGAGAGACACATGGACCATAATCTATAGCTGTCCCTTACAGCTGATTGTTTAGCCTAACCCTGTATATCCACAGAAGCCACCGAAAGCAAAAAAGAAACATCTAATATTATGCAATGAATATAGTCTTTAAAAGATGTTAGGGTGGTTATTTGCAATGCCTATTTTCCTTCACCTTCCTTTAAAAGGAATATTGATTTATTTTCAGATGATCCTAGCGATAGACTCAAATTATGTCATAAAGAAAGGTTTGTAAACAATACCAGACACACACATTTTTCATTCTGATTCATAATTTGCCCTTGAGATTGTATTGCTGGGCCTCCTACTATCACCCGCTTAAAGTTAAAAGGTGTTGAAGAGATTCTGCAGAGGATTGTGACATGCACCTGGGAAGGCTTCCTCCTTGCTCATGGGCATATGGAGTTTTATACACCAAAGTTTACTGATGGTTGGTGCTGTAAAAATCCACTTGCCTGCTCACGTACACACTTTGAGCCAGCAAGTGTCATCGAGCCCTTACTGCAAGTGAGGCAGTTCTGCTCCACAGCGAACAGCTGATTGTCAGCAGGAGAAACGTTATTGGGTCCAATCCCATGCCCCACACAAGCTGCTTGCAAATAACTCGCGTTTAAGTCTATTGCGGGGCCACATTCCGAAAAACAGAGGTAAACCAAAGTAACTACTTTGATTTAATTAAATCAAGGTAACTATTCCATTTCAGTAGTGTTCAGACGAATAGACTAACCCGAAGCAGTACTGTGCTAGTTTCTCCCCCTCCTCCAGCTGAGACGTAATGATTGCTTTATGATTTCTGCCCTCACATTGATAAATGTTCATATGAACAGTTACTTTTAAACCAAAGTATGACTATTTTAAGGAGTAAATAGTCTCTCTTTCAGTCTCTTCCTACTCCTGAATAATGTTTAATAATTAGCACTCTGTATATATCTTGTAAGTCTAATTAAGTGTTCTAAACTTAATTTGGCCTAAATAATAGTCTGTAATTATTTGGAATGTGCTTTTGTCAGGAACAAGTCATGCCAAACTTGTACGTTTTGCATTTAGGGGAAAAATCACCCTAAATAAACAAGTATAAGGTGGTGTATATCTGGTTTGGCAGCAGCACATGTAAGAAGGCTTTAGTGATTGTGGTTGATCAGAAACTGAACTGAGCAATGTGATATGGGCCACAAAAAAGGCTAATGCAGTTTTAGGCTTCATAAACACAAGCATTGTCTCCAAATCAGCAGAAGTAATAGTTCCTCTCTTTTCAGCATTGGTCAGACCTCACCTGGAGTATTATGTTCAGATTTTGGGCATCTCATTTTAAGGAGGAGATTGACAAATTGGAGCCGGTTCAGAGGAGGACAACAAAGTTGATAAAGGGTCTGAGAAGCAAGTTGTTTTACTATTTTGTCTCACCCCATGTTTCCCTGTTTTGATTTCCCCTCTTTTTAAAAATATGTCTTTATTAGCTGTGTAGTTATTTAAATGAAGTCTTCCTTTTTTATAATCTATTGACTTCAGAGACAAGAATCCCTCCACGCTCAAGGCAGCCCATATCTAGACAGGAACCTAGTATTGTCCTTATCCCTCTCAAGCTTTCTGCTATGTCTGTGCTCCCTGTAGAGCAGTAAGATAGCTAACTTAACCACCTCAAATGCCTTGATTGGGAAGGACACTGCTCTACCACACTCACCAACCCTCCACACCCATGTGCGTTGCAGTTCATAGCCTGGTTACAATGTAGGCACTGTGTATCTGAAAGGGGCGTGGCCAAGTCAGAAAGGGGTGGAGAGTCCCTGTGCCCCACCCCGATTCCTGCATGGCCACGACCTCTTACAGTGTTGTGATGTCAACACTGCCTCGTGTCCCAATGCCACTGCCCCCTCCCTGTTGTTGCAACTATTCCTGTGGCAAGGCCAGGGCTGGAGCAGCAGCAGGAAGGGTAGGTTTTGCTGGAGATGTTCAGGATCTGCCTCAGACAGTGGGGGCTCCTTCAACCAGTGGCTAGCAACATTTTTGCATGCACATACATGTGCGCGCACGCATGCACGCACACGCACACTCTGGTGAGTAGGTTTGCATGCTCATTGCTTAGCCGATGTAGGGTTCATACATCTGTCCCTGATGTTTTGTCTCGCATGTCAGCATGCCTAAAATCTCTGACCACCGTGTACTCTTGATCTTATACCAATAGCATTTATTGCAGCCGACACAGCAGTTAGTGGGCAGAAAGAAACAGTTCCTTTGCTGGCTAAATGTATCCAATTCAAAGCCCTTCTTTTCCTCTCCTGCCTCTCAGTCAGAACCCACATCAAGGGAGCTGTAGCTAAATTCAGCAGGATCCATGGTGTATAGTCTACCTTTTCCCCCACAGCAAGCAGCTATAGTAGCAGCCAAAACACCAGAGCTGCCATCATAATTCCTGTGCTGGTCTCACACAGAGTTAAATGCTCTCTTTCTATTTGTCTATTACAGAGTGTGGTTGCCAAGCGTGAAACACACAAGAAATGAATTAGCTTGAAGAAGAGCTCTTAGAAGTAGCTCTAAGGGCGGATTCACACGTGTGTTTAAATCGCACAGCTGCCTCGGTGGCATCGTGCGATTTAAAGAACCCCACACTTCCGGGTTAGTGTGAATACGGTGAGTGCGCACATTTCCACTTAGCCCGAATGTTTGGAGTGCGGTTTGAAAAGTCGCTCTGAGCAGCTTTTCAAACCGCACTCCAAACATTCGGGCTAGGTGGAAATGTGCGCACTCACCGCATTCACACTAACCCGGAAGTGCGGGGTTCTTTAAATCGCACGATGCCGCCGAGGCAGCTGTGCGATTTAAACACACATGTGAATCCCCTCTTAGATGTAGCTTAGAAGAGCTTAGAGCTCTTAGAAGCTCAAAAATGGCTATCCACTCACCAGGAAAGTTGGCCCTTTAGCTGTTAAGGAGAGCTGAGAAACAGCCTGCCTTAAAGGTTTATGAGGGCATTGAGAGTTTACAATTGTGAATATCTAGCAATGTCAAGAGATGACTAAAGTTATAGAGAACATTCAGAGCCATAATACCTCTGGGGGTCTGTTGTGAGAAAGATATCATCATCATCCAATAGCCATCACCTCACAAACATTTGTTTGCAGACTTTTATTTTCCTTTTGTCTGCAGGGAACAAACTATAATTAAGAGTTAGGAAACAGCCCAGCCCTGCGGGACTAAGCCAACACAATTCTAATGCCTAGCTCCAGGTTCAGTCTTGGAACCTATTTAATCTTTGTCATGCTGCAGCACCTCAGTGGGAGCCATGCCAACATTTTCACTGCAGCCGTAGACAATTTCAAGCCAGAAATGGAATAAGCACTGCCCTCCTTTTCTCATAGTCGGCATACAGCTTAGACCTCAAGTGTAAAGTACCATCGATTGTTTTGGATCATTTTTATTCCACAGTACAGATGTCTTCTTCAGTCCGATATGCCATTTGTTCTTATCTAATGACAGCTACGTTCCTTCCTCTGCTGTCTATTGAAAAGCTATCTCTTTGGCCACAGTTTTGTGTTATTGCATATCCCTATCTTCACTTTTGTCTGCGGCTTAGAGGTGTTATCTTGTAGGCAGAGTAACGTACACCCAGGTAGTAAGTAGCCTTTATCTAGAATACCCAGGGGTGGGGAGTGATAGGACAGAGCTGAGCCTAGCCATGCTAAGTAACTGCTATGCCTCTCATTATGGGAATTTAGATTAAACACCCCTAGTTATGGAAGCTGAATACCTTTGTGATGTATTAGCTCTTTTCTTCTTAGTTTCAAATGTTAAACTATATTTTAAATGAGAAAGCTTTGCAAACATTAAGCTTTGGCTTTTAACATTATGGTTATGTGATGGGATAGAACTGTGGATTTGGATAAGGAGATGCAGATAATTTAGTTATTAACGCCAGGTATGCTTAGTGCTTACTTTGTAATAAATAAATAAATAAATAAATAAATAAATAACAATAATGAAAAATACCAGGCTGCCCTGAAAGTCCTGCCCTGTGAGCTCAGGAAACACAGGGATGGGGAGTATTTCAAAGGAGTTGGTGGAGATATGCAGCCATCATCTCCTCAGATCCATAGATTCCATTAGTCCCTGTTTCTACCCTTAACTTTGACATCCCTGGCTCAGGTCCAGATTAAGCTTGACGGAGACCAAGGTTGGTGCTGCTGCTGCCTATCAGCTATCTGGCACTGCCGATCAGTTCCACCCCTGTCAGGAGCGACTGAAGCTGAGGCTGGTGTTTCTGCATCCAGCTGTTGATTGGGGTTTGCGAAGTAGCAGCAATAGCCGGGTGTGGAAGAGGTGCCAGGGCTGAGCCTTGCCTCAAATTAAACCCTGACTAATCATGGGTAAAGCCACTGACTTCTTTCTTATTGAATTCCTCCATGTGTATCCTCATTACGCTATCCAGTGACATTAGAGATTTTGAAGGTTGATGGCAGCAGTGACCAAACCATGTCTCCGGACTCACATGCCACTCAGGCAATTCACATGTGGCTCTTGGTCAGTGGTAGTCCTAGGCTGCTTTTAGATGAGCGGCGCGCGATTGTGCATCGCGATTGCGCATAATTTGAAACGTCCGCCTGTTGTAATTAGACGAGACGGAAGTGGGGTATTATGCGCATATTATGGCGGTGGCGCATTTTTAAAGTCCGCGAATTAAATAGCTCACAATCGCAATGCATAATCGTGCGCCGCTCGTCTAAAAGTGGCCTTAGGCCTTGAGCTGCCTTAATGATCTTGATCTACCTTAATGATAATGTCTTATTTCATTGCACTCGAGTCTCGGTAGCTGAATTGCAGCTGCTCTTCAGAATTTAGCTGTTAAGAAGACCTCCAAGAACTGGCTCCGCCAGCCAATCACAAAACAGGAGAGATTTGTGGGTGTGCCTGCATGTGTGTATATCTTGTAGCTCTCAGCCATATCAAAATTTTGGTATGTGGATCCTCATATTGTGAACTTTGGCTGTCCGTGGTCTATGGCTACATGGACAGCCTTTCACAATTCTTTTCTGGTCTTCACTATTCATTTTGAAAAACTTTTACCCCACTCCTGCGCACATGGCAGCTCGGGGCAGCTCACAATTGAGATAATACAGTATAAAAATAGTTTGAAAATTTAAAACACCTAAATAAAATTTATAAAACTACCAGAAGCGGAATCAGTTCCCCTCACCCTCCCCAACCCTTCCCACGCTCCCCATCTCCCTCCCCAAAAGCCTGGCGTAACAGCCAAGTCTTGCACTGTTTCTGGAAAGAGAGGCGGTCTGGGACTAGGTGGGCCTCTGTCAGGAGGGAATTCCAGAACCTAGGAGCAGTCACCAAGAACGCCCTCCCCATCATTGCCACCTGGGAGACCCGGGGGACCTCGAGTTGGGTGTCCCCGGCCGACCGCAGGGGCTGCACCATGGCCCGGGGGGGTGAGGCGGTCCCACAGGTGAGCGGGGCCCAGGTTGTTTAGGGCTTTATAGGTTAACACCAACACCTTGAATACCCAGAAGACAATAGGTAGCCAGTGCAGAGAATGGAGCACCGGTGTAATACACTTTCAATGACCTGTCCCTGTAAGGAGGCGGGCTACCGCGTTCTGCACCAGCTGCAGCCTCCGGACCATCACCAAAGGTAGCCCCACGTAGCGGGTGTTGCAATAGTCCAGTCTAGAAGTGATGAAGGCATGGTGATGGTGGCCAGGTCAGAGTCTGAAACATACAGCCACAGCCGCCGCACCAGATGTAACTGGTGAAAGGCACTCCTTGCCACAGCCATCACCTGGAAATCCACGCAGAACTGTTAATCGAGAAGCACCCCCAGACTACGAACCTGGGAAGCTAAAGGGGGGCAGACCCCATCAATAACAGGGGCTACCACCCCCTCAGCCCTACCCACCAGCATCAACTCAGTCTTGTTGGGATTCAGCTTCAGACGGCTTGCCCTCATCTAATCCTCCACAGCCGCCAGATACTGGGTAAGCACTGAGACTGCTGAGTCTGGGTCTGCAGAAAAAGAAAGGTAAAGCTGGGTATCATGGGCATACTGATGACCGTGTACGCCAAACCCTCTCATGACCTCGGCCAAGGGCTGCATATACACATTGAATGCTAAACACTTTCAGTTGCTATATAGTCCTAATTTTTGGAGGTCGCCACACATCTTAAATCTTCCTATACGTCTGGTAGTTCCTGGTGGATTATTATTCATCACTGTAAGTATTACTATTTTAACTCCAGTGTATTATTAAACCCCAGTGTATAATAATATATAAATACCCTTAAAAATATAAATTTTGCTACACTGGAGTTAAAATAGTAATATATAGCGCTAGCAGTGTACCTGGCACTGTACAGTCAGTAGTTATTGACAGGTCCCTACCCCAAGGGGCTTACAATCTAAGGCTACATTCACATCTGCTGGTGGTGAGACCTGTGAGGGAAGATGCGGCAGTGGGGAGGAGCTGGAGAGCAGAAGAAGAGCCAGTGCAAACGGGGATCTGCTGCAGCTTTTCTCATGCATGTCAGGGCAGGATTTTGTGCCCTGACGTGCGAGAGAAGCTGTGGTAGATCCCCGTTCGCACCAGCTCTTTTCCTGTCAGCTGGCTCCTCCCCGCTGCCATGTCTTCCCTCACCGCTCCCTCTGCTGCCACCGCTGCCGCAGATGGGAATACAGCCTAGGAGAGGCAAGGAAAGGGGAGACAAGGGAAAGGTGAATGTACTTAACTTAGTTACAAGGAAGAGATTCTGAGGGAGGGAGGGAAGAGGACACAATTTTACTCACGAGGAGCCAGGGAAAGTCTGACAGAAGAGGAAGGCTTTTAGGAGGGAGTTGAAAGTTGGGAGGGAAGGAGCAGAACAAATGTATCAAGGAAGGGAGTTCTAGGCATGGGGGGCAGCAAGGGAGAAGGGGCAAATGTTTAGAGGAGCAGGGGAGTTGCAAGCAGGTAAGAGTGGGGGCAGAGGAGGAGCGAAGTTCCCGGGCAGGAATGTGGCAATATACAAGAACCGAGAGAGAATGCAGGTATTGTGTTCCAGGGTGGCTAGTGCGCTTGATTTGGAACTATCTCACCTCAGTTCAAATCCTGACCTTGAGCAAGTGACTCCGCATTAGTCACTCCCTTCTTTGTATGTAACATAGGTCCTGGTGAAATTGGGCCTCACCAGCTGATCATTTTCATGTTGGGCAAGTCACAAACATGCTGACCCAGTGTTTGGACTGGGATGAAGCCCGGACACGATGGCAGGAGTATTGTGAGGAGTAATAAATTAATGTTTGCTCAACACTGTACTCTAATCCAACTATTCCAAGACTTTTTCTGAAACTCCCAAGCTCTCAGCAATTTCAAGCAACCTCTGTTCCTTTACTTCAGCCTGTTCCTTTACCTGAAAGCAATCAGTTATGAACTAAATTCTTGCCTGTCCTGGCTGGTAAAAGCCAGCCGGGAGATGCTGAGACCGCTGCTGGCTGGGGCTCTTAACGCCTCCCTTCAGGAGAGTACAGTGTCAGATGTTCTTAAAACTGCGGTTGTCGGTCCCCTGTTTAAAGAAACCATCTTTGGGTGTTGACTCCCCAGCCAGCTATCAGCCTGTCTCTAACTTGCCCATTTTAAGGGAGGTTATTGAATGGGTGGTTGCCTGAGAGCGTCAAACTCATCTCGATCTGATTGGATTCCTGGACCCATTCCAGTTGGGCTTTCACCCTGGGTATGGCACAGAGACTGCACTTGTGGCCTTGGTTGATGACCTGTGCCTGGAGATTGACAAGGGGAATTCCACCGTTTATCCTGTTAGATCTTTCGGCAGCCTTTGATACCATTGATCATGAGGTGGTGTTGACATGACTATGGGACCTGGCAGGGATGTATTGGACCGCCATTGAGTGATTCTTCTCTTTCCTATTCGGGATGTCCCAGAGAATGGTGATGGGTGATTGCTTGTTGTCTTCTCAGGACCTCCTCTATGGGGTCCTGTGGGGTTCCATTCTGTCACCCCTCTTGTTCAATGTGTGTATGAGACCGGTGGGTGAGGTCATTCGAAGGTTTGGGGTGAAATGCCATCAGTACACTGAGGACACCCAGTTCTACCTCTCTTTTTCATCCAACCCAGGCCCTGTATTCTCTGTGCTTACCCATTGCCTGCCTGGCTGCTTTGGGGGACTGGATGAGGTTGAACCAATTCAAGCTGAACCCAGACAAGACTGATGTGATGATGGTTGGCCAGTCTTGTGACCTGGAGGGGATTGGGACTCCTCTTATTTGATGGCGTCCGGTGCCCTCTGGTTGATCAGGTACGCCGCCTTGGAGTGCTTCTGGACCTCTTGTTGCACCTGGATTGGCAGGTTGCAGCGGTGGCCAGGAGCACTTTTAATCTACTCCATCTTGTGAGAAGGCTGCAGCCTTTTCTTTCTGATTCTGATCTAGCCACTGCCTTCTTCTACTACTACTACTACTATTGCTAATCATTTCTATAGCGCTACTAGGCGTACGCAGCACTTTACAGTCACAGATTTTTCAGAGACAGGTCCCTGCCCTGTGGGCTTACAGTCTAATATGGACAAGGGTGAGGGGAACACAAGGACAGACAGACACAAAGACACATTCCCATTTTTCAGATGGGGAACTGAGACTGAGAGATTGTGACTTGCCCAAGGCCACCCAGTGAGTTCATGGCTAGGGCAGAATTTGAACCTGTACAAAGAGAAAGGTCTTACATGCCTCCAGAAGACCCAGCACTTTATCCGCTACACCACACAGTACTTTATCCAATATACCACACAGGCTCTCTGAAAGCACTGTCATCCATGCTTTTGTCAACTCGAGGCTAGATTACTGTGACACGCTTTATGCGGGGGTGCCCTTAATGACTGTTTGGAAGCTGCAGCTGGTGCAGAATGTGGCGGCTTGCCTCCTGTTGGGGGTGAGGTGCCGTGAGCACATTACACCCGTGCTCCATAGTCTGTACTGGCTCCCTATAGCTTTCTGGGAACAATTCCAGGTGCTGTTTTTGACCTTTAAAGCCCTGAATGTTCTGTGCCCCACATATCAGAGAGACTGCCTGTCTTTCCATGCCCCACTGCAGCCCCTACTATTGGCCAGGAGCGCCTCCCTGTGGGTACCCTTGGTTAGTCTTGCATGTACGATGAGGGCTCGCATTGGGGTGTTCTCAGTTGCTGCCTCGATGTTATGAAACTCCCTTCCTCCAGAGGTTCGGTTGAGTCCGAGTCTGAACATCTTCTGGAGGCGTGTAAGACCTTTCTCTTTGTACAGGTATTTGGTGGTTAGGGATAAAGAATGCAGGGTTTGCTGGGGGTGGTGGGGTGGGGTGTTGGAGTGAGACGTGGGGAGGTGGTATTAGTTTTGTGGGGGGCTGTGGGATGGCTGGGGTTTTGTGTGTGTGTGTGTGTGTTGTATTTTATTTTTATGGATTTTTATGTTTTTAGCTGCCCTGAGCCTTTAGGGAAGGGCGGGATAAAAATATAAATAAATAAATAATACTTGCATTTTGTGTTCCACGCAGAATGCCTGGAACATTTTGCATTGCTCCTTTGGAAGAAGAATGCATGCACAGAATTTCTGGCCCATGACTTGTCACTCCATGCTAAATCCCACCCCTTTACCTTCCTGTATTGTCTCTGCCCACATCCATCCAAAATAAGCAATGACACTGCCTGCTCCAAAGTTGCTTTCTATTTATTGTGTTGCTTTTGCACAAAAAAAGAGGCACTGTATTGAAGCAACTGTGTGTTAAGCCAGCTGTGCTTCTGTGGGACACTGTTCCATGGCTTGTCAGCCTAAATGCTCATGTTCAGTTCAAGCATACAGCATTTTCCTCCGTTCTATCTTATCCTTCACCAATTGGGGTTATTGGGCATTGTCACTGGAAGTGCTTTTGCTGACTGCACACAGTCATTTTGGTACAATTCTAAAGGCAATTTGTAGTCTGAAGAACATTTTCCATGCTGTCCTCTACACATTGGCAAAACCTGCCTGAGATTTAGATTTTTCTTACCTGGAATGGAAGAACTTCTAATTGCATAGAAATACCCTTTGTATGGCCTAATCATATACCATTTGTATGGTAGTTCTAATTGCATAGAACTACCCACTGGCCCATGGAGGCTTCCCTCCCCCGTTATGAGTCACCAACTGTTGAATGGGTGTGGAACACATCTAGCCTGCCAACTAGCCACATCTAGCCTGTTCAACGTGTACATGCAGCCTTTGGGAGAGGTTGTCAGGGAGTATGGAGTGAGTTGTCATCAATATGCTGATGACACCCAGCTATATCTTCCATTTTCCTCTGACTCAGGCCCTGCAGTCTTGGTGCTTACCTGGTATTTGTCCGCTGTGGGGGATTGGATGAGGACGAGCCGCCTGAGACTAAATCCTGACAAGACGGAGGTGATGGTTGTGGGGAAGGCCGGGGTGGTGGTGCCGGCCCCCATCACTGATGGGGTCCGCTCCCCTGGTTTCTTAGGTCTGGAGTGTGGGGGTGCTCCTGGACCCACAGCTCCTGGACCCACATGCTCAGGTGACGGCTGTGGCAAAAGGAGAATTTCACCAGTTACATCTGGTGTGTCGGCTTAGGCCGTATGTCTCAGGCTCGGATCTGGCCACGGTCATCCATGCTTTTATTACCTTGAGACTGGATTACTGCAACGCACACTACGTGGGGCTGTCCTTGGTATTGGTTCAGAAACTGCAGCTGGTGCAGAATGTGGCAGCCTGTCTCTTAACAGGGACGGGCCGACGCAAGCATATAACACCGGTGTCTCGCTCTCTGCACTGGCTGCTGGTAGGTTTCTGGGCCCAATTCAAGGTGTTGGTATGAACCATTAAAGCCCTAAACGGCTTGGGCCCCGCCTATCTGCAGGACTGCCTCACCCTCCGGGTCCTGGAGCGGCCCCTGCGGTCGGCTGGGGGCTCCCTCCTCGGGGTTCCCCGGGTGTCTACTGTGAGGAGGGCATTCTCCGTGGCTGTGCCGTGGCTGTGGAACTCCTTCCCATTGGGATCCGCTTGGCAGCTGACCTCCCCTCTTTCCTCAGACAACGTAAGACCTGGCTGTTCTGCCAGCCTTTTCCCGAGAGAGATAGTGTGGGTGGGTTGGGTTAGGGTGGGGGGATGGGGTTTTATATTGTTTTAATTGATATTATTATGGTTTGTTTTAATGTCTGGAATGTTTTAATATATTGTGAGTCGCCTCAAGATGCCGGAGGCAGGAGGGGGTGACATATAAATTGTAAAAAAATAAAATAAAAAATAATATAACTACACCATCTACATATGTCCTATGTAGAAGGACACTCCAGCCCACAGAGCCCTGCGAAGGCATGGATCCAGCTTCCAGGGAGGATGAAGGTTCTCCACCTTGGCTTTAAAAGATACATGGCACTCAATTGTTTCTGCAAAAAGTCTCTTGGTCTTATCTTGGACCCTGTACCTAGTAAAAAACACTCTCAGTAAATAGAAAAGATCAATGCAGATCAGTGGTAAAAGGGAAAACGCACACAGATCCCAGCAGTTTGGGCATGGCAACACTGATTCTGAATGAGCAACTGCACCCACTGGCCTATGGTGGCTTTCCTTCTCTCTCCGCCCCCCCCTACCCCTGTTATGGTTCACCAACTGCTGAATGGATGTGGAACACATCTAGCCTGCCAACTACACCACCTACATGCTTGGAAAATGTTTGGAAAAAAATCTCCTGCTAAGGAGTCTGAATTATAAAATAATATTTAAGTTGTTTGTTTTTAAAAAAAAAAAAAAAGTTAAGAGAATCATTTGCTGAACATGTGCTTACACCTACATTCAGTCAAGCTAGTGTTACATGAGCTTCAAGGAAATAAACCTTTCCCTTTTCAACTAGTGCTTCTAACAAGGATAGTTTTGAAATTATTCTCAGTATGTATGTGTGTGTTTCCCTATTGTCTGGTATGTTGGCAACCAAAATACTTGCACTCAGCTCAACAATCCTTTGCACAGTGCACTGTAATGCACGTTAACCAGCATTACACATACAGTATATACCATGGAGTGACTAATGCAGGGTAATGTAGTAGCCACTCTAAGAAAAGAAACATCCCACATGTGGCCATAAACATCTGTTTTTACTATTAGTGCTTCTCCAGATGTAGTAATTGATGAAAAGAAAAGAAAAATATGGAAATTTAAATCCTTAACATGCAAAGGGGTCAAAAGAAGTGTAACTCACTGAGGAAAATGAGAACACAAGTCATTTTTGATATATTAGTAAGTCACACCAGTAGTACTTAGTACTTTCTTCCAAACTCTCCAAAATGTTTCATTCTCAAGTTTAGGTATCCTAACCTGGTAAAACAAATAGATTATTTCGTGTGTGTGTGAGTGTGTGTGTGTGTGAGTGAGAGAGAGAGAGAGAGAGAGAGAGAGAGAGACGGGGGGTGGGTGGGCATATAATGGATGACTACACTAATTCTTAACTCTGGAATTACTGTCAACACCAGGGCAATACCATCCAATCCTGGAAGCTAGGAAGTCTCTCTGAATCCAAAGGGCAGGCTCATGCTCCTTCAAGCAGAGAATCTCATCTACAAATGTATAAAATACAAATCAAAGATGATATTTCTTGCCCCCGTTGCATTTAGTCATGCTGCTAAGGCTGCTTGCCTTTTCTTATAATTAGAACAGCATGAAAATTTCATAGCAAAATTGTGCTTTTTCTTCAGGTTTATGAATTTTTGATGAAAATCTTTACATATTTCTGAATTTTGTCAATCTTTGCTTACAAAGTGGAGGGAAAAATAAAAAAGCAAACATAATTTTGACAAGTTAATTTTAAAAGTGAATTCATAATGTTCTTATGCAAATGAAAGTTTTCACCCAACTCTGTTTGGTACTGTGCCATATTGTTTGACTGGACAGCAGATTTTACTCTGGCACATTTAATTCTAGGGACTGCCACTTCCAGAGAGAATGTGGTTGCTATGTTGGTCCCAAATACGAGACAGAGGCAAAGTAGTTCTGAGGATAACTTTTTTTCTGTTGGTTAAAGTATGTAAGATTTGAGACCATGCAAGACCCTTCCTCAGGCAAATAGAAAGTTAGAACTATATGAATGCAATCACTGGCCACCAGTTGAAGGCAAATAACTCCCCCTTCCGCACCCCAGAGTGATTGCTTTCATATATACACCTGTCCATTACTCAGTCTATATTTGACCATTTTCTTGGCTGAGAAAGGACCCTGTGTAGTTTGAAAGCTTGCATGCTCTCACCAAGAGAAGTTGGTTCAATAAATATATTGTCTGAACTACATTAAGTGTAAACAGACACGGAGGCTATGGGGGGTGTGTGTGTGTGTACACTCACGTCCACCCGTTTCCAGCCCTGCTTGGGTCTGCTTTAGATTGGACAGGTGGTTTCTCTAGGCCATGGGCCGCCCACATGGTACCCCCTCTGGCCCTGCATCATAATTGTGGCTGCTCACCCAATTCTCTAGGCTGGCGCCTGCAGCACCATAATGTTGACCAAAGTATCAACTGGTCGGGCACAGAGCTGCACTGTGGGTCTTCCCAACAGATGGACAGCAATCACTTTCCGCCGTTGCCCTGGGTTTGACTGGCCCGTTTGAGCGTCATGCTTTGGGATGTTCCGGAACATTGCTGGCAGGGCTGCCCTGGAGCACAAACAGCCTGCTCCAGTTTTCACATCTGGTGATAGCTATTTACACAGACAGGCCAACCTGGGGGAGAAATGGGCAGAAGGCAAACTGCTGTCCATCTTAAAAGCACTGTTTGTCTCAACTTCTCAGAGCTACATTCAGGCTTGCATTGCACATGTCTGAAATGTGAACAATGGCAGGATTTGAGTCTGAGAGATGGGTAATATAGGGTATTTTCAGATGTTACGTGGTCAATGTCAACCACACTCAATTCCCTGTGGTGGCTTGGACCACGTAACGTCTGTTGGGGGGAACGGATGTTCCCCCCCAGATGTTACCACGGCGGGGAATCACATTCACCACGCGAGCGGCCGGAGCGGTGGGACTGGAGGCCGTCGCGTGGTGAAGGCAATTCCCCGCCGTGGTGACCCCCGCCGTCACGTCTGGATGGCAGCCATGGCCCGGAATCCACACAGGGATTCCGGCCCATGGCCATAGCGGGCGAGCGCTGCAGCGGCATTGGTCGTGGCGGCCACCCATCTCCCCAGAGGGCGGGGAGCGTGGAGGGGGAGGGGGCGGGGCCGTGCGGCTGCACGTTGTGCCGTGTGGCCCCGCCCCCTCCCCAATTCCCCACCGGGATCCCCCGGCATGTCTGTTAGGATGTGACGGGTCATCCCGGCGGGGGATGAATTAATTGATTTCGTGACGGGGCCAGTTGGCCCCGTCACGTCTGAAAACACTCATAGATGCATTTCATTTAGGATTTGTTGATATTTGATGTGGAAGGATCATCCGTGTCTCATGCAGTCTGCATTTAGGGTGGTGGATTATTTACAAATGATGTGAACTCATCAAGAATATCCTTGATCTGTGAGTGAAAAGGGCCCTAACATACACTGTATTGACTTTCCTACCGAGCCTTTATTTATTTATTTATTTAATTTATTGTGGAATCCTCCTTGGAAAGAGTTCTGCGGACAAAGGAAAACATAGGGCATATTCACACAAGATACTCTCCACCCACCTGCCACCCACTATTCATGTTGCAGGACTGCAGTGTTGCCCTGTGGGTGCCCTGTAACTTCTATAGTGGGTGGGTAGTGAGTGGAGAGTGTCTTTGTGAAAATGCCCATAGAGGTACCTTTGAAGCAGGGAGCCAAAGGCAGGGAAGTGATTTCAACAGATTTCAAGAGACCCGCCTGCTCATTCTGGAGGCCAAATAAATTGATGGCTCCACAGTTGAGCAAGCCCTCTCCCCTGTAAAACATGAATAATCTTATGAAAATGGCAGTATGTATTCTTACAGTCCTGGGATGGGAGGAGCATCTAGCCCTGTTAAATTAGTTGTATATTCTTGTTTGAAATAGGTGTGCCTTGAACCAGTTTAATCTGTGTAGATATCTGAACATCGGACATTTATCAACTGGTTGAGTTGAATAAATAGCAGGCAAGCATCAGAATAAGTGTATTTTTAAGTGTCTCTCAACAAACTGAAAGATCAAAGTGCAGGATCTTACTTTAAAGTGTACTATGCAGATACTGTATGTAGTCACACCCTGGAAAATCAAAGATTCAGAAAACAATTCATGTATTATGTAAACCGATAGTTGTATTTCCCCCCTCATGCACAGTCTGCATAATTTGTGTATGAGAAAAGAGAGTAACAATTAGGAAATGTCACATATCTGTATGTTGGTATACAAACATATGATCACTGCTGTCATCAAGAGTGCTTATTATTTCAAATAACTTTCAAAGTTCTCACATATCTGGGAGGTTACCACAGAAAAGATGGAGAGCATTTTCCCCCCATTACCAGTGAGGATAGGACAAAAAAACCCCAATGGGTTCAAACTACAGGAAGATAAATTTGGTTTAAATATTATGACAGAGAAATCCTAACGGAACACATTAGCAATGGAATATCTTGCTTAGGGAGGTTGTAGGAATCTCCTTCCTTGGAAGTTTTCAAGAAAAGAATGGATAGACCTCTGTCAGTGATGCTTTAGAATGATGAAGCATGTCCTGCCTAAGGCGGGGGTTGGACGAGATGGCTCTTGTGACCCTTTCCAGCTCTTCACTTCAGTGATTTCAAACTGGTGAGACAATGATCAGCACAGCTACTAACATCTGAAACCGGGTAAAATAAAGGCTGCTGTATATCAAAGCGACACTCGAAACATCATTCAATAAGTGAACTGAATTTGCAAATTCAGCTGCTCGGTTTCAGAACTGCTTTAGAGTTTTCCCTCTGTGTGCCAAAATTGGAATACTGTGTTATGTGATTATGGAATTAGGCTATCTATTGCTTTGATCATTGTAATGCCCATTGATAAGAATTCTGTGGGGGTGTAGCTTTTAACTTCATTCTGTTCACTCCTTTAACAACCAGTAGCAATCAGATAGGAAATTAGAAAACATGGTCTGAATTTTAGCCCTATCATTGGGGTTACTATTAGACCTGATGGAACTTATTCTAAGCAAGCGATATTGAAATAGGATTTTATTTTTATTTTTTTTAAAAAAAATTCTAATTTTGTAAAAAAAATAAAAATGGTTATGATTAATATTTTTGAATTAATTAAATATTCTTCTCTTCCATCCCCTTTTCTTTGAAAAGATCTTTGCTTACGTTTTGGTTTTCAGCAACTGGTATTCCAAAAACTGAAAATTCAGGTTTCTAAAGCAGCAACAGCAGCAATATTCTGATACCTTAGAAACAATTTGGTGTGGGATTTTTTTTTAAAAAAAAGAAATTGGAGAGGGTGGTGACATTTTAACCACCCCCCGCCTCTAACCTCTTTCTGTTGTTATCGTTGGTTGAAACATGGGGTATTTTTTTTATATACAGAGAGATTGCTTTTGAACCCTATTGTAATATTGTACCCACATTCTTTATTCAGTAGTGAACTCCTGAATTATGAATTTGGACAATTGCTGCAATGTAGTGGATGCTCACGTTAAAGATACTATTAATGTTATCACAGTGAACACTCTTTGTTTCAAGAATCCCTCATTTTACTGTGGAGTACAATCCCTCTGTAGCCCCCCCAACCTTTGGGGACTACCAAGTGCTTATCCTGCACTTGCAGTAAGACTGCCACTAGGGAGCAGGAGAGAACAACTGAGTGAGTTGCAGGGTGGGAGGGAGAAAAAAAGGAGACAAGATGGCTGCCTGAGGAGAGGCTGAGAAGGCCTGGCAGAAGAAACAGGGGTGCTAAATCAGCAGCACAAAGCAGAGCTGTGATCAGAGGCTGCCTGAAAGGGAGGCACGCCAGAGAGAGAGGAGGGGAGTTGGAGCTGCCAAGGAACCCGGGGCAGTCAGAAGAGACATGAGCCCTCGCCGAAGCTACCAGTGAGGGAAGGGTGAAGGCTCCAGCGAGCTGCCAGCTTACTGACAAAAACCCGTGGAGAGGATAGTCGGTCAGCAGCCCAGCTGACGGAGGACCAGAGGGAAGGACGGAAGTCTGAGGATTCAAAATCCCAGGTACCAGAGGGACGGCGTGGGAGGTCGGCTGGCAGGACGGCCAGCAGCGCATTCATCCAGGCAGCACAGCCCAGCTTCAACCAGGCCAGCGGAGGGAAAGCCCACCGGCCTGAGGGGTCGCCTTATCCCATGACCCTATTATTGTTACCCTGACAAGAAGCTCCTAGAGGCCTCAGCCTGCGCACTAACTGGCCCAGCCCAGCACTATAGGGGAGAGGGAGTGCGGGGTCCCCAGAGAATCTGTTGGGGGAACAGGGGAACTTGAAGCAGTTTCAACCTGCCTTGCGAGGTTTTATTTTCTGTTTAGAATAAACCTGTTGTTTAACTTGTTAGCCTGTCTCATGTGTGCGTGTTTCAATGGGGGGTTCTCTGAGTTAGTCCTACGCATTCCCGCCACAGGGCCCCGGGCCGTGCAGCGGGGGAGTAGCCCACCCCTTTCCTCATCAGGATCGCTATAGTCCTGTATGCACCCTGGATGGAGGCACTGCAGTTTGGCACCAAATCAGGAGAGCAAGCCCATGAACCCAGGCACTCTATTCCTTGGACCCCTCCCCAGGAGACAAAGAGACGAGGGGGTAGCTGAGGGTGCCCAGAGAGAGAGAGTGCAACCATACTTTCTGTCTGGACAATACCTGTTGGTAAGAGTTTACAAACTTTCCAGCTACACAAAGTTTTTCCTCAGGTGAGAACCTAAAATTAAAGTCATTGGCCTCTATCCAAGGTCCACATGTACGACTCCTGCATACACATTAACCAAAACTTCAGTTGTGCATGCAGGAAAACTTGGGGAAAACCTCTGCCTCCTGACCCTGCTGCCACCATGACAGCTACCGTAGCCCTACTTCTACTTTTTCCAGTTGCGGTAAGACCAGGAAGCACAGGACTTTCTTTTGGCTATCCTGCACATGTGTACTATGTGTGCATGTGCAGTTATAGTTTTGGTCCCTGTGCATGTCAGAGGCACGCACATGGACCTTGGATTGGGGCCAATGGGCTTGATCCCAAACCCCCCACACAGCTGTTTTAGCCCACGTGCACAAACACCGTGCACACACATCCTGTATGCGTAGAGGTTTGGGATTGTCCCCATTGCATATACTATCTCCCATTCTACTATGCCTTCACTGATTCATGAGTTTACTCTCTTTGCTTTTTTAAGCCTGTTCCTCCAAAGGAAAGCAAACTCGCATGATGTGTGTGTTGATTCCACCGGCCAATTTTGTCCAAATGTGGTAGAGGGATACAAGGTCTAAGTAGAGATGCAAAGTTTTGTAACAATAGTTGCACCTGGAGGAGAAAGAAAGTCCTTTTGATAGCCAAAAATATCCCACTGACTTAAATTAGTACAGTGCTCCCTTTGTTAGAACACCCAACTTTATTTGTTTAGGTCCACAGAACTACTTGTTCTAAAGAAGAGGTTTTAAAAGTACTTGTTTTAAAAAGGTACAATAGGAGAAATAAAATAGAAATTTGTTTGTACTTGTGGATATTGTTTGCATTTTTTGGATAGTTATCTGAATAATAACCGCAGCAAAAACAGGACATTTGCATAGCAACACAGGTGGTTCGATTATTTAATAATTTTTGTTTCCATGTTGGCTATTATGCATGCATAATAATGTGAGTAGCACTAAAATATCTGAATAACTGAACAACCAAAGCAGCATATCTGGAAAGGGTATCCAACAAAGCAGGAACCAAATCATGGTGGTTATTTGCTGTGGAGGATCTAGATCGAAGCAGGCAAATTTGATGAATGAGTTATTCACTGCAGGTATTCATTTCAGCTCTAATCTGGAATCCAAGGGAGTGGAGTTGCAGTATCATCTGATAGGGACATGATCATAAGTGATATCTGATACACTTTTCCGGAACCATGGGGCTAAGTTTAACCCTCAGACGAATGAAAAATGCATTGCATTAATCCAGAATTGGGGTAAAATGACCCTAATTAAGTCACAATTGGGGAAAAAATAAATGTGATTGATTTGAAAATGCCTCGAGTTTAACATAAACATTTTAAATTAAGAGTTATTGTTTGCAGTACAGAAACAATACTAACACAAAAGGTATTTGGGGTCAAGATTACCCCAACAATCCCAACATTACGGTACTGGGGGTTGAATTGAATATGACCCTCAGTACCACAGGTGTGTAGTGCTTTCATTTTTCCATTTGTTACCATTGGGGTCCAATATGCCCCAATACTGTTTTAGTGAAGTTCTCAGGTTTTTAAAAAAATTACAACTGGGGTGGGGAGATGAACCAACCCAGGACAACTGACTCCATTACTGTTGAGGAATACATTTATTTTATTTATTTATTAAAATATTTATATCCCGCCTCTTCTGCTCCCAGCAGCTTGAGGCGGCTAACAATAAAAACACAGAATACAAAAATACACTAATAACAATAGATTAAAACACTACATTAAAATTCAACTAAAACCTCGGGGAAATAATTAGCCCCCACCACCCTAACCCATCCCACCCACCCATCACCTGTCTCACTCACCAAATGCCTTGCGGAATAGCAAGGTCTTGCATCTTCGTTGAAAGGAAGGGAGGTCCGGAGCCAACTGGGCCTCTGCCGGGAGGGAGTTCCACAGCCTAGGTGCGGCCACTGAGAATGCTCTCTCCAGAATTGCCCCCCGGGATACACGGTGGACCTCCTAGAAGGCACCCCCGGCCAACCACAGGGGCCGCTCCAGGGCCCGGGGAATGAGGTGTCCTGCCGGTAGGTAGGGCCCAAGCCGTTTAGGGCTTTGTAGGTCAAAACTAACACCTTGAATCAGGCCCAGAAAACTATAGGCAATCAGTGCAACGAACGGATCACCGGTGTAATGTGCTCATAGCCACCCATCCCTGTAAGGAGATGGGCTGCCGCATTCTGCACCAACTGCAGCTTCCGGACCATCACCATGGGTAGCCCCACGTAGAGCACGTTACAATAGTCCAATCTCGAGTTAATGGACGCATGGATGATAATAGTCAGGTCAGAGTCTGAGATATATGAAGTCGCCGCAGCAGATGTAGTTGGTGGAATGTGCTCCTTGCCACAGCATCCACCTAGACATCCAGGCGGAGCCGGGTATTGAGGACCACTCCCAGACTGTGAGCCTGGGAAACCAATGGGGGACAATCTCCATCAATGACGGGACATCACATTGCCTTACCCACTAGCATCATCTCCGTCTTGGGATTCAGCTTCAGTTGGCTTGCCCTCATCCAGACCCCCACCATCGCCAAGCATCAGGTAAGCACAGAGACTGAGGTGTCTGGGTCAGATGAAAACGACCTTCTCATAACCTTGCCCAGTGGTTGCATGTACACGTTGAACAGGAAAGGGGACAAAATAGAACCTTGTGGGACCCCACATGGGAGGTCCCCAGGAAATGAACAATCCCCAAGCACCACCCACTGAGCTCCTCTGGCCAGATGTGAGCGGAACCAGTCAAGGACAACTCCGCCCACTCTGGCCTGGTCCCACAGGCGAGTCACCAAGATCTCATGGTCAACGGTATCAAAAGCAGCAGAGAGATCTACTATAATCAGCAGGGTCGATTGACCCCAATCCTGTTCCCGACAGAGGTCGTTAACCAAAGCCACAAACGCAGTCTCAGTACCAAAACCTGGACGAAAGCCGGACTGCGAGGGACCCAGGAAACTGACGCCAGTCAGATGCTCCTGCCACTGCCAAGCCACAACCCATTCAATAATCTTCCCTAAAAAGGGAAAATTAGAGACAGGCCAATAACTGGTGAGGCAGTCAATGTCAAACAATGGTTTCTTGAGCAGAGGCTGCACCATCAACTCCTTGAGGCAGCTTGATACTCTGCCCTCCTGAAGGTAGGCATTTACCACCGGTGCCAGCAACGGCCCTAATGTCTCCCAGCTGGCCTTAACCATCCAGAATGGGCATGGATCCAGTTCGCAAAAGGTGGTTCTGACAACTCCAAGACCATTCTCCGCATCAGAGGGCAACACCTACTGAAACTGATCCCATGAAAGTCAGGGTGAATCGGGCCATTTTATCTGCGAAATAGTCAACAAAAACGTCACAGCGGGCATCCTATGGTTTGGGTTCCAGGTGGAGGGAGACTGGACTGACCATCCCCCTCACCACCCGGAAAAGCTCCGCTGGACAAGACTTCACAGATGCTATAAGGGTAGCAAAGAATTCCTTCTTTGCTGCCCGCATAGCTATGGCATAGACTTGTAAACTGGCTCTTTCACAATCAGTCAGCTTCAGTACAAGATCAGCCCTGCTGTTGCTCCAACCACCGTCCCTCCTGCTTCAACTGCTGCAGGTCCTCGGTAAACCGGGAAAGCCTGTGGTGCCGATAAATGGAGGGTGTCTAGACATAATGTCAACGGGTGTCTGAATGTGTGTTTTGGCCTTGATACGAACACTAGTTTGACCCTGTGTTCACGATGTGGTGCTGCTTAGACACACCGGACATCTTGGGGCAAATTGGTGTTTTGCTCACCACCCGACCTCAACACACAAGTACTGCCGCCTCATTCCCTGTGTTGTACCTGCTAACACGCTACGCAGTATAATTAGACACAATGTTGGCCATGTGTTCAGCCGGAACACAAGAATTGTCCTTTGATGCAATGGTATTCACATCGCGGGTTCAACGGGTGGCTAAATTGGTGTTGGGATTGTTACGGTGGCCAAACATGTGCTTAGGGGTTTTGATTCCCAATCTTCGTTATGTCTAAAGATGCCCTGAGTATGAAGTGGTACAGGTTTGTTTTAAAATGGTATGTGCTGGAAATAGTGGCTTTGAAAAAACGAAAAGAACTGTTAATAATTGGATTATTTTAGGAAGATGAAATTTAAAATGTCTTCAGCTGATTTGGGCCTGGGACAAAGGTGTCAATGGGATACCAACTGCTCTTTTGTTCTGCAGTCTTTTAAGCAGTACAAGACTGACCTGGGCCTTGTTAAGTGTTGTATGTTTTCTAGAATTAAACAACATCCTCTATTTTGAAGAGAATATGTCACCATGAAAAAAAACCTGCACGGCTTGAGACAAAGCATCTACTGCTAGCTCTCTCTTCATATGTAAATTCCTTCCTCTTTCTAGAGTGCTGACTAGTTTGTAGAACACAGCTTGTCCTAAATTTTAAACCACTGTTCAAAAGAGGGCTGTGGTGTTTGTAGGAAGAGAGCCAGCACTGATTCTGCAGCACAGGCTTCAGATGCAAAGTACATCTTTTCATGTAAAATTTGTTATTCAGACTGTTACCTTGGATAGACAAATGCAGAATGGCCTTGCTTAAAGGAAACCTGGGAGGCCCATTTTAACCAATGACTGGAAAAAATCACAGCAGATTGTCCTCTATTTGATCTGGTAAACAAAAACAACAACCACCACCAACAAAAACAAATAATCAGTAAAGTATTATCTTCCTTGCTGTGTAGCATGTTTTGTTACCCAGCATCCTTGTGAATATGTACTTAAAATATTTTCTGGGTGTTATGCTCGATTTTGTAATTTTCAAGTCACTCTATCAATAAATTAGATGGTTTGGGATACGTTGTTCAGATGGCATGGTGCCCAGTGCTGTACGACTAGTTGGCAAATAGCTTCTGGGCTTCTTGCCACCTGCCACTTCTCAGAAAATGGTCGTAGAAAAATGTTGGAAAAAATAAGATTGTTCCAGACATGCAAATCTCTGAGTCTGAGTGAGTGAGAAGTGATGGGATTTTCACAAATAAAATTTCTGGGGCACAACTTTGTAATTGTTTTTTTTTATGAAACACCATGAAAGTGTTTCTGCAGAAAGCTGAGACTGATAAAAATGGGTACATATCATTTGTATAGTGCAAACAATGTGCCTGGTGCTGAACAATCAGCATGAGACACACAACCCTGTCCCAAAGTGCTTAGAATGTAGAATGGCCAAGGGAGGGAAAATAAGGGGAAGGGGACACAGAGAGAGGGAGGGATGCATTCATGAAGTTGAAAAGTTCCAGATGCATGTGCTTAGTTGAGTTAAAGGGGGGAGGATAGGACCTGGAAAGATAAGGGGGTATAAAGAAAAGCACACATGAGCAATCTTTGGGGTGAGGAGCTAAGGAAAGACTCATGGAAGAGAGACTTTCGGAACGCTTTGAAAGGAGAGCCAGTGTAGCCCATTGGGTAAGGTGTTGGACTTGGTCTTGGGAGACCAGGGTTCAAATATTGTCTTAGCTGTGAGTTTACTGGGTAGCCTTGAACAAAGAGCTGTGCCTCAACCCCCACATGTAAAAAGGGAATTATAATGATCTATCTCACAGGATTCTTGTGAGGGTTAACTAGGTGAGGTTATGAGGAAGGAAGGCACTATGTAAATTATAGATAATAATAAAAGGAGGAAGAAAGCAGAGCATATGTTCTCTGGGAGGGTGTTCCAGGCATAGGGGGCAGCTCAGCTGTTTGTTGTGGAATTCTTTGGACATCTTTAGACATAACAAAGATAGGGTGTCAAAACCCCTAAGCACATGTTGGACCATTGTGTGTAATTAATTACCATCTGTTGAACCTGCAATGAGAACAATTTGTGTGTCCTGACTGAACATGTGGCCAACGTTCCATCTAATGATATCGCGTGACTTGTTAGCAGATACAACACAGGGAACAAGGTGGAAGCGCTTGTGTACCAAGATCGGGTGGCAAGCAAAGCACCGATTTGCCCCAGGATGGGCTGTGTCTCTAAGCAGCGCCACATGCTGAACACGGGGCCAAACCGGCATTTATATCAAGGTCAAAACACACATTTAGACACCCGTTGATGTTGTGTCTAAAGACATCTTTTTTCTCTCCTACAGCCACTTCCTTCATATCATAGAACATTCACTTTAAGCGTTCATTGGAGGCTAGCCTTTGAAACAACAGTCCTCCTGATATTGTAAAAAATGTATGTCCCCAAATGAAGACTGTTTACAGTCCATGCAAGCGATACTGGGTTCTGCCATTCTTGTTGTCCTTTTCTTGGGTCATAGTTAGAGCTAAGATGATTAATGAATTTATTACCTGCAAGTAATATCTGAATTTTTGGGTAGCCCTTCAAGTACCAGACCCTATGCCTGCAATGGGAAACAAGTACTCGCCTACCCATTTTGAATTTAAAATGGGGGAAACTCTGTGTGTGTGTGTGTGTGTGTGTGTGTGTGTGTGTGTGTGTGTGTGCCCACTAATTTTATAAGCCAGCTGATAGAAATGGGCTTGGGGAAGCAAAGGACACAGCTGTCCCACAGCAGAGCAGCTGAGCCACACCACAAGGGCCCATTTGCATCAATGGATTCACCATCTATCCTGTTCTCCAAGCCCATAGCTTGGGCTTCATCTTTGACATGCAACTCTCTTTTAAACCTTACATTGACTCTGTTGCCAAATCCTGCCGATTCGTCCTCCATAACATTGCTCAGATCTGCCCCTTTCTCTCTACCTCCTCGGCCAAAACCTTGTTCATGCCATGGTTATCTCTTGCCTCGATTACTGCAACCTCCTCTTTGCTGGCCTCCCTTGCTCTCACCTGTCCCCCCTTATCGCAGTCCAAAACTCTGCTGCCAAGGCCATTCACTCTGCCCGTCGCTTCAACCATGTGCAGCCTCTCCTCTTCTCTCTTCACTAGCTCCCCCTTCCTGAACGTATCCTGTTTAAACTCCTGGTATTCACATTCAAAACAGTCCACAACCAAGCTCCCCCTTACCTCTTGGATCTAATCTCCCTACGCACTCCTGCACACGCTCTCTGCTCTTCCTCTGTCCCCTCCCTCACTCTCCCTTGTTTCTCCTGCTCACGTAACCGCCTTTGACCCTTCTCCCTCGCTGCCCCCCATGCCTGGAACTTCCTCCCTACCCACATCCGCCTTGCCCCCTCCCTCCGCTCCTTCAAATCCCTCCTCAAGACCCACTTTTTCCTCGCCACCTTTCCCAATGCCTGCTATAGCCGTTCCCCATATACTTACTGTCTGCCCTCCTCTGCAGACTGCTGCAACCAACCTGATTGTAACCAAGCCAAGCACACGCACCTGAGACTTCGCATCCGCCTGAATGTTTGTTTGTCTTCTCCCCTGTCTCTCTCACTGTCCCCTCTCCCTGTCTCCCCTTCCTTGTCTTTTAGATTGTAAGCCACAGGCAGGGACCACATCCATTTCTATGTTCTGTACAGCGCCAGGTACATGGCTGGCGCTATATAAATGTTTAAAATAATAATAATAATAATAATAATAAATTAATTATTAATAAAGGGCCCTTTCAAGGCACTAAATGTACACTCTTTACACGAATAAGACACAGTGCCCATTCTCATGACCAAAGTAGATAGGAGCAGCTAGCAGGTGCTTTTGTAGCTCTGCTGGTAGAGCTTTGGAGAGAAAGTGGAGAGGATGGAGGTTCAAGGTTCCTATAGGCAATGATGTATGTAAAACATCAAAGAATCACTGAGAGTGTGAGGGAGCCACTCTGTCCTTTAATTCTAAGGAGTAGCTCCTAGTTTCACAGCTCAGTTTGCATCATACATCTATTAGGATCAATAGGGGTTGGGACCTTCTTTTTTTTTTTTTTTTAAAGGTAACAGGAATGAAACACAATGGAGGCGAGAACCCATGACCCCTGCCTTAGCAACCACAAAATTTAGTTATCTAGCCACACTACAACTGTGTCTTTAGCACCCTTACAAACAGCTGTCTAGTTTGCTGGGCACTTAGAGTCATTCCCCTGCTGGCAGGCTGAAACACTCTTAACTAATTGTTTCTCCTATAGCTCTGCTGGTAGAGCAGGGCCCAAGAAACTGGTATGTCAAGGGTTTAAGTCTGGACTCTGTGATAAGCTGAAGGTTACTTTGGAAACTATTATAGGTTCTTCCTCCTGTGTGGTGGAATACTCTAATGTTTAGATACATCAGAAGGTCAAAAACCAAGGCAGAAACCTTTAAAGGTCAAAAATAGTACCTTTGCAGGAGGCTTTTGTGAGACTGGGTGACTCGTCATCCAAATGGCAGATGAAATTTAGTGTGGACAAGTGTAAAGTGATGCACATAGGGAAAAATAACCCAAACTATATATATACAATGCTGGGTTCTAAATTAAGAGTTACCACTCAGGAAAAGGACCTTGGAGTCATTGTGGACAATACATTGAAATCCTCAGCTCAGTGTGTCAAAAAGCAAACAGAATGTTGGAAATAATTCAGAAAGGGAATAGAACTGAAAAGATTGTAATGCCTCTGTATAGATCTATGGCCTGCACCTGGAGTATTGTGTGCAGTTCTTGTCACCCCATCTCAAAAAAGACATAGTAGAACTAGAAAGGGTACAGAGAAGGGCAACAAAATTGATGAAGGGTATGGAATTACTCCTGTATGAAGAGAGGTTTGATAGGTTAGGGCTCTTTGGCTTGGATAAGAGGTGACTGACAGGGGATATGATAAAAGTTTATAAAATCATGAATGGTGTGGAACACACAAATAGGGAGCTGTTATTTATCTCTAACAGTGCTAGAACAAGAGGACACTCCATGAAATTAACTGGAAGCAGATTTAAAACAAATAAAGTATTTTTTCACTCAGCGCACAATTAACTTGTGGAACTTACTGCCGGAGGAAGTGGTCACAGCTGGTAGTGTAGATAGTTTTTAAAAGGGATTGGATAAGTTCTTGGAGGATAGGTCCATTAATGGCAATTAGCTGTGTAGGTTTTGGGAATGTAACCTCTTACTGTTGGGGGCTGGAACAGCAGGGAATAGATTGCCCATTGTGACCTGTTGGGTACTTCCCCCAACAGAAAGAGATTGGCCATTGCCAGAGACAGGACACTGGGCTTGATGGACCATTGATCTGACCCAGTACGGCACTACTTATGTTATTTCTTTACTTGATGCATTTTTGGATGCAGTATCCTTTGCTTAGCCCAACCATTCGAGCTAACTGAGCAACTACTAGCTGTCTTTTGCTAATGTAGCCAAAGCTCTACCAGCAGAGCTACAAGAGCAAGTGCTAGCAGCTTTGGTCATGAGGATGGGCACTCCATCTTGGTCACATAAAGGGTTTACAATTAGTGGCTTGAAAGGGTCCTTCTGGTGTAGCTCAGCTGCTCTGCTTTGGGACAGCTGGGCCGACAGTCCTAGGCTCTATGCTGGCCTCTGCTCACACAAACCAATTTCTATCAGCTGACATAAAATTAATGAGCTTTTACACACATGTGCAGACACACAGGACAGGTCAGGTACTGCATATTCAATGGGCATGCCCATTTTGGAAGGTACTTGTATTAATTATTGTTATTATTATTATTATTTATTTTATTTTATTATTTTATTATAATAGTTTTACCCCACCCTTCCCACCAAAGGTGGCTCAGGGTGGCTTACAGTATTAAAATACATGATACAAATATAAAATAAACCATAAATATAAAAACATAAAATACCCTACATCCCTGCATCAACTCCCCCACCCCTCTTCAGCCCAGCTCTTCATCCTGCTAGCTCGCCCCTATCCCCCAAAGCTCCCCCTAACAACTACTACCAAACGCCCTTGCAAATAGAACCATTTTGCACTGCCTCCTAAAAGCATGCAAGCCTGGAGATAATCAAGCCTCCCAGGGGAGGGAGTTCCACAGTTGTGAAGTGGCGGCTGAGTGCGCCCTCCTTGTCATGGAGACCAGGTTAAAAACTGGTACCTCCAGACAGGTGTCCCCAGCCGACTGCAAAGTCTGTAATCAGACATGGTAGGCCAGATGATCTAACAATTTGTTTTGCACTGACCTTGAGGTGGGTGCTCCGTTAGTGGGGGAGTTATCAGCTGTACCCTTGTCATGGACGGACTATTACCTCCTGCAGACCTCGCTCCTGGCGCATGTCTGCCCCCGGAAAGTGCAGAACCAATTATGGTTCGCCCCTGGAGGCTGATGGAACCAGATCGGTTCCAGAAGGCTCTGGGTGAGTTTCCCTCTGACCTTGACGACTGTTCCATCGATGACCTCGTCTTGTTATGGAATACCTTGCTGACGGAGGCCATTGATTGGACAGCTCCTAGGCGTCCGCTGCCCAGGCGACAGCTCGGCAGGCTTCCTTGACTCTCCGAGGAACTGCGGGAGCTGAAGCGAGAAGGGCGGCGGTTGGAGCGACGGTGGCGTCATTCACGTGCTGAAACCGACAGATTGCGTCATAGAGCCAGTTTACGAGCCTATGCCGTAGCTATGCAGGCATCAAAAAAGGAGGTTTTTGCTACCCTCATAGCATCTGCTAAATCCCATTCAGCTGAGCTTTTCCGGGTGGTGCGGGGGCTGGTCAGTCTGACCTCCCTCTGCCTTGGAGTGGAGTTATCTACTGCTCGCTGTGAAATGTTTGTGGATTATTTTGTGGCTAAAATCGCTCGGATTCACCACGACTTCGATGCCACAATTAATACATATGGGAAACTGGAGGTTATGGAAACCTCATCTTGTCTGGTTTTGTGGGATCAATTTCAGTCGGTGACACCCGCCAATGCAGTTAGTGTTCTTGGGGCTGTTAGGGCCACATTTTGCGAATTAGATCCTTGCCTGTCCTGGCTGATTAAATCTTACCGGGAGACAATGGGGCCGTTGCTGGCTGGGGTGGTCAACGCCTCCTTTCGGGAGGGCAGAGTGCCGGGCTGTCTTAAAGAGGCACTGGTTCGGCCTTTGCTCAAGAAAACATCGCTTGACGTTGACTCCCTTGCCAGCTATCGGCCTGTCTCTAACCTTCCCTTTTTAGGGAAGGTTATTGAACGGGTAGTGGCTCAGAAGCTGCAGGGACATCTTGACTGCATTGGTTATCTGGACCCCTTTCAGTTGGGATTTCGTCCGGGGTATGGCACCAAGACTGCACTTGTGGTTTTGGTGGATGATCTGCGCCGGGAAATGGACCGGGGTTGTTTGACCCTGTTAGTTCTATTAGATCTTTCGACTGCATTTGATACAGTTGATCACAGGATGTTGGTGACGCGACTGCAGGATTGTGCAGGGGTGTGCGGGACTGTTCTTGAATGGTTCCGCTCTTTCCTGACTGATAGAATGCAGCGAGTGGTTCTCGGGGAGTCTTTTTCAACATACCGAGACCTCTCATGTGGAGTCCCGCAGGGTTCGGTTTTGTCCCCTCTCCTGTTCAACATATACATGCAGCCACTCGGTGATGTGATCAGGAGGTTCGTGTGCATTGTCATCAATATGCTGATGACACCCAGCTGTATCTCTCTTTTTCAACAGACCCAGGCGACCTGCCCCCATAAGGAGCCGGGCCGCCACATATTGCACTAGATGCAGCTTCTGAACAGTCTTCAAGAGCAGTCCCACATAGTGCATTGCAGTTGTCTAGCCTCAAGGTAATGAAGGCATGGCTCTAGTCATACACCAGTCAGCATTAGTTTTTTCTGCTGTGCTGTCTGCCAGCGATGAATAAATTTAACATGTACAACTCCCATTTAACTAGGATTAGGATTAGGATCTGCCTTGCAACTCAGCTCTGAACTGCAACTCAGCTCATGATCTTTCTGGCTACCTACACCACCCGTAGAGTATCATATCACATCACGATACCAGTGTTGCCAACGTTCCCCTTCAAATCAGCGATTTTTAGTTCTGTATCTTTCTCATTGAAGTTACTGGGATATCTTCTCATTGACTTCAAGGAAGAGGAACCGTGGTTCAACCTCCCACATCCCCATTCCCCAGAGCCCACGACCAGCTTCAGAGGGTGGAGGTGGGAATCTGCATCCTTAACACACCCACCCATGCCCGGGGCCATTTTTTACTACCACCACCTCCTGGGGTTCTCCCACCTGGCATGTACTTACTGGTTCAGACCTTGGAGGATGGGGGCGAAGAGCCACCATCTCCGCTGTTGGGGTTGGGCCAGGCCAGGGTTCCCCTGCTGCCAGGGTGCCTCTGCTGCTGGCAGGCTGGCTGGGTCGGGCTGCTTCCGTTAGTAGGTGGCTGCCTCCTTTCACGTTCCCAACTGCGGAGCTGGCCCAACCCTGCAGCAGAGAAAGTTCAACCTGGCCAGCAGCAGAGACAACAGCTCCACACAGTCATCCTCCAAGGCCTGGACCGGTAACTACATGTCAGCTGGCAGGATTCCAGGAGGTGGGGGTGGGGTAAAGACAGGCCCTGAGAATAGTGTTAGGGAGTCGGATCCCCACCCTCCGGGACCCCCTGTCCCAAGAAATTGGGGTGGTGAGAATTACCTGTGTCCCTCCACTACATAAAACAACAGAGGGCAATGATTTCAAACCCTGTAGTGCCACTAAGCTGCTGGAAGCAGAAATTTGGCTTAGGGCCCAAGGAATATGGTAAAAGATTCTGTTTGCAAGAATATATAGGTGTGTGTGTGGGGGGGGGGGGGGGGAAGTCAGGTAGTTGTTCTTAATTTTAAGAGCCAGTGAGCATGATGCATTGCTTAGTGTCTTTCAATCAAATTAGAAAGTGAATTGCTAACGTTCTCCAGTATACCTCTGAAAATATATATTGCTTTGATGGCTCCAGAGATGATGAAGCACAATCTTCTCAGCTGCTTCGCTGAGCTAACAAGAAGCTTCTGTAACTACAACAGCTGTTTCTGGTTCTGATGCCATTAACAACTTTATGGGTCTTTTCTTAAGTTTTTCTTCCAGCAATGGGATTTCTAATGGAAACTTAGAACTAATTTAATAGCTCAATAAAATGTTGCACTTTCCCCTGCTTTTAGACTCCATATTTGTGATATAAAAGACTTGCATGCTGATCTCCATTTCCGACCCACTTCAAAAGAAGCTATAATCAGATGTGATGCTGGCTTATTAGATGTGACTAAAATTTTCTGGCTTCTTCCTGGAAAAACATTTTTTCTTCATTACTATTTGTCCAGGACTGTCATATATTGTATTTCAGTTACAAGAAATCAAAGGGTTTATGCTTAGTCCCTGAACAAGGTTATATCAGTTCATGCAAGATGATTTAGAACAAAACATACACACACATTAGAATGAGAGTGGGAAACTTTCACCCTGCCAGGGGCTGGATTCTTCACCCCCACAGGGCTAAGGTTGCCACCTCTTGTGGTTTGACCCTGAGATTCTCATAGGCTAAAATGGGAATCTCAGGGTCAAACTGCAACAAGTGGCAACCTTACACAGGCCCCATGGGCCAGCACTTCCTACAGGAATGTGTGGCCTTGTACATAGAGAGCATGCCTGCCAGCCTGAAATCACTCTGTGGACGTCGGGTGGTTGGCTAACTGTGCACTTGGGGTTAACATGAATGGAGGAAGCCTCCAGGGATTGGAGGACGGGAGCCTGTAGGACAGAAATGGCCTGCAGACTGGGTGTTCCTCATCCCTGCATTAGAAAATAAAACCTACAAGCTCCTCATAAACTTCTCTCTTTATCATATATTCTGTTCAATGCTGGAGCTAAAGTAATTTCCATTGTTCAAACTGTTTGGGAATTTGAAGACCTGAAATGATGGTAAGGACTGGCTGCAAAGTAAAATGGTGAAGCAAGTTCCCAGAATGTGCATGGATATTGCGTTGGCTGCCTATCGTCTTCTGGGCACCATTCAAGGTTCTGGGTTTGACTTTTTAAAGCCCTAAAGGGCCTGGGCCCTGATTACCCGAAGGATGGCCTCGCCCCCTGCGTGGCCCCTGCGGACATCTGGGAGCATTGTGGGTTTCTGGCTGGTCCGAATGGACAGGCGGGCGTTCTTGGCGGCCGCCGCACCATCGCTTTGGAATCCCCTCCCGATGGAGAGCTGCCTCAGTTCAGCTCTCCTTGCCTTCTAACTAAGTTGTAAGAGCTGACTCTTCTACCAGACATTTGGCGGGGGGTAGGGGTTGGGGGTTTAGATGAGGGTTGTTTTGCATTGACCATTCTGATTTTTATATTTTGCTTTTATGGTTTTATTTATTATATATTTATGTTTTTAATGCTGTATTTTTAAATTAACTGCCCAAGTCGCCTTGAGCGAGAGGGGCAAGGCAAAAATATTTGAATAAACAAATATTTTATGCAAAATGTTTTCCGTGGATCAGTGTCCCCCACATTATTTGTTCATGCAGGGCACTGACAGTATGTAATTATTTCTATAGGAAAGACTTGCCATATTTAAGGGATTCAATTGATCTGCTATTATCTAACATGTTATGCTGACTGCAGATATGTGACAAGGAATAATTTGTCTTGGAAAGCAAGTGGCAAGGACAGCAACTGATATCTGCTATTACGCCTACTTTGTTTTGAGATTATGTAGCTGAAAAACGAATCATTTTCATCTTTAGGGTGAGGTTTTAACCATTTGCAATGCAACCACTGTTACTAGTACAAACCTTTACTGAACAGTTACACTTTTCTGTTTGTAACAATACACATTAGGGGAGTTTGGGGCTCGTTAAATGCTGCAACAGCTTGTCGCTAGAGATGGCTTCATGGCTACACCCAGTATCTGTTTTAGATCACTCAAAGCTCCCTGGTGGGCTAGAACACATGCGTACTTTATCGAAATTCAGCTTCCATCCAGAAGTTCCTAACATGGGAAATGAATATGCCAAAATTTTCCTCTTATGAGTGCAAAAAGACTGCAGATTTAGGTATATTAGTGATTTTGGGGGCTCTCAGAATCTACAGGTCAGTCGAATCTGATAATTAGCAGAAATGTGACTTGATAGTTCTGCATTTTCTTTGAGACCTTGCTAAAGCTGCACCTCCCTGTTGGCTAAGCGATATTTCTTGGGTAGCAGGGTTAGGGGTATGGAGACGTATTAACAGTGTTTTGGTGTAGTGTCTGGTAAGTTAAAACGTACAAAAATCTAGCAAGAAGTTGTTGAATTTTGCTAGCCTGAGTGATGCAGAGGCAGTTTTTCTCACTCAGACAAAATGCATAGTTAAGCAATTCAGAGGCCTCGTTGCAAACTAAAATAAGCATTAACGGTTTCCCCTACTTACATTTTTGAGATTATTATATTCTCAGTCACATATAGTTTACAATAATTTCTAAATCAAACAAAAAGCTCTCCCATATTATTTTAATTCTAGCAATTTTCTCGGGCTCCATTCTTTTGACTGATGTAACGTATGTTTTAGGATAACCACTGACGTCCTACTGTATTAATCTCTAGGGAACAATTTTACATTGGAAGGGGAACGGACAAGATGACCTCTTCAGCTACTCAGCATCACTTTCTATAATGTGATGATACAAGATACGCCATTGTTACTTCAATTACACAGAACCTCTTCCCTCTCAACTATATTCTTCCAAGCACACCTTTTTTTTCTCTCCAAAGGATAACAATAGCCATGTCTTTTCTTTTTAAATATTCCTCATAAGTTACCATACTAAAACAAATTTAGGTCAATTTCCTGTGCCTGAGAACTACTCATAATAATGGTTCTTTTGCATTGGGTTAAGAGGGTCTGTATGAATATTAGTAGCAATAGATCCGACAGAAGGAGTTCTCAATAAATGGACAAATTTACCTTGCTATAACTCCATGGAACAAGCAGGAAATCTGTAACTTCGTTATGTGAACACGTTTTAACTCATTTTCCATTGTTATTGTTTGCCTTGAAGAAAGTGACTCAAAAATTCAGGGCGGGAATTAGATTTTGATTTAAATCTGTCACTACATTGAATGGGCTGTTACAAATTAATCAGCACCCAACCGGAACAGTGTGACAGCAAGCCTGTTTCAGTTCGGTTGTAAAATGAAAAAATAATAATTAAAAAAAACTTCACGTGTAAAATGGCTGCCAGACCATTCTGCTCATGTGTGCCCTTTTTCAAAATGGTGGTGGCAGCATTGCTGCCATTTTGGAAAAGGACAGCTGTTCTGCGCATGTGCGGTGGCCATTTGCCGGCGCACCCCCCCAATGAGACACAGAGACAGTATTTGGTTTTCAAAATGGCCGCACTCTTTATTTCCAATCATCATCAAGGCCGGTTGGTATTGCACAAGCAATCTGGGTCCAGTATGCTAGCTATTTAACGTACTTATTAACACTGGTACCGACGGATGTGCCCTCCCTTGCCAGTACCGAACAAGATAACTCCCCTTTTCGACAGCCCTTGGCTCTGGCCGAAAGGGGACCATCCCCAACTGTGGGGTTGAGTAAGGAGGTAAGTACCCGCAAAGCCAGCAGACCGTGCATGTACGTACTGACCCGTCTGGGTACCCTTCCCAGGGGGATAACCGCAGTGCTTGCTGCACCACGCATTGAACTAGGTGTCATCTCCCCATCTCTTAAGGAGATGACTCATCCTAATCTACTCTTACCTATTTATCCTACTGTAGCATACTGGACCCCCGCTGAGTGTGACAATTGTTTACCCTTCTTTATTGTTCAATTCAATTCAGTTATCATTGCCTGATCTTCCTTCTTATGCTAACGTAGCATAAGCCCTCAGTCATCCTCTACACCCGATTAGTAAGTTATTATAATTCGTTGACTTGCCAATTCCCCTATTTCAAATAAACCTATTAAATTTACTCTGCACTGTTGAAGGGGCAAAACTCCCGACCC
>QEPC01013498.1:8265112-8320949 GCA_003113815.1 Sphenodon punctatus | reverse complement strand
GTGTGTGTGTGTGTGTGTGTGTGGGGGTGTGTGTGTGTGTGTGTGTGTGTGTGTGTGTGTTATGGTCTTTGGGGAGTGGGGGGAATGGTGTCATTCCTAACACAGCCCAGCTCTGAGCTGGATATCTACTGCAATTTGTGAGGTCCAGTTTGAGACCTCAGATACCACAATTTGTGGGATATTTTGGGTTCACTTGGAACCCAAATACACAGTCCTAGTATTTGTGTTTTAAATCCGGAAGCCGATTTTTATAAAATGCGAATGCACAGCCTTAATATGTACGCTGGAGTGGAGTGCCGCCCATTCCATCTTCTGCTCCAGGACCCACTCTCACTTGGCTATGCCTCTGCAGCCAGTTGCCCAACCTACATCTCCTCTTAAACATGTGGCAAATTCAAACTGAGCTGCCTGGGAATGCTCTAAAAGGCAAGAAGGAGTAGAAAATGAATTTACTCACAAAATTTTGTATGGGTTTACAATTGGGGTTGGAATGCTCCCAATACCTAGCTCCCTGTCTCCTCCCACCTGGGCTTCAAATGGGGGAGCAGGGAAATTTTGTTTGGAGAGAGTTCTCCTCAGAACCAGGGTGAAGTGGGATCTTCTGGATCCCTGCCTCCAGATGGGGCAGTGATCCTGAAATGATTAAACTAAGCAGTTTGGGGTCTGAATGAAAGCAACACAAAGTAGATTTTATTCTGAATACGAGTCCACCATACTTCTTCATGAAGCAGACTAGAAATTCTTCATAACTGGTCAGTGCTGTCAGTAATGTGAACTTGAGGTTTCCCTGCCAGGGTCAGGATAATACTCTCTTTGCTTGATGCTTTTCATCAGACCATACTTTATTGTCGGAAACTACTTTCCCCTATCAAACACTCATATTCCCCTGGATTAGTCGGGGGGTGGGGGGGATATAAAGCTTGAGCTGGCACACTACAGACATTGCGTAAATGACTGTGTAATAAATTGCTTATTTATAGATTAAACTTTTTTTTAGAAAAAAATTGAAATACGTAATATACCAAATGACATAACACTCAGGAATTGCATTATTTCAATAATGGGCAATGTGCCTGTGAATGAATCCCTTCTTGAAATGATATATTTTGTTGGGGTCTGGGAGTAAGAAGGAAAAGTGCATTATCCTGCCAGCAGATTTATTATTGGCGTTTGGAGACAAAAACAAAGCAAAGAGAAAAGCCTCTTTTTGGCACCATCTCAAGTCCTTTTGTAAAGCACCAGTTTAATTCTTTTGACATGCAATGAAAGAATGACACACTACAATTAGTGTTATATGCAGGGTTTTCATAGATCTGGGGTCTCAGTGCATGCAGGACCCTGATCCATAGTACAGAGGCCTTGTCTCTTCAACAACTTCTGGCTTGTACCAGATGGACTGTGAAGTGTTAAATTTGGACCTCTGTTTTCTATGGTATCTAGTTCTTGCAACAAGAGTGCTTTTTTCCATCTTTCGGGGAGGGGGACTTGTGCGTTTTTCCCTCCACCTTTCTTAATTGGAGGAATCTGAGTAGTCTTTTTAATTTGAATGGACTTTAGCTATTTCATGTGTAGTCTTACGCGCACACACACAGTATGACCGCCCACATCTGGATACCTTCTAGAACATGCTTCAGGATAAGAGAAGTGTCTATATGGGGGTAAGGTGTCATAAAGCATGTCTAGAATAAAGAACGATCCAGATATGGGAGGATATAATTGTGTGTGCATGTGTGTATACATATATCTATCCTCTACGTGTGTATAGTATAATCTCTCTTTCTTTCTCTTTCTCTCTCCCCTATAAATTTAGGTTTATATTGCATATACTTCTCAAAAACCATTTGTGTTTTCTATTGTTTTGGACTGAGGAATGTCAAGTTTTTATTCATTTATTTGTTTTGTTTTTAATTTCTGGACATATATTTTAGTTTTTTTGCTGATACCAGAGAGCACATTTAACCTCTGGGGTAGTCTCATTGATGCCATTGCCCACACTTACTACTCCAGAGTAAGTGATTTACAGATTACAACCAAGGTTTTTAACCTAGAAATAACAGGAAATATTTTAGATGTCCTTTAATTGAGACAACACCCTGTATTCTAGCGATGCAACATAATACAGAGTGTAATCGGTTTCTCATGCTCTTATAAGGAAGAACGTTTCACCTTGCAATTAGCGATTGGAGAAGGTAGGCATGGATGAGAAATGGGGAGGTCTTTCAGGCGCAGCAGCAAGTCAGGCAGAGGAACTCCCATTTGTGCTCAGCCAGATGTTAGCTTCTTTTGCCAATAGCACACAAGAGCTTGATGCTACATAAATTACGGTATCCTGGGGGCCAGTCCAGCTGGTGTGGGGGAGAGGCAGTGGAGCTAGTGATCAAGTATTTCACCATGAGAGGTAAAGTTTTGTACTTGCGTCTTAGCCGCTTTGTAGATGGCCAAAGGTGTTTTTGTTTTGTTTTTTGTTTTTAAATCAAAATAAAACATCGTCAATTATCAATTATGGGGACCTGCTCTAACACAGGATGTTATAGAGATGTGATTAATAATAGTTTACTTCTGTCGTGTGTTGTCCTTCATCAGGATGCTGGTGAAGATAAGGAAGTTAAGGTAAAGCAGTCACTGAGCCAGTTTAACCTAGTGAGTCGGACTTGGACCTGGGAGACCAGAGTTCAAATCCCAACTTTGCTGTAAACTGGCTTAGTGGCCTTAGACAAGTTACTGTCGTTCAGCCTCAGTTCCCATCTTTAGAATGGGAATAATAATAGCCTACCTCACAGTGGTGTTGTGACGATGAGCTAGATAAGGATTATAAAACACTTTGGACACTGAAAGTGCTATATAAATAATGATGATGCTCTTTTTAGATGTAAACAAAAGGCATCAAATTCTATCTTTTATTTAATTAACTTCTGTTGGTGAGAGTATACTCCCACTGCCCTGAGCCTTTAGGGAAGGGTGTGGTATAAATTTGAATACATAAATAAAATATATACTTTCAGCACAAGGAAATTGGTCCAATAATGGATTTCGTCTGGACCTCATTGTCTCTGTCTTTGGCATTTGGGACCAATACAACAATCACATACTCTCATTGCCTTTTTGATGATGTATGTATCACTCAGCATTCTTTTCTGTAGGCAAAGCATGCCCAGTTATTTCAACCTTTCTTCACGTCTTGCATTCTGAATCCTTTATCCTTCATGTTGCTCTTCTCTAAAATGTTTCCAGTTTCCCTGAAACATGGTGCCCCAGACTGGATGCAGTACTCCATCTGAGGCCTAACCAGTGCTGAGTATAGAAAACTGTTACTTCCTGCATCTAAGAACCCTTCCAGGTTTGACCCCATCCTCACCAGACTTTGCATGAAGCCCTAGGTGAAAACAAACGAAACAGGGGCAAGCTGTATCCCCTGGCCGCCCTGGAGAAGCCCCCCTCAGCTTCCCCACTGATAGGGAGGGCAATTCAAGCGAGCAGCCCGCACCAGGGAGTCAGGGAAGGACGGCTACTGTCAGAAGTCCCTCCATGCCTCAGGTACACCGAGGAGCCATCCACATAGGACAAGAATCCCAGTCCCCTGCTCTGCAGCAGAATCGGACGCCTAGGAGGACCTGCCGCCAAACAGTCCATGAGGGGGTGCTGGAGGAGTTTCAGGAATTTCAGGAGTTAAACTGAAATTATTTTTCTCAGTCAACTCTCCCAATGATGACAATGGTATAAGCAACCTGGTGTTCAACTTTTAGCTAAAGTGATTCCAAAATCTTTGGACCAAAATTTCAAACTTCCTTTTATAACACTGGTTCAGGGGATGACCCACAATCTTCCCGCTATCAAATGTGCAGGACACTCAGAACATCCCTCTGCCAATGAGATCGCTGACTGAGGTCTGGCACATGCTCATTATGAACTGGTTGCAACGACAGTGAAATCAGGCTGTGGGCCCTGCTGGTTCTTTAGCTATGTCCAGCAAAAGGTTAAGGAGATGACCATATTGCACAAGTGCTTGCCATGGGAAGGTGGATTTGGTGATGACCAAAGCCCACTTTTGCTGTAAACTTGGCCAGTTCTGTGGAGTTACAAATCACGATATCACAGATCACTAGTGATCAGCTATTGGGAGCTACTGGCTCAGTTGGTAAAAAATAAGATCAGCCATATGGGGCCAGACCATTGTCCATTACACCCATCATCCTGTCTCCAGCACTGGCCAGTTTCATTTGCTTCAGGGAAGTAAAAAACAGGTCATAATGGAGTGATCTGTTTCTTGCTATTCACTCCCAGTCCCCAACAGTTGGAGCTTTCTTCCCCTCACCAACTTGACTAATATCCATGTATGGACCATCTAAGAATTTATCTAATTTATCAGTTTATGCAGATGGCATTCACAACATTCTCGGGCAGTGCATTCCACAGATTTATTGTGTTGAATAAAATAATTCATTTAAAAATTGTTTTAAATCTGCTGCCAGTTAGTTCTTTTATTTTGAAAAAGCCTAGATAACAGCCTTCTATTTACTTGTTTTGCACTACTTATGATCTGTGATTTTGGAAAGGAAGTTTCCGATTTCAGTTCCCAGCATCCCGTGTAAACAGATAGATGACAGGTATATTGTCTATGCTTTCCGTTGAGGATGATTTTATTCCATTTCTGGCAATGAAAGTAATTTAAGATAAGTGACCCAATCCTGCAGTGTTTGTTTTTATTTTATTCCAAGCTGTAATGGTCATTGCTTTTGTTTATGAAAAGGGTCAACACACGGCGTTTCTTAAAACTTTGATATTTATGTACAAAGTTGCCAACATTTTACAGAACAGTGCCTCTCGTAATTAAGATGATGCTGCACAGTGTTACATGGAGGTGGGGGGGCTCTCAGTATAATCATGGTGGTAGACTCACACTTGAATGGAAAGAATTTAGTTCTAACAGATGCCAGATGGTGGTACCTTGCAGAAAAATGGCTCTCTGCTATTTAGCACATGAAGTCAGTAAACCAGATCTTTAAAAAAAACAAGCAGTTTAAAAAAAAGTCTAAACTATTATTCTTTAAGCTCTCCTGACAGGACTCCTGTTTATCCAGCCAAGTAAGGGTAATATGCTTGTACATGCCAGTAAATGTTTGCACTAGCATAATTAAAACATGCATCTCAGTTTATGATTTTAAGTGAAAAATGCTTCCTCCAGTGTTTTTCATAAGGAATCCATGAATGCACAAGAAAGAAGCCATCATTGGAAGGTCTGTCCTACATGCTCTCTCTTCAGAGACAAGGATAGTTTGGGTAGAACAAAATTGCTTTGGAGACTTAGGTTGCTTTTGCACAGACGCTCCCCCCCCCCCCCCCCGGTGTGCGGGCAGGTGTGTGGAGGGGGTGAGGATGGGTGTCCTGTCAAAACACCATGGGCGATGGGGGTGCGCTCCCGGCACATACCCATCTCTACCCATCACCCACCCATGGAGCCATAAACAAAATGGAGGAGACTCAGTGGGTGAAGGTGGATGTGCGCCCATGGAAAAGGGAGCACACCCACCTCCACCCGCTGCCAGCGCACTCCTATCCCCCAACCCACCGCGTCTGTGCAAAAAGGGCCTTACAGTGAAATGAACTTCCGGATTGCTACCATCTGATTGGCTGACGCTGCTAGGATTACAAGCAATGCCCATTGCTTTTGCTTCTTTCCTAGAAAGAGAAAATAAAGTTCATTGTAGGCTCTATATAGAAGAGTGTATTAATATGGAAGGTAGAAGAGAGGAAGCAATATTTAATTCAGTTGCATGCTTGGGGTAATCTGTGTGGTGAGGTGATATACCACAGAGATCCTGTGAACCTATGTGAGTGGGTTGTTGCTGGAGTTTTTTAGACAAGAGCCTCCTCCCCCATCACCCACCCATCATGCATGTTTGATGATGGGTGGGGAGGCACTTGTCTAAAACCACCCATGGTCTCAAGTGTACTCCACACCTATCCTTTTCCACGGCTGAGCCCCTAGATAGTTCACCAGAGAAGCTAAGACAGTCATAAAAGGTCTATAGGCAGAGTTGTTTGTCCTGTTAGTAGAACTCCAGAGAATATATGAATACAATTATGTTTTAATAGTTTTTATGCTGTAATCTGCTGTAATCCTATCGGAAAGAGCAGGAAATAAGTGTAAATAAATAAATGACATTTCCTACTTTTCATCATTTTTTACCATGTGTCCATTAAAAGGCCAGCAGCTCAAACATACCAAGGCACCCGGGGGTCATTTTATCCCTGACACCTTATTTAAAGCCAATCTAACCTGGTGGAGTGGCACTTTGGCGGCCCTGTTTATGACCCTAAACGGTTCTGGCATCATTCCCAGGGGCTGGGTTCAGAGTATCATGGTTCCCATTTTTAAAAAGGGCGATTTCCATAATCCTGCAAATTATTGCCCAATAAGCCTTTTGGATATGATTGGGAAACTGTATTCTAAGTTTTTGCTGATTTGTTTACAGGCCTGGGCAGATGTTAATAATAGTCACGAACAGGCCAGATTTAAGAAGGGTGCCTCTACCCTGGACCGTGTTTTTCTCCTCAGTCATCTTATTACCAAATACTCCACCCGTAAATCCTCTTTATGTTTGTGTTTTGTGGATCTCAGGGCAGCTTTTGACTCAGTGAACTGCGAACTTCTTTGGCTGAAGTTGTCACTTACTGATATTGACAGACGGTTATTACATCTGATTATACTTCTGCATAGCAATTCCTCCATACAAGTCTTCTGCCTACTGCCATCACTGAGGGAAGGTGGAAGGGGATTCCATACAAGCAGAGGATTTGCCAGAGCTGTAATCACCACTCTGTTGAATCACTTCCCCATGTTATTTTTGATCACTTTACTCTTCCCCTAGCTTCAACTATCTTGCTCCTGTTATTTCAGGTATGAAGCCATGTAGTCAAGGGGATGCACTAATTTCCCTGCTTTTGGGGCAGGACTTTACAGTCACCCTGCAGGTGTCTAAATCCTTGGCTGCTGCTATAAAACTGAGCTTGGCAGCTGCTAAAGATTCTTGAGGTTTATTCTTTGGGTTCGAATTGTCTAATTTAATTCAGTTTTAGTTTTATTTATTGGTTATTGTTTATGTTGTATGTATTTTTTCTTTGTATTTTGTGATGGTCTATGGCTGTAAACAAATAAATCTTACCTTATTCAATTCCTTTAAAATGAGGAGGGCAAGCCACAAAATGTATTGCAATATTGGATGATGGAAATAGATAGGGGGAAAAATGATCAGGATCAAAACTTTGTTTTGACTTGCGTTCATAACAAACATGTATAGCTATTTCTAGTATTAACAGTCATCACGTCCACTGCAGTTTCAGAAAGAAGTTACCAGTACACAAATGAGAACACACAAAAGGAATGTTAGAAGCTTTCAGTGGCTCAGACATCTGATAATGGGAATATGTACACTTTTACTTATTGGTCCCTAGTTCAACTGCTAATGCAGGTTGGTGGTGTCCTAAAATGTCTACCATCTGATGGTGGTTCAACAGTCTGTGTTTAATGAGGGATCAGAATGAGATGATCTGAATTCAGTTTCCCAGTGAAGAGTAAATTTTATGATGTGAACAAATGGCACAATGATCAAGCATAGAAGTCCACTCTCACCTCCTGAAGGTGATCCTTTTAGAACATGGCTGAAGTCCATTAGTGGAGCAGTGTGCACAATGCACAGGTAATGAAGTCCTTTCACAGAAGACTACTTGAGTTTTCATTGTGGCCCCAGTGCTACGTTCAACTTAAAAAGGGAAGGAAGCCAGACAGTTTGTTTGTTTGTTTGTTTATTTATAATAAAATTTATACTTGCAGGTTCCTCATTGCCTTTAAGTTTCTTTCAACTGGCCTTTCCCAAAGTAGCATTGTACTTGTGATGGGATTGGGTGACAGGATTGGGTCCTCTCTGCCCCAATTTAGATTAGCTGTGACTCAGTTTCCCCACTTACTCTCTCCAGAACTATTCCAGCCCATAACGGGTTAACTCTCTTACTCACCTTTACCTCAAAATTTCCAAGGAGCTTTCAGGGAGCCCCAGCTCTGCCTCCCCAAGACCCTTGCCCAGCTTGGGTGCTGGGCAGGGGTCTGGGGGAGGCAGAACTGGGGGTAGAGGGGCTGTGCAGGGACGGCTCCCTGAGGTGGGTATGAGTACGGGGGAGGTGGGTGCTTGGCAGGGGTCCTGGGAGGCAACTACCCCCCTTTCCACTCCTGTATGGCCCCTCTACCCCCAGCTCTGCCTCCCCTGGAACCCTGCCCAAGCCCAGGCCTGGCAGGGATCAGGGAAGGCAGAGCTGGGGGCAGACATTGGATTTATGCCGTATTGATCAGAATCTGATCCTGATTCCGATTAATACAATCTGAAATTGGATTGAAAGATCGGTCCGATTTTGAACCAATTCCAATTTTCAGTACACTTTTTCATCCCTAATGCTTACAAGCTCAATTTAGTCTTCAAATCTTTTCTCTCTGCCTTAATGGGAAAAGGCTGGGTCCCAGCATCTTGCTTCTGTTACAGTTGCACAATTTTCTCAGAAGATCTCTCACATGCTGTTGGTCAAGAGGATCTTTATCACAGTACTCATTTGGAAGATTGCACCCAAGCTATGGAAAGCTAAGTGACTCTCTACAGTTCCATATGTGGAGTTTGATGTATAGATAGGTATGGTAGCGAATCGATACAGAAAAAAAGATTCACTGATCTGAGGCAAAACCTGGGAAATGAGCATTGTCACCAATCTGTTGTTAAGCATTTTGGCTTTTTTGTTAATGTCATTTTTTTGTTGTTTATTTCAGAAAAACTCTACAACTCAAGCGGGCGGGAGCTGCGGCGGGCACTTTTCTCCTTGAAACAAATATTTCAAGTAAGTGAGCAGTGTGCCGCTGCTTCTCTTTTTTATTCATCTCTAAATTGGATAATTTAATTAATTTAATTTAATAGAGCAATGGCAAGATGTGATGAGAGGGTGGAAGTGGGGTATAATTATACAGGACCCCCAAGCTCTCATGATGAGTAAAATAATAACTGTAAGTAACCAGGTACCAGCATGTATCAGGGCCCCAAATTTCTCTTAACAGGCCTGTCAAGAGCCCTCCTTGGAGAAAGATTGTATTTTGTTTACATATCAAAAATAGTTTGTCACCTGCAATCACTTGGACGCTTTCTGCAGTTATTCCCTTTTGTCTGTTTCACCTCAGCCATGTCCATGACACTGTCTAGTCACTTGCCGATGCACCCCCCCCCCCCCCCCCCCGAAATGAGACACAGAGACATAAATGGATTTTAAATTGGCCGCACTCTTTATTCAACAAATCATGGAAGTTGGTGGAATTGCCTCTAAGCAATTTTGGGTCCAGTATTTTAAACCTAAAACGTGAAGCATATTAACAAACAGGTGTATGGCCTGGATATGCCCTCCTGTGCCATCACCAAATTGAACATTAAACATCCCCTTCGAACAGCTCCCTGGCCAAGGCCGAAGGGGAAAATTATGCCCGTTCGGGCACGAGTAAGGATGATGGTGTCATTAGAATTGAGGGCCATGCTTGCCCTTACCCTTCTTTGACACCACTCCCAGAGGGATGATCTTGCTGTAGCCATGCCCTGCTTATCATCAGGTATCAGCCCTCCATCTCTTATGGAGATGACTCTTTTATCTAACCTACCCCTACCTACCAAATAATCCTATTAACCATACTGGACCCCTGCAAGAGTGCGACGAGATTATAATCATTCAAAAACCTTAACATTATCATTCCGAATTGCCTCTGTCATATTAGTACCAATTATATGCTTAACTTAAACTATTTTAAATTCTCATGCCAATTATAGAATTATGTTTCCAATCAAGTCAAAACGTAAGATTATTTATTTATTTCTAATCTATTCCCCATACTGCGAGGAAGGCAAAACAAAAGGTCATCTCGTAATTGTTGAGGTGCCCTCCAAAATTCCTTCCTGGCCCCCTTGTGGCAACCGGTTAAACCCGCAGTATTAAAGGGATGGGTGGGTGGGTGCTGCTTCCCTGTTGGGATTTTGCTGCGAATGAGGAGAGATCTGCACGGGCGGCAGTTGCTCCTCCTCCCCCTCCTATGCAAAGGGGAGGAGCTGCCCCCGCACCGTCCAATCAGGAGTCCCTGCTGGGCACACCTGATGCCCGAGCCACCAATCAATGGTGCACGGGCCGAATCAACAGGGTTTCCAACCCCGTGCACATTTTCGCGCCCATTTCCCGTGCGGGGAAGAGCGGGGCGCGGCAACCCCCCCCCCGCCCCCTATGCAGGGAGCGGAGGGCCCTTCCCTTTAGATATAAATCATTATATTTAGAGATCACTCCATATAAGCCCTGTTCTGTACACTTCTGCTGTGGCATCCTGTGCTGGCCACTTCCGGAGACAGGATACTGCAGTAGAAAGACTTCATATGGCAGCTACGTTTATCAGCTGTTAGGAAGAGATGGCTTTTATTTCTCCAGGACAGTCTGTGCAAAGTTTCCAAATGAGAGTCTATTTTATTTATTCAAATTTATTACCCCGCCCTTCCTGCCAAAGGCAGCTCAGGTGGCTTACAATATTATAACACAATATAAATATTAAATATAACCATAAATAAAAACAGAAAACCCCTATCCACCCCAATCCCCTCAACCTCCTAACTCACCCCATCCCCTACTTCCCTCCCCCTCAAATGTTCTAAAACCAATATCTTTAAAGAATAGAAAGAAATGATTTGATTTCAAGAAACAGAAAAGTTATGCATAGCTACGTCTTAAAGTAACTGTAATTTGAACTGGCTTCAAGGAGTTACACCAATAATGGATGTCGCTTGACCAAGCAAGCCACACAGGGCAGAGGAGGTGTAATTTACATAAAGAGGTTTGAGGAGGGGAGTTATTTTGCATAAACAACTCAAATTTCCTGCTGTCTGATACACTGGGTGTTAGGAGTTGTCTATACACATTTAAACATCTATTCTCTTTTGATGTATGAGCTCTTTATTGAAAGATAATGATCCTGTAAGAATCTTCATCTCCTACACTCCAAGATGGAAGAGGCTATGTTAAGTGATAGTAAGACACTGACAGGTTTGCTAGAAAGTTGAGGTTAAAAATTCACTCTGATGTGGAAACTATCCATATTCAGTGTTTGAATACTTGAAGTCAGAGATAAGTTAGAGTGAATGACTGGGTAAAACCTGACATGACCGCGGCCTACTGTTGCCCACTGTAGCACAGGAACCACCTGCCCTGTTGACAGATTGCCTGGGCTGCGACATCGCCAAATCTCCAAGATCATAACCCAGGCTAAAACCTGCCTGACCGGACCCCAGCGGGTGAGCACATCTGTAGTTCCCTGGCATATTCAGCCTGGGCTGGGGGCTGCCATGGCTGAGCCTCTTTGGCTGCCATAGATGTCCATCATGGTGGGGGCGGGGCACCGGGAGCAACTGTGCTGGTGGCGCCAGCCACTCCCACATTTGTTGTGCTCCTTGCCCTACCCAGGCTGTGCCATCTGCAGGACGGCTCCCTGATCGTAGGCACATCAGTTTGGTGTCCTGACCTGACCCAGGCTGTGTCGCCTGTGATTTTCCGGCCCGGGGAGCAGTCCCGCTGGCCACATGTTTGTTTTTACCCACCAAGTTGCACTCTCTTATCTGTGTCATCATTCTTGTATTGTGAGAATATTTCTCAATAGCGCTTTATGCATATTTTAAAAAGAACTGTCAAAGAGAAAACGAGACTTTAGACAAGAAAGTGGTGTTCTGTGATTTCTGAAAATATGAGGAATGACTGTTTCTGTTCATTTATAAACATAGAGGAAAAGTGTGAGTAAAGATAATTTTTAGCAATGTTTTCCCTTGGGTTCAGTAAGGAGATGTCTCTTCATAGAACCATTTAGTATTAGAAGTTCCTTGATCTAGTATTATGCTATAATTAAGAGAAAATATTAGTTTTCAGGACAAATCCTCTGTTCAATGCTCTTTTATCCTGCTGGATTAAGTAATAAAGCAACTTCTGGAGTAGTGTTTTGGAAAACTGAAATTTGCTTCAAAAGTAGTGACTTCAGGCTAGTACTATTCTTTCTATTTCCATGCTTATTTGTTACCCTTTCCAAAGAAAGCTCTGAAAATGTCATCATCTGCCCAAGAAAAATGCCAGAAGGTTTCATAACACCATCTTTTCGTAATCATGTCTTCATAGATGAGTTAATTTGGCACAAATTACATCTGTGACTTCGTGTGTGGTGTGTGTGTGTGTGTGTGTCTGTAATACACACACAGAGTGTATGTGCATATACCACACAAAATACATACATTGGATACAGACTTAATTTGTGCCAAATTAACTCGTGTGTATATAATATAATTTTATTTTAGACACTGCCAGGTATATGCACCTCTTATTTTCATTAAATAGAAACAAGATCAAGTTTTGCATGTCATTCAGACAGCGCATTAATATGAAATTGAAATCAGCAGTGCTTTTGTTTTTTCATACAGAACCTCACCCGAGTGGAGCAAAGCTTGGCAAATACAAAGCCATTGTTTCAAATGCTAAACAAAATGATTCAAAAGACACGCACACAGCAAGAATCTCTGGCTGATTGGATTCTACGACTTGACTGAATTTGTCAAGGGTCTCCACAATGCTGAACACTATGTGTGAAAACAGACATAACGTTAACTCCACTTTAACATTTCTTATGCAAATTGCAGGGTTGTATTGGTGCCCTATCAGCCCTGCAACATGCGTAAGAAATGTTCAAGTGCTGTTAAAAGTCAAGTTAGTGGTATGCCTGTTGCCGGCGCACCCCCCAATGAGACACAGAGGCAGTATATGGTTTAAAACTTGGCCGCACTTTATTTCAACAGATTCAATTAGGCCAGTGGGTGATTGCACCGGCAATATGGGTCCAGTATGCTAGCTACTTAATTCTTATTAACGTGTACTGACCGGGATGTACCTTCCCTAGTCAGTACTAACCAACCAACTTTTCCCTTCGACAGCACTCTGGCTCTGGCCGAAAGGGAACAGGCCCAACGGTGGGCTTGAGTAAGGAGGTGAGTACCCGCAAAGCCAGCAGACCGTGCGTGTACTTACTGGCCTCACCTGGTACGCCTCCCAGGGTGATGACCCGTGCGCGTACTGCTCTCCCTTCGCACAGGGTGTTGCCTCCCCATCTCTTAAGGAGATGACTCATCTTATCCTATTCTTACCTATTTATCCTACTGTAGCATACTGGACCCCCGCAAAGTGCGACGATCAATCCCTTTTCTTGTTCGAATCCAATCTTGCTATTACTAATTCACCCTGCACATGTCTCTATAGTTCGTGATTGGCGGTTTTATCATTATCTGGTTCCAAATTACGTTGCCAAACAACCTATTTAACCTACTTCGCACTGTTAAAGGGGCGAAACAAGCAACCCTAAAATTAGGCTAGTTGCCAAAATTCCCCTTCGGCTCCTTAATGGCAACCAGTAAAACCACAGTACGAAGGGTGAGGTTTTTGGGGCTGCCTCCTTGCGCCCTCACGCCTACTGAGGCTGTTCCTCGCGGGCCCCGCCCTCCCTACAAAGGGCGGGTACCGCTCTAGCATTCCTGGCGCGGCTCCTCTGCGCACGCGCCACAACGGGTTGCCATGGCAACCGGCCCGTTGGCCCGATCACGCTGCGCCCGCCGCCGGCTTTCTTTCTCTCTGTGTCCCCGACGGGGGCGCCGCAATTACCCCGTCGCCGGGATTACCCGTGGCGAAGGGGACTTTTCATGCTCTGTAGCCTGATCTGGAAAAACGCTTAATCATGTGGTTAAAATTAAGCATTTTCTTAACTGTTTGATTGGATTTGGGAAACTTGAACATTTTATAAAATTAATTCCAGAGGAATAACGGGAGGATTTTTAAAAAAAAACAAAGATGCATATCATCCATCTTCCTCATTTGGTTTAAAATATTAATCAGTTTAATGATGATTTTGTACCTTATTAGAATGCTCCGGATATTCTCTGGGTAGTTGCAGGAACCAGGCAACACAAAGGCATAAGTTAAGCACTGGAGTTCTTACACAGTGAAAAAGCATTATTTTTTTTCCTCCTGAAAAAGCATTTGAGGTCTGTGAGCAGGTATTAGCAAAGGGCCTGACTTCAGTTTCCCTTTTCTAGATTGCACCCTGTTGCAGTGCAAGCCTCATGGCTTAAACAGTCACCCTCTTGCTCCTCTAGCGTGACTTCCTTCAGTGGGTGTTTTTAGATGAGCAAGTCGGTCAGGGTGGTGTGGGCGGGTTGGTTCTGTGGTCGCCTCGTGGTTGTGCCACCAAGCATCCACACATATGGACTACATGGGGAGCAAAACAGAGGCAGCTCCCGGCATGGCTATCATGGCCGCGGAGGCAACCACCACACATTCCTCACACCCTGGAGCAGCCACACAAACACAACACACGGGCAGCGCTTAGGGATCTGCAAATGAAGGAAGGTTGCAAACTGCTACTCTGTGGATACTGGTGAACCTGTCTGCTGGCGTCTTCAAACAGGCACGTGACCGCCTGTTGCTACGGAGCTATTTGGCACTCTGCATTTCCCAGCATGTCGCCATGAGTGGCTGAGAGTGGGTGCGCAGTACATCGTGGGAGCACGCATCCAACTGTGCCACTTTCAGATGGGCAGTCAGATGCGGGACTAATGGGTGCATATGTGGGGAAACGTCCAGCGTACCAGCGTGCTCTAGTCTCAGAGCAACCTCAGCTTTCAAAGGGTCACAGCTCCAGTCTTTTAATTTATTTTTAAATAAATAAAAGCATTTGTAATTATTATTTTTGCTGTTCTTAACTATATAGCACCAGCAGTGTGTTTGGCTTGGAACAATCATTAATTAGAGGCAGGTCCCTGCCCCTGGATGCTTAAAATCTGGGATAGACAAGAGAGACAAAGGGAGGGGAACATTGGGAGAGACAGGGATACATTTATGAAGTTGTGAAGTCATAGGTGCATGTGCTTAGCTTAGTTACAGGGGAGAATGAGAAGGAGCTTCAGCAAGCAGCCAGTGAGGGTGGGGTGAGGGGCTAAGGAAAGCCTGATGGAAGAGGTAGGTTTTTAGCAGGAGGGAGAGAAGGAGCAGAGAATGTGTGTTCAGGAAGGGAGTTCAAGACATAGGTATGGGAGATGTGGCAAAGACAGTTTAGTGAACAGGAGACTGGGATGGGTGAGAGTGGTGGCAGAGGAGGAGCGAAGTAACCAGATAGGAATGTAGCAGAAATGAATGCAGAAAGACAGAGAGCAACAATTCCATGAAGAGCCTTGAAGGTAAAGACATCGCAAGCAAGGTGTTGAGTGCTCACCACTCCGGTTCTCAGTCAGGTCAACCCATCAGGTGGCCAGCCTGTCCGTGTCCTGATAGGGAAGTTGCTGTCCCTCTGCTCTGCGTTGGGGAAGGCTTCCAAAAAGTTTCTGTCTCTGCAATACCTATGAACTTTGTATAAAGGAAGGGCAAAGACTCAGGTTTTGCACCCCTGGTGTTGAGCGCATGATCCAGCTCCCAAAATTTCCATCTCAGCTCTTTCTTTATACTTGTCACTTCAACATCTCAGCAATTTCTTTCAGCCTTATTGGTTCAGCAATCATTTTTTACATTTGCTATTTCAGTAAGTATTTCTCCAGACTGTCTGTCCATTCTTTGGTCCATTCCACTCTGCTCTTCATCATTTTAGGTGCCTGGCTACCTCTTACTCAAGATAGAAAAGGGAAGTTAATTGTGAGCCTCCAGCTAACAGTCACTTTCGACTCAGTGAATTTCCATCTAACTTAGAAGTTTGTTCTGAATTCAGACTCAATGATTTTTCAGTTTTAACTTATTAAGTGTGTTCTGGGCTTAAGTCTTCAGTATAGGCCTCCTGTTAGGTGGTCAGCATAGGTCTTGTCTGTGGGGGCCAGGGCTCTGGGTGCAGCACAAGAGCAGGGAAGACAGAGAACGTTTCCCATTCTCCCCACCCCCGGGCTGTATGGATGTTGGCCTGGCCGAACACATGCTTGTTTTCTGCCCCAGCCCAGCGCACACCATGTCCGTCCATGCTGCCTGTCCCAGGTTAGTCTGGGAGGTGGGAGCCTGGTGTCACTTCTGTTTTTACCCATAGTTGTGGTAAATAGCAACATACCATGCCTGATTTGGTACGGTGCTAGACAGAGACATATGCAATGTCCAGCAGCATATGTAGAATTCTTTGGGCCATTCCACTCTGCTCTTCATCATTTTAGGTGCTCCTGATGGCCTCTTACCCATCACTCCTCCTCACACGTCACTCCTCTGTCTTTTCAGCCACTCCTGGAAACCATCTACTCATCATTCCACTCTAAATCCCCCACCCCAATTCTGGGGTCGCTTCCAGTGTTGTCCTGCCTGTCATTCCATCTGTCCGCCATCATTTCATTTTCTCCCAGTGGTTTCATATCTGTCATCCCACCCAGGCCCCTCATATTTCCAGATGCTTCAAATGGCCGCCTACCTGTCATTCTACCCAGCTTCCCTAGTCTTTCCATTTCGTCTCCAGGGCTTCCTCACTTTTTTCCTCCTCTTGGCCATTTTTAGTCATAACTCCACTTCTTGGCATTTCAGATCCTCTCCCACTCCCTTTGTTTCAGATGAGCATCTACCATTTCATTGGTTCACTCCTCATTAAAGGCTACTGGCATTTCCAAGGCCACATTACTTCCATTTGGCATTCCTGTTGTGTCTATCGTTTCTAATTGGCTTTCCTTGTGCCTTGTCAGTTTCACCTGCTGGGGAATTTGCTTGGCAACCAGAGCAGTCATGTCAGTGAGTTTCCCTTTCAGGCTGAGCTCTGTCCCATTCATTGTCGGCAATAAAAGCTCCTTACGTCCATCCATCCACAGCCTGCCATAAAACCTCTGCAGGTAAACACCATGCATTAACCTCTACTTCCTCACATACCACAACGGAACATTCTAGGTGAAACAGACAGCAGGAAAGCTGTTTTTCTCACTGTCCCCATTTGCCAAAATAGATACTTCAAAACATCAGAACTTCAAAACTATACAATGGATTTTCAAAAATTAAAAACAAGAAAAATATACAGGTCAAACTTGATTTTTTTAGCACTTCTAGAAGTCTTAATACTGCTCCCAGATCTAAGTCTCCATGCACAAAAAACACCAGAAAGCAACAAAAATGTCGTTCTGCTTCCAAAATGCAGACACGTGTAACTTTCTTGGTTTTCATCTGATTTGCCTGGAATTTAGAAAGATGAAAACAAGGTAATTGAGCTGAATATTTTGTTTAATTTGTTTTTTTTTGGATTGTTTGGATGCAACAGAGTTTGCCTGTTTTAGTGAGAACATGTCCTAACTCCACTTATAATCATCAGTTTTGGGGGAGGGCGGAATGGATAATTTGCTGCCTACGATTTAAAAAATACGGTATATTCATTTCATCTTTACAAGTTTTAAATACAGAAGAATAGTATAGCATAGTAGTGCATGTGTGTTTTTATATCCCATTCTATCCTGACCAAGCAGCTCCAGGCAGCTCATAGAACTCATAAAAACATCCACTAATAACCATAACAATAAAACAATTTTTTTTTTTTTAAAATAACCCCAATGGAGCCACACACACGCTGCACTCAACCCTCCATCCACCACCTTACCCCCATCCCTCGCCGAAAGCCAGGTGGAACAATCAGGTTTTACATTGGCATCAAAACGCAGGGAGATCCGGGGCAACCCGGGCCTCCAACAGAAGGGAGTTCCACAGCCATGGTGCGGCCACTGAGAACACCTTCTCCATCGTCACCGCACGGGATACTCGGGGGACCTCCAGGAGGGTGCCTGCAGGGGCCGATCCAGAGTCCGGGGAGTGAGACAGTCTCAGAGGTAGGCAGGACCCTGACTACGTAGGGCTTTATAGGTCAACACCAACACCTTGAAGCGGGCCCGGAAGACTATAGGCAGTCAGTGCAGAGAACAGAGCACCGGTGTTATGTGCTCTTGGCGACCTGTCCCAGTAAGAAGACGGGCCGCCTTATTCTGCACCAGCTGCTGTCTCTGAGCTGTCACCATGGGTAGCCCCACGTAGAGCGCATTCCAGTAGTCAAGTCTTGAGGTAATGAACACACGGATGATGGTAGTGAGGTCCGCATCCGAAACATACGGCAGAAGCTGACGCACCAGATGTAATTGGTGAAACGCACCCCTTGCCACAGCATCCACCTGGACATCCAGGATTGAGGGGCACGCCCAGACTATGAACCTGAGAGGTGAGGGGGGAACGCACTCCATCAGTGATGGGGGCCTCTACTCCCTCGTCCCTACCTACCAGTATCACCTCTGTCTTATTGGGATTCAACCACAGATGGCTTACCCTCATCCAGTCCCCAACACTGAGTAAGCACCGAGACTGCCAGGCCAGGGTCTGATGAAAATAAGAGAGAGAGCTGGCTGTGAGCAGCATATTGATGACACCCATCCCCAAACCTTCTCACGACCTTGCCCAGTGACTGCATATACACGTTGAATAGGAGAGGGGACAGAATAGAACCTTGTGGGACTCTACAGGTGAGGTCACGAGGAGATGAAAAACAGTCCCCTCATACCACCCACTGAGTTCTTCTGGCCAGGAAAGTGCGGAACCATTCAAGAACAGTCCTGCCCACCCTGGCTTGGTCCCACAACCAAGCCACCAACATCTCATGGTCAACGCTATCAAAAGCCGCTAACAGATCTAAGAGGATCCGGAGATATGACCCTCCTCGATCCATATCACGCCGAAGGTCGTCAAACAGTGCCACAAGCGCTGTCTCAATGCCATGTCCTGAACAAAAGCCGGATCTAGGAAACTGATGCGGTCCAGATGCTCCTGCAGCTGCTGAGCCACAACCTGTTCAATAACCTTCCCTAAAAAGGGAAGGTTAGAGGCCACCCGATAGCTGGCTAGGGAGTCACTGTTAAGCAATTTTTTTTGAGCAGAGGCCACACCACCACCTCCTTGAGGTGGTCCGGCACTCTGCCCTGCCATAGAGAGGCACTGTCCACCCCAGCCAGCAATGGTCCCAATGTCTCCTGGCTAACCTTGACCAGCCAGGATGGGCACGGGTCCAGTTCACAAAAAGTGGCCTTAACATCCCCCAGAACGTCCCCCGCATGAGTGGGCGACACTGTCCGAAACTGATCCCACAAAATAGGACCAGATGGGGTGTCCATAGCCTCTGGTTCTCCTACTGCAATAAATGCAGCATAGAACTTGCACTGAATACGAGCAATTTTATTTGCAAAGTACTCAACAAACATGTCATAGCAGGTGCTGGACGAATCCAGCTCCAGGTGGAGGGAGGCCAGACTGACCAGCCCTCTCACCACCCAGAAAAGCTCCGCTGGACGAGACTTCGCAGATGCTATAAGAGCAGCAAATAACCTCTTTTTGACTGCTCGCACAGCCACAGCATAGGCTCTTAAACTCGCTCTATGCTGCAACCTATCGGCTTCCGCCCTAGGACAGCGCGAACGACTGACGCTCTAACCGCCTCCCCTTCCATTTCATTAACCGTAGGTCCTCTGTAAACCAAGGGGGCCTGCGGTTGATGACGGGGAGGAAGCAGACGCCTAAGAGCCACCTGGTCGATAGCCTCAGTCAGCAAAGTGTTCGAAAAATGTGATGAGGTCATTGAGCAGATGAGCATCGAGAACAAGGGGTAACTCCCCCAGAGCATTCCAGAACCTGTCCGGTTCCATAAGTCTTCGGGGGAGAACCAATCAAACTGGATTCACACCTTTCTGGGGGCAGACATGTGCCAGGAGGCTGGCCCGCAGGAGGTAATGATCCATCCATGACATGGGTACCACCAACACCCCCACCCCCACCATCGGATCCCCCGCCTTAAGGTGGTCCAGGGTATGCCCCCATCATGCATCGAGCTGCTGACTACCTGAGACAGGCCCATGGTGGCCATGAACTCATGCTCTGCCCCTCCAAGGCTGGCACCAGCGTGAATATTGAGGTCCCCCATTATATTATAAAAGTAACATTGTTAAAAAAACAAATGTATCTTTTGTTCTGAGGAATAACAAAGAGATCTTTTAGAACATAAAAACTATAAGTGTGTCCAGCCGTGATAGGATCATAATTTAGATTGGTGACTCTTTTGACAGTTTCAAAATATGAATGTCAGGAAAAGGACAGAAGAAAACTACAATGGAAGCAACCTCTTTTAGCAAACTGGAATTATATAACTTTTATAAGAGGGTTGTAAGAAATGTGAATACATTGGGATCAGTGAAAAGCAAGAATAAAGGGGACAAACTACAGCTTGGTGGAACAGAGCAAGTTTTCCTTCAGCAAAAATAAACTTTCCATATAAAGATCTTTCTTCACTAAAGACAACATTCTGCAGATCTGGGAATAGGTCCACTATTTGCTTTGTTTAATCTACTTCATTATTTCATGTTCTGGTCAGAATATTAGACAACAAATAATATATTTGTGATTTTAACATAGTGATGCAGCCACCTTAACTATAGAGCTGCTCTTGCGGTGCTAGAATATATTTTTTCTATGTATTTAGATTTTTGTCTTTATGGCATGAGTTCATTAATCGTACAACAGTGGAGCTTTTAAAAATCTTAAAAGAGGAGATATCTCAGACTACTGAAAACATTGACTAGGTGTCCAGAGGCAAACAGTCGTCTTAGAGAAATCTAATGTCACCCATTCCAGTCCCTAAGGAGTCATCAATCATTCTTAGAGTAGAAGGAGTAATCTCTTTTTGCCTCATTGATCTGAGGCAAGAGGTGTGGCAAAGAGAATACTCCTACTCTGATAGGAATGATTAATTACTCCTTGAAGAGTGAAGTGTCCAATTAGGGGCCTCTTGCTTTAGGGGCCTCAGTCATGACACACTGAGTAGAGCTCTGCGTATTTGCCTGTGAGAGAGAGGAATTCCTTTTGGTAAATTCACACTGCTGGCTTTCTTCTGTTGTAGGTGGAGGGAAAGGCAAGCTTAATTGTTGCTATCAGAAACCTGCCTTTAAATATAGGCCTCGCAAAAATTCCCTCATTCAAGCCAAAGTCGTCTCAAGTTTCTGCGGTATTGTGAGGTATGTCTTAAATCGTGGATTGGCCCCACAGGTTAGTGCTCCTATTTGAAGGCACAGCTTTCTTTCATCTTCTTTCAGGTAAAAAGGCACAATGGGTGGTGTAATAACCTAGAATCCACAAACCTGCCCGTATTTCATGTTCTTAGCTTCTTTGATTAAAACAGCAACAACAAGGCATTTTTAGTTTTGTATGGTGCCGTTCTCATTCACGTTACATTCGCTTGGGAAGTTTAATATTAAACTGATGTTTTATCTAGTGGACAACTGCCAGTTTTGAGAATGAGTTGTATTTCAAGAAGTTAATCCCCACTTTGTTAGAATTAAATATTTGCTAGAATTGTCAACTCTAAAGTAGAAGGAATTGATGCATCTTATTTCACTGTATGTGTGTATAACAGTATATAAACCAACTCTTCTATTTTCACTCGAGACTAGGAGGAATGAACTATTGAGTCAACACTTACTATGTGCATAACATCTTGACTATGGTGAAAAAGTATGGCAAGCACGGCCAAACAACATCTTTCTTCACAATAGTATAGAGATAGCACTTGCCTATCATTGGAACTACTGTCTGAGAACCGAAATAATATCTCACTGAAAACTGCCCTCTTATTTTCTTCCCTTTTTAACTGTAAATGTCCCACTCAAGCTATGGAATAAATATATGGGTGTTTTCAGACAAGACACTCCCCACCCATCTCCCATCCACTATGCATGTTGGAAGGCACTCATAGGGCAACACTGCAGCCCTGCAACATGTATAATGGGTGTGTGGTGGGTGGGTAGTGGGTGGAGAGTGTCTTGTCTGGAAATGCCCTATGTCTTAACAGTTCTGTGTTTACCTTTGAGTCACACTGGATAAATGAAGTTGCCAAAGCAATAAAATATCTATTTTGCTAAAAAGCAAGAAGCCATTTCTTACATTTCTACTTCGTCCAAATTTAATTATGATAGTGTTGGGGCTTTTCTCCTTAAGCCTAAATGGAAGTTAAGCCATTTTAAAGGTATGTATATTATTTAAATATCTAGGATGGGTGGGTGGGTCAGTGCTGTGAACCATACTGAAATGACTAATCATTTCCTTTGCAGTCATATCTGCAATAGCAAGATATCCCTATATTTTTCCTTACTCTTAATAAGTAGATTAATTAACTATGATTATTATCACTGTATGCAACCCTCAGTATGTGATGACTATTCAGAACCCATAAACGGCTTGGGGCCTACACATCTGAAAAACTACCTTTCTCCTTATGGCCCTTCATGGCCCTTAAAATCTGCCAAGAGAGCCCTCTTGCAGTTTCCACTGTTGACCCTGTTTTGTATGACTCAGGTCTGCAGAAAAGCATTCTCAGTAGCTGCCACACAGCTTTGGAACTCCCTTTCCTTGAAGGTTGGCCTGAGCACTAGTTTGAATGTCTTCCAGAGGCAGCGTATGACCTTTTTATTTGGCCAGGCCTTCGCCGGGCAGGGATAGATTGGGAAAGGGGTGTTTTTGGTTTTGTGGGGTTATTATTATTATTATTATTATTAAACATTTATAAAGCGCCAGCAACAACCTGGCGCTGTACAGAACATATAATCAGCTGCGGTCCCTACCTGTGGCTTACAATCTAAAAGACAAGGAGGGGGAGACAAGGAGAGGGGACAGTGGGAGAGACATGGGAGAAGACAAACAAACATTCAGGCGGATGCGAAGTCTCAGGCGCGTGTACTTGGCTTGGTTACAAGGTGGTCGGTAGCAGCAGTCAGCAGAGGAGGGCCGACAGTAAGAGCAAGGGGAAAGACTAGAGGGCATTGGGAAAGGCAGCATGGAAAAGGTGGGTCTTGAGGAGGGATTTGAAGGAGCGGAGGGAGGAGGCGAGGCGGACGTCGGCAGGGAGGGAGTTCCAGGCATGCGGGGCAGCGAGGGAGAAGGGACGAAGGCGGTTGGGCGAGCAGGAGAAGCGAGGGAGAGCGAGGGAGGGGACAGCGGAAGAGCGGAGAGCGCGCGCAGGAGCGCGTAGGGCGATTAGGTCCGAGAGGTAAGGGGGAGCTTGGTCATGGAGCGATTTGAACGTGAAAACCAGGAGTTTGAACAGGATACGTTCCGGAAGGGGGAGCCAGTGAAGGGAGAGGAGGAGAGGCGTCACATGGTCGAAGCGACGGGCAGAGTGAATGACCTTGGCGGCAGAGTTTTGGATCGCCACAAGGGGGGACAGGTGGGAGCGAGGGAGGCCAGCAAGGAGGAGGTTGCAGTAGTCGAGGCGAGAGATAACCATGGCATGAACAAGGATTTTGGCCGAGGAGACAGATAGAAAGGGGCGAATGCGGGCAATGTTGAGGAGAGCGAATCGGCAGGATTTGGCCACAGAGTCAATGTAAGGTTTAAAGGAGAGGTGCGTGTCAAAAATGAAGCCCAAGCTGCGGGCACGGAGAACAGGACGGATGGTGACCCCATCAATGCAGACGGTCAGGTCAGAGGGAGAGGAGGGGGAGGGAGGAAAAATGAGGAGTTCAGTCTTGGCCATGTTCAGTTTGAGTTGGCGTCGGGACATCCAGGCGGAGATATCAGAGAGGCAGTCGACGAGGCGTGAGCGGACAGAGGAGGAGAGAGAGGGGGTAGAGAGATAGAGTTGGGTGTCATCAGCATAGAGATGGTATTGGAACCCGTGGGAGGCAATAATTTCACCAAGGGACCGGGTGTAGATAGAGAAGAGGAGAGGGCCAAGGACAGAACCTTGGGGAACCCCAACCGAGAGGGGAAGGGAGGGGGAGGTCGACTCGGGGAGGGAGACATTAAAGGAGCGGTCAGAGAGGTAGGAGGAGAACCAGTCAAAGACAGAGCCACGGAAGCCCAAAGAGTAAAGCGAGTCCAAGAGGAGCGAGTGGTCGACAGTGTCAAAGGCAGCAGAGAGGTCAAGGAGGACAAGAACGGAGTAGTGGCGCTTCGATTTAGCGACAAGTAGATCATTGGTGATCTTGGCCAGGGCAGTTTCAGTAGAGTGGAGGGGGCGGAAGCCGGACTGGAGAGGGTCCAGGGAGGAGTTGGCAGAGAGGAGGTTCAGGCAGCGGGAGTAGACGACACGTTCCAGGAGCTTCGAAGCAAAGGGAAGGAGGGAGACCGGCCGGTAACTAGAGGGATCGAAAGGGTCCAGGGTAGGCTTTTTGAGGATGGGGGAGACAGTGGCATGTTTGAAGGCAGAGGGGAAGGAGCCTGTGGAAAGGGAGAGATTGACAACATGCAGAAGGGGGGGAGCGACAGTGGGAGCAATAGAGGTCAGGAGGCGGGAGGGGATCGGGTCAAGGGGGCAGGTGGAGGGGTTGGATGAAGAGAGAAGAGCAGAGATTTCCTGGAGAGAGGCAGGAGGGAAGGATGCGAGGAGGGAGGGGGGCGGGGGGCGGAGGGAGGCAATATCCCGACGGATCTTGTCAATCTTGGAGGTGAAGAACGACGCAAGATCCTGAGCAGCAAGGGAAGAGGGCGGAGGAGGGCAGGGGGGTTTGAGAAGGGAGTCGAAAGTAGAGAAAAGGCGTCGAGGGTCGCGGGAGAAAGATTCGATCCTAGAGGCATAATAGCGATGCCTAGCTAGGGAGATAGCCGAGGAGAGGGAGGAGAGGGAGAATTTGTAATGGAGGAAGTCAGGGAGGGAGCGGGATTTGCGCCAGAGGCGTTCGGCAGCCCGGGTGCAGGAGCGGAGGTAGCGGATGGCAGGGGTAAGCCAGGGGCGGGGGTTGAGGGGGCGGACGGGGCGAGCAGAGGGGGGGGCAAGAGAGTCAAGGGTCGAGGAGAGAGAAGCGTTGAGAGCAGAGACAGCAGAGTCAGGGGAGGAGGAGGCGAAAACGGGGGGGAGAAGGGGGGAAAGATGTGAGGCAAACTCCGAGGGAGTAAGGGCCTGCATATTGCGGAAGGGGCGCATAGAGGGGGAGGAGGAGGGGGGTCGGTGGGAAAGGCTGAAGGAGGCGAGGAAGTGATCAGAATTAGGGCAGGGGTCAAAGGAGAGGTCAGTAAGAGAACAGTTTCGAGTGAAGATGAGGTCGAGGGAATGGCCGTCAGTATGAGTGGGGGAGTCGGTCCAGAGTCGGAGATTAAAGGAGGAAGCGAGAGAGAGAAAGCGGGAAACAGAGGGGGCGGAGGGCGTGTCAACGTGAATGTTGAAATCACCAAGGATAAGAGTGGGGATATCATCGGAGAGGAAGAAGGTGAGCCAGGATTCAAAGTCCGGGAGGAAAGAGGAGAGGGAACCCGGGGGGCGGTAGATGACAGCAACCCGAAGGTGTAGAGGGGAGTATAAGCGCACAGAGTGGGCCTCAAAGGAAGGGAAGGAGGAGGAGGGGGGAGGGGAGAGGGTTTTGAATTGGCAGTGCTTAGCAAGGAGCAAGCCCACACCACCACCCAGGCCCTCAGGGCGGGGGCGGTGAGAGAACGACAGGCCCCCGGAGGATAGAGCAGCCGGGGTAACAGAGTTGGAGGGCGTGATCCAGGTTTCCGTAAGAGCCAGGAGTTGAAAGGGGCGAGAGAGGAAGAGATCGTGGATGAAGGGAGCTTTAGCCACGGACGAGCGGCAGTTCCAGAGGGAGCAGGAAAAAGGCAATTGGTGTTTGGGAAGGCAGGGGATGCGGATGAGGTTGGGGGATGGGGAACGGCCGGGTTTGGGGGGTGTGAGTCGTGCACTGGCCTCGTATTGGCCACAATGGTCTGTGGAACACCTGGGTGTCGCGGGTTTGGGCCTAGGGGGAATGGGTAAGGGGGGATGAGGGTGGGGAGGGGGGATGGGCGTGGGTGAGAATAAGGGGTAGGTTGGCTGGAGAAAGGCCGCTGGTGATGGAAGAGGGAGAAGGAGGGGGTGCGTGAGAAAGGCTAGAAGGAGGGAGGTGATAGAGGGCGAGGAGGTGAGGGAGGTATAGGGAGGCATCATAGGTCCTCACTCCGGCCTCACAACGGCCACAAAACGGCCAGCGCCCTTTTGTCGCCGCCCTTCGGGCGCCGCCCAAGGGCTGCCGCCCTCTGGGCGCGGGCGTGCACCTTTGGCTTGTGGCTATGGGGTGGGGCCCTGCTCACCTGGAGGGGCTTTCTGGGCGCTGCAATGCCTGCTGGGCCTTTTAGCAGGCATTTAGTTATGTATTTTATATTTGTATTTTATGCAGTTATTGTAAGCTGCCCTAAGCCTCAGGGGATAGGATGGGATATAAATCAAAATAAATAAATAAATAAAATTCTTGTCTCCTCTCCACTGGAATATCTCTAGGCTGACAGTGCTTTCGTTAGTTTTTGTTTATTGAAGTACTGCATGTCGTCTACACCTCAGCTAATTTGAAATTATTATGTGCTGTAGTTCATATATGCAGAGAGAAAGAGTATTTAGACACATTCTCCTGCAATTTCTCAACTTCATGAATGTACTCTTGTCTCTCCTGACGTTTGCCTCTCCCTTGTCTCCCCCTCCCTTGTCTCTTGGATTGTAAGTCCCTGGGGTAGGGACCTGTCTTATAACTATTAATTGTACAGTGGCAGGTATACTGGTTGGTGAAATAATAACGAATTAACGATAAAGATATGTGCTTCCCAGTCCAGTGTGACTTCAATGGCTCAAGTGTTGACATGCACAAGAGTGGTAAATAAATAAATAAATAAATAAAATCCAGTAAGCAGCATTTGTGGTAGCTTCACACTGTGGATTTGCCTAGGGTAGAATAATTGGGCATGTGTGAGCTAAATTATAGATAAATAATAGGACACCCTTTTGCCTAGTATATATGCACATTAGAACATTATTGCCCCCTACTGCTCTGCCTTTTCTGCTGCACATCATCAATCTCTCCCTCTCTACTGGGTCATTTCCATCGGCCTTCAAACATGCTACCGTCTCTCCTATCCTTAAAAAGGCTACTCTTGACCCCTCTGACCCTTGCAGCTATCGCCCCATTTCACTCCTACCCTTCGCTTCCAAGCTCCTGGATCGACCTGTCTACACGCGCAGTCTGGACTTCCTCTCTTCAAATTCCTCCCTTGACCCCCTTCAATTGGACTTCTGCCCTCTCCATTCGACTGAGACTGTCCTTGCCAAAATAACCAATGACCTTCTCTTAGCTAAGTCTAAAGGCCTCTACTCTGTTTTTGTCCTCCTCAATCTTTCTGCCACCTTTGAAACTGTCGATCATGGCCTTCTGGATTTGCCACGCACCCTTGGTTTCTGGGACACTGTTTTCAACGGGTTCTCTACATATCTCTCGAATCACTCCTTCTCTGGGTGTTTTCAGACGTGACGGGGCGGCTTCGCCCCGTCCCGAAAACAACTCAGAGATTCCCTGCTGGGATCATCCAGACACGGCAAACAGACGTGCCGGAGATCCCGGCGGGGAATCAAGGAGGGGGCGGGGCTGCGCGGCGCAACGTGCGGCCGCACGGCCCCACCGCCTCCACGCTCCCTCGCTGCCTGCTCTCCGGGGAGACGGACGGCGAGGCCAATGTCACCGCAGCATCTGGCCGTGATAGCCGACCAGACGTTACTTTTTTTTTTTATGCCCGCCTGGAATCACTTTCACCACGCTTCAGCCGATTTTCGCGCCGGTAGCCTGGGAAGCGTGGTTGAAATTGACCCCATGTGGGTATTCAGCGTGGCGAACATCTGGCGGCCGCCGAACAGACGTGCAGGGCACAGTGACCACATTTAGGTATTCAGCGTGGTTCACTGTGATCTCATCACGTCTGAAAATACCCAATGTTTCTCTTGCTGGTACCTCATCTACATCACTTCCCCTCTCTGTGGGAGTTCCCCAAGACTCTGTCTTGGGCCCCCTTCTCGTCTCTCTTTACACTGTTTCTCTGGGTAAACTCATTGAAATCCACAGCTTCCAGTATCACCTGTATGCTGATGACACGCAACTATATCTCTCCACTCCCACGCTCTCTCCCTCCATCCAGACTCTCATTGCTGACTGTCTTGCTGACATCTCTGCCTGGATGTCTTGTTGTCAACTTAAGCTTAATATGGGCAAGACTGAACTCCTCATCTTTCCTCCGAAACGCTCCCCCCCCCCCTTCTTCCTTCTCAGTTTCCATTGAGGGAGTCACCATCCAGCCAGTCCCCCAGGCCCATAGCCTGGGATTCATCTTCGACTCCTCCCTCTCCTTTAAGCCTCAGTTCCAGGCTGTTGCTAAATCCTGTCGCTTTGCTCTGTACAATATTGCTAAACTCCAGCCTTGCATTACTATTGCCACTGCAAAAATCCTAGTCCGTCTTCTAGTCATCTCTCACCTTGACTACTGCAGTTTCCTCCTTACTGGCCTCTCTTGGTCTGATCTGGCCCCCCTCATCTCCATTTAGCGCTCGGCACCCAAAATCATCCACCTTGCCTGTCACTTTGACCATGTATAGCCCCTCCTCTCTGCCCTCCACTGGCTCCCTCTATGGGAACACACTCAGCACAAGCTCCTGGTCTTCACCTTCAAGGTTCTTCATGGCCTTGCTCCCCCATGTCTCTCTGCTCTTGTATCCCGCCATGCTCCTGCCCAGGAGCTTTGCTACTCCTCTGCCCCCACCCTCACCTGCTCGCCAACCCCTTGCTCCTCTAAACGTCTTCGCCCCTTCTCCCTTGCTGCCCCTCATGCCTGGAACTCCCTCCCTGAATACGTTCACTCCGCTCCCTCCCTCCCAACTATCAAATCCCTCCTGAAAACCCACCTCTTCCGTCAGGCCTTCCCTAGTTTGTCATGAGGGACATTGCATCCTTTCCCCCTCACTCAGAACCTAATTCCCTGTAACTAAGTGAAGGACATGAGCCTGCAACTTCTCAACCTCATGAATGCACTCATGTCTTTCCAGATGTTCACCTCTCCCTTGTACCCCACTCCCTTGTCCCTCAGATTGTAAGCCCCTTATGGGTATGGACCTGTCTCTGACTGTGGATTGTACAGTGCCAGGTATATTGCCTGTGTTATACAAATAATAAATATAGTAATAATAAATAACATATCTTGATGGTTGGACCAGCTAAAGTGAGATATGAGGGGTGAAAACAGACATGACGCTAACCACCCTTTAACCACCCTTTGTGGTTATTTATGCATGTTGCAGGGCTATATTGGTGCCCTATGCAGCCCTGCAACATGCATAAATGACCACCAAGGGTGGTTAAAGGGTGGTTAGTGTCATGTCTGTTTTCACCCAAGGTGTTAACCTCGATCTGTGCTAGGGAAAAAGGTGTGAGTGACTACAGCATTATCTCTACTGCTCTTTGTAGTCGAGGCAAACTGTAAGTGTGCACTGCATCTGATCAAAAATGTATTATTGCTGCCACTTTTCAGCAGTACATAACCCATCACTAACTAATTTCAGTCCCTAAGGAGTCATCAATCATCCTTAGGAGTATTCTCTTTTTGCCTCGTTAATCTGAGGCAAGAGGGGTGGCAAAGAGAATACTCCTACTCTGTTAGGAATGATTGATGATTCTATGTGAAAACTGAAAGGTCGCTAATGTAATACTGGCCTTTTTATGTATATATAAAGAAAAGGGCCCAAAGGTGACCTTAAAACTACCAGACTAGTGAGCCTGATGTCCGTACCAGGCAAATGTGTTGAGGCCATCGTAAAGAACAGACCGATTAGACATATAAAGAAATATGATATATATGAGAGCCAAATATAATAATACAAATATGAGATATGCAAGTATACAATTGTATATATGATATATAAAGTATATACATTTGTATATAAATATATAATATAAATATATATTGTATAGAAATAATAGAAATATATAAGCATAACAAATACAAATATTTAATCATAAATTAATATAAATAAATATGATACAAATATGAGAGCCAGTGTGGTGTAGTGGTTAAGAGTGCAGTAATGGGACTGGGAGGTAGGGAGAGGTCCCAGTTCAAGACTCACCTTAGCTATGAATCCACTGGATGACCTTGCGCCTGTCAGAGATTTTTTAGTCTAACCTCCCTCACAGAGTTATTGTGAGGATTACTAGTTGAGTTAATTAGTTTAATGTTAATGGTTAAATGTTAATGATTTAAAAAATTAATAGGTTGAAANATGCCCGCCTGGAATCACTTTCACCACGCTTCAGCCGATTTTCGCGCCGGTAGCCTGGGAAGCGTGGTTGAAATTGACCCCATGTGGGTATTCAGCGTGGCGAACATCTGGCGGCCGCCGAACAGACGTGCAGGGCACAGTGACCACATGTAGGTATTCAGCGTGGCGAACATCTGGCGGCCGCCGAACAGACGTGCAGGGCACAGTGACCACATTTAGGTATTCAGCGTGGTTCACTGTGATCTCATCACGTCTGAAAATACCCAATGTTTCTCTTGCTGGTACCTCATCTACATCACTTCCCCTCTCTGTGGGAGTTCCCCAAGACTCTGTCTTGGGCCCCCTTCTCGTCTCTCTTTACACTGTTTCTCTGGGTAAACTCATTGAAATCCACAGCTTCCAGTATCACCTGTATGCTGATGACACGCAACTATATCTCTCCACTCCCACGCTCTCTCCCTCCATCCAGACTCTCATTGCTGACTGTCTTGCTGACATCTCTGCCTGGATGTCTTGTTGTCAACTTAAGCTTAATATGGGCAAGACTGAACTCCTCATCTTTCCTCCGAAACGCTCCCCCCCCCCCTTCTTCCTTCTCAGTTTCCATTGAGGGAGTCACCATCCAGCCAGTCCCCCAGGCCCATAGCCTGGGATTCATCTTCGACTCCTCCCTCTCCTTTAAGCCTCAGTTCCAGGCTGTTGCTAAATCCTGTCGCTTTGCTCTGTACAATATTGCTAAACTCCAGCCTTGCATTACTATTGCCACTGCAAAAATCCTAGTCCGTCTTCTAGTCATCTCTCACCTTGACTACTGCAGTTTCCTCCTTACTGGCCTCTCTTGGTCTGATCTGGCCCCCCTCATCTCCATTTAGCGCTCGGCACCCAAAATCATCCACCTTGCCTGTCACTTTGACCATGTATAGCCCCTCCTCTCTGCCCTCCACTGGCTCCCTCTATGGGAACACACTCAGCACAAGCTCCTGGTCTTCACCTTCAAGGTTCTTCATGGCCTTGCTCCCCCATGTCTCTCTGCTCTTGTATCCCGCCATGCTCCTGCCCAGGAGCTTTGCTACTCCTCTGCCCCCACCCTCACCTGCTCGCCAACCCCTTGCTCCTCTAAACGTCTTCGCCCCTTCTCCCTTGCTGCCCCTCATGCCTGGAACTCCCTCCCTGAATACGTTCACTCCGCTCCCTCCCTCCCAACTATCAAATCCCTCCTGAAAACCCACCTCTTCCGTCAGGCCTTCCCTAGTTTGTCATGAGGGACATTGCATCCTTTCCCCCTCACTCAGAACCTAATTCCCTGTAACTAAGTGAAGGACATGAGCCTGCAACTTCTCAACCTCATGAATGCACTCATGTCTTTCCAGATGTTCACCTCTCCCTTGTACCCCACTCCCTTGTCCCTCAGATTGTAAGCCCCTTATGGGTATGGACCTGTCTCTGACTGTGGATTGTACAGTGCCAGGTATATTGCCTGTGTTATACAAATAATAAATATAGTAATAATAAATAACATATCTTGATGGTTGGACCAGCTAAAGTGAGATATGAGGGGTGAAAACAGACATGACGCTAACCACCCTTTAACCACCCTTTGTGGTTATTTATGCATGTTGCAGGGCTATATTGGTGCCCTATGCAGCCCTGCAACATGCATAAATGACCACCAAGGGTGGTTAAAGGGTGGTTAGTGTCATGTCTGTTTTCACCCAAGGTGTTAACCTCGATCTGTGCTAGGGAAAAAGGTGTGAGTGACTACAGCATTATCTCTACTGCTCTTTGTATTCGAGGCAAACTGTAAGTGTGCACTGCATCTGATCAAAAATGTATTATTGCTGCCACTTTTCAGCAGTACATAACCCATCACTAACTAATTTCAGTCCCTAAGGAGTCATCAATCATCCTTAGGAGTATTCTCTTTTTGCCTCGTTAATCTGATGCAAGAGGGGTGGCAAAGAGAATACTCCTACTCTGTTAGGAATGATTGATGATTCTATGTGAAAACTGAAAGGTCGCTAATGTAATACTGGCCTTTTTATGTATATATAAAGAAAAGGGCCCAAAGGTGACCTTAAAACTACCAGACTAGTGAGCCTGATGTCCGTACCAGGCAAATGTGTTGAGGCCATCGTAAAGAACAGACCGATTAGACATATAAAGAAATATGATATATATGAGAGCCAAATATAATAATACAAATATGAGATATGCAAGTATACAATTGTATATATGATATATAAAGTATATACATTTGTATATAAATATATAATATAAATATATATTGTATAGAAATAATAGAAATATATAAGCATAACAAATACAAATATTTAATCATAAATTAATATAAATAAATATGATACAAATATGAGAGCCAGTGTGGTGTAGTGGTTAAGAGTGCAGTAATGGGACTGGGAGGTAGGGAGAGGTCCCAGTTCAAGACTCACCTTAGCTATGAATCCACTGGATGACCTTGCGCCTGTCAGAGATTTTTTAGTCTAACCTCCCTCACAGAGTTATTGTGAGGATTACTAGTTGAGTTAATTAGTTTAATGTTAATGGTTAAATGTTAATGATTTAAAAAATTAATAGGTTGAAATGTGAGCCGCCTTGTGCCTAAAAGGGGGGGGGGGGGGGAGAGAGAGAGAAAGATATCTCTCTCTCTCTCTCTCTCTCCAGTATAGTTTTTATAAAAGGACGTAACCACTAATATGTAGAATTCTTTACAAGTGTCAACAAATTGGCGTTTAAAGGTGATCCGGTTGATATAGGGTGTCTTCAGACTTTACGAGATCACGGTGAACCACGGTGAATACCCACCTGTGGTCACCGTGTCTCGAACGTCTGTTTGCGGCGCGCCAGATGTTGGCCACGGTGAATCCCCACATGGGGTCCGTTTGAACCACGCTTCCCGGGCTAGCCGGGGGAAGGTCCCGGGAAGCGTGGTCAAACGGACCCCGGGCTGTGACCAACGAAAAGTCACGTCTGGCCGCGCGCCACGGCCCGGGATCCCCGGCGGGATCCCGGGCCGTGGCACATTCGGCCGGACGCGGCGGACGCATTGGCCCCGCCGCCTGCCCGTCTCCTCGGAGGGCGGGCGGTGGGGTGCGTGGAGGGGGCGGGGCCGTGCGGCCGCACGTTGCACCGCGCGGCCCCGGCCCCTCCCACTTTCCCCGCCGGGATCCCCCCGGCACGTCTGTTGTGCCGTTACAGGGTGACCCCGGCGGGGAACGAAGCCGGTGGTTCCGGTACGGGGCCAAAGGGCCCCGTATCGTCTGAAATCACCCATAGTGTGTTTGACAAAAACTCTTGAGAAACCTTAAGTAGTCATGGGATAAAGGAAGGTGTCTTCTCATGGATCAGTAACTCATTAAAGGATACGAAACAAAGGGGTAGAAATAAATGGTCATTTTTTCAAAATGGAGAGAAGTAAACAGTCATGGGGTCTTTACTGCGACCATGTCTGTTAATGATCTGGAAATGGAAGTTAAGCGTGAGAGATGGCCAGATTTGTGTTTGATGCAGTTATTCAATTCCTCAGCAAACTTTTGTAGTATTTTTATTGTAGCATTTTATAGTATTTTATAAATTATAGTATTTTTGCTTTGTGTATGGGTTTGCTGGTTTGAGGCATGCAGTAGTTTTCTCATAGGTATTGTATTGTGGGATTGTAGTGGAAACTTCTCCAGAGGAAGGACTAGGTAATATGTAATGACATATTAAATGCACCATTGTCTAATCATCGTTCCATTATGTTCCCTTTATTTTAGGGTCATTAAGATGTTCTGTCAGTTGCTTTCACATCTGTGCTTATTCTTTGCACTGCAGTCTTAAGTATTTTATTTTAGTTAGAAATGGTATAGGTAAAATTGATTGCCCTATTGGAGCAGACTGGGGTATGACTAATCCAGTGTCCTATTTTTTTCAGTAGGAGCCAGTTCCAGAATAGTGAGAGTGGGTGTTTTCAGATGTAACGATAGCCCACGTTTCCACACTTTGACCCATGTAGAAATGCGGGCTATAATAACAGCAGAAAAACTTCTGCCAGATGTTAGCCTGGGCCGTTCCCCAGGAGGTGTTGGCACTTAGCCTGGACTGTGAGTTGGTGCAATCCCCATCTGGGACACCGCCCGAGGAATGGCTGCCCGACCGGGCGCAAAGCATGCCATAATGTTTGTACAGCCACTTTACCTACTGCAGTGGCGGTGGGGGCCGGGCGCCAGGGCAGCCATCATTGGCTGCCATGGCCACCCATCAGCCGAGGGGGGACAGGCCACTCCATATAGCGTGGGGGCTGGGATATGTATCTTCTCCCCCGGCCTGGCCACCATTACATTTGTTCGGAGGCCTGGCTGACTCCCAGCTGGAGTGATGGCTCCCGCCACCACCCAGAGAAGTCCATGGCAGCGGCATAACCTATCACGTTTGAAAGCACCCACTAATAGCAGATAAGTATATAATAACCTTACTCCAGGAGAATTTTCTTTCTTCCTTAGTGATTAGCCTTGGCTATGAACATGAAGCGTAATATCGCTTTCATAATTTTTATCCTTGCTAATATGCCTGTGAATGTCCTCAATATATATAGTGATGTCCAGTCCCTTATGGAGCCCACCCATGATGCCCTTTATTAGTGAATTTCCCAGGCTAGTTATGTGATGAATAAAAAGCATTTGCTCTTCCTGACTGCAAACTGGCTACCTATCAATTTCATTCCCTGTCTTTCTGTACAGGAAAGAAATAGGAGTAGCCACTCTACTTTCTCTACACCTTTTTTGTATTATGTACACCTTTGTCGTGTTTTCCTCTTTCTGAGAAAGAGATCTAAATGGCTAGAGATTTCCCTTGGGAGACTCTAAAAATGCAACAGATACCCTTGTTGAGAAATTACCCTAAATTGCTGTGTCATTACGTGTAATGATATGTGTTGAGAGAACTGTATTGGAGCAATTACAGTTTCTCTTCTTCATTACTGTACATATAGACATAGTATTTCCTGACAATTTTCTTTGGAAAATCATCAACTGCTCTCTTCCCCCCCAACCCTTTGGCCATCACCACCAACAGCTCAATTTGTCTGCAAGACTCTTTGATATAAACTATGGGCAGTCAGAGGGATCTTGCAAAGTAAAAGATTCAGTCTATCCTGGGGTAGATTAAAGTTTGTGGGACCCCACACCACAGTATACTTCGGAATTCTCCTTGCTACCAACTCCCTACAAATCTAGTCTTCCAAAAACAGCAGATTACTTAAAATATTCAGGTAGGTTATTTCTCTTAATTCAAAGTGGAATACGAGACAACAACCAAATTCTGTTTGTATGACCACCTTACCTACTGCGGTGGCAGCCGGGCGCCATGGCAGCCATCATTGGTTGCCATGGCCACCCATCATTGGCTACCATGGCCACCCATCAGCTACGGGGGGGCAGGCCGCTCCATATAGCGTGGGGGCGGGGACACGCATCTTCTCCCCTCCCCTGCCCCATTTTTCCTGGGCCGTACTCCATTTAATGACCAATTGGACAAGATCCTTGCCTACTGTATCGTGCCACCTAAGATGTTGGCATCCTGGTTTTCTTTTCCTGGGCAGCTTCCGTATCATGGTCTGAGCTACCAATTTAGTTGACGCTATTCTATTCATATATCCAAGCCAGGTGAGCCTTCTCTTCTTGATGAGTTTGGTTGCCGTTGTTGCTTTGTTTGCTGTCAAAAGCTGGTGTTGGCTACCTTATGCTTTCATTTAACATTTAGTATCTTCCTTAAGCATTTGCTATCGATGTACTGTTGAGATTGCTCCTTAAGAACCCATGTTTTGGAACTGTATAGCAGCACTGATATCACGTTGCTGTTATATATTCTTAAATTAATCTTCAAGCTCACATTCTTCTGTTTCCAGATGTTGTTCAGCAGTACGAAAGCACCACTTGTCCCATGTGATACATGATTCCCCATCGTGTCTGATGACAAAGTCTTAATATCGTTATTGCCTTCTGCAATTAAGCAATTACAATTGAATCTTACGATTTATTACAAGATGCAGTCGTTCATAAAAGATGCAGATTTAAAACAAATAAAAGGAAGTACTTTTTCACCAAACATACAATAAAATTGTGGAACTCATGCCAGAGGATATTGTCCAGGCCAGTAACCTTAACAGGCTTCATAAAGGGACTGGATGAATTTTTGAAAGCCAGGTCCATTAAGGGCTACTTGTTGGTTTGGTTAGGGATACAAGATCCTTGACTGGTGAAAGATGGGGGAAGATGGCAAGAAATGGATTACTCCATTGTAGCCTGCTGCGTACCCTGAGGCATCTGAAGCTGGCCGCAGTCGGAGACAGAATGCTGGACTGAATGGTCGGGCCCAGTAAATGGCACTTCTTATGTTCTTAATGTGCACTCTTAATGAACTTCAACTTCAGTAGAAAAATGGCGTGGAATTGGATTATCAATTTTTGTTTGGAGCATCCTCCTTTTAAGATGTAAAATTCCATTTCACATTTGGGTTCTTATCTTCCTGCCATGGTTATTGGCCATCTGCATTTCCTGAGACAAACCCAGTCCTCGTGCCCAGTGCCAGGGAACAGACCCCTTTTCCTGCCAGCTACCTCCACGACGCCCTCTGTGTGCAGAGATTGTCCTCAGCCTTATCCAGTCTCCACATCCAGTGTGTATTTGGGGCTTCAGGAAGCAGATTGATGATATAGGGCAGGAGGAATGGGAAGTGGGTAGCACTAGTGCTCTCATACGGCACCTCACTGCCTCTCAAGCTGTGATGAACCTGTGTCAGGAATGGAGGGATTGAACCCAGACCTCCTGCATTCCAGAAGCAGCTGTAGGAAAAAGTAGTAATTACTGCAGCAAAATTCTGAGCTAGCACAACCACTGTGTTACTTGTTGGGCTTTACATTGACTAGTGGCAAGGTACCACCCATAGAAGATACAACAGAGGAAGAAAAAAAAATTAAAATGAAAGCGGCTCTTTGATGGAAATCTGTCTAAGGTTCTTGTTATCAGCTACTATGGGAAGCAGGAGTCTAGTCAACTACACCCCTGTTGGCCATGCAGTGTTTTTTTTTAAAAAAATGTACCAGCCCAGCAGTGATTTGCATATAAGTAATGAAGTGTGCCCACAAGCGTAGAAAAAACATCTCTCCATAGATGGGTTAGAGGTGATTAATAATACTATTTTCCTAAATAATTGATGAAATAGATTTTTTAGAGAAGAAAGAAAATGACCCTTTGAAGGAGTAACATTTTAAGCATGTGGTCTTTAGTGGGGTGGAGAACATCTGCCCCACTGGGGCGGGGAGGTGAGGTTAGACCTATGCCCCTGCAGGGCTTCCCGACCAGATTATCTTGAGGGGCATGCAGGGGAATGGGAGAGGAGGGGATCCGTCCTTCATAGGAGGCATTCCTGCCAGCCCAAAACTGTTCTAGGGATGTTCAGCAGATGTCTGGCTGCTTGTGGCATACAGATGGTGTGTCGCAGCACATAGGATTGTGGGGAGGCCACCTTCCCATCTGTGATCTAGAAATGGAAAGCTTTCAAAGGGTGTAAGTATCCAGGGAAAGTGCTGGTGTCATATTTGTCCCAAGTGACAGAGATGGTAAAAACTTTCATATTCAGTTTTTCTGCTGTGTACCATTTTCTTTCTGCACTAGCCATTTCTGTATTTTATAAGTCCTTTCCTGTATCTATTTCTGTAGCCTTCACTTGTATGTCCCACTCCCTGCTGCACTCCATCCCACTCCCGATTTTTTCCCTTCTCCAGTTTCTCGTCTTCCCCTTCCCGTCTGTTTCTGTTGTCCATTACACACCCCACCTTGCTTTGCTTATCTTCAGTTCTACTCACTCCAGTCTCTCACCGTCCCCTCCCTCCTTCTATTACGAATATCCATTTTCTCACCCACTTTTCCTTCAGTTCTGACTCATGACCTTCTGTATCTTCTAGTGTACTCCACCTTCCGTTTGCAATCTTCCCCTCCTGTTCTCACCTTCTCCTATTACTATGGTTCATTTATCACCCTCTTCAATTTGCCTCACTCTCCCTGTTGTATGACACCCCTTCCCTATTCACTTGCTTGAGGAAGGATCCTGTGAGGTCCAAAAGCTTCTACATTCCTACCAACAACAGTTGGTCCAATAAAAGATAACATTCAAACTACGTCGTCTCTATCTCTATAACAGATTGTAAATATAAAGTATTTTGCCAGTCACTTTCTTAACAAACGCAACTACGCTATTCTGACTGATGATTTGTAAGAACAAACTAGTATTCTGGCTGTACGATCTCAGAAGGAAGCTCATGGAGATTTAGCAATGTTTTGCTTTTTTTTCATTGATGCTTTAATGCCTGCTATTTAAGGAGTCATAAATCTCAGCCACATTACTGGGGATTCCTGTTTCTCTACAAAATGACAGCTTTCCTTTCTCTCACCGCACCCCATTCCCATGTTACCACATACATGTAAAATCTCCTTGCACACTTCTTTGTCACATGTTGGTTTGTCTTCTCTATACTTTATACAATGAATGTTCTTTATCAAGAAACCATGAACTGGCTGCTAATAAGCTTTATTAGAAGTTAGCTATCGCTGTACCCCAGAACAACAACAACAACAATCAACAACCATGAATCATAACATGGAACAAGATGGGCATGAAACAGGAGCCGATCGCAAACAAAACAAAACTACGTAACCCCCTTAACATAAGACTTACTCAAAAGGCGTATAAATCAATCAACATGACATCATTACAACATAATTAAAAAACGCAACTTCACATTACTTGCAGTATAGAGTGCCACAGAAAATACATAATCAGCCAACCAAGGATGGCTAAAAATCACAACTAAAAATAACTAGCCAAAACATACCCATACAACCAGTAGCAATGAATAGCCATGTGATTGGTTTTAAATAAGCAAAAGTTGAAACCAAAAGATATCCCAAATCACCTGGCAAGGAGGGAAGAACTCCACATAGGTAAGGGGATCCGGTAACGGTATTTAAATTGGGCTAGTCGAGCTGCTTACAATCCTCCGAGGATTTGCTTCCTTCGCTTACCCGCCAACCAAGCGTAAATTGCTATGGCCAGCATTTCCTCCTTCCCTTTTAGGGCCATCAAGTACATATAACAACCTTCCGAATGTAGATCAGTGCGGCTGTGCAACAGTGGTCCCAGCCACACTGACCTTAACCAAGTATAATAAGGGCAGCGCAATAAAACGTGCCCTATCGTTTCTACCTCCTGAAGGCTGCAGGAGATAACCTTGAATGGAGCAGTAGCTGCTTGAATCTACCTTCCACTACCACCGATGGTATAATCTGGAAACGAAGTAAGGTATACCATCGACGGAGTTTAGGACAGGTAAGAAGGTCCAGATATGGCTCAAACTCGGAAGTTTTTTTTAAATTCTGCCAACATAGGGGCTACTCTCCAACGGGCCATGGTTGATAGGTCTTCCTGTTGGGCTACATCTCTTGCCCTCAAAAGAAGTTCAACCCTGATTGCAGAGAGGCTTTGGCCAATTAAATGTTCGAAGGAGAATCCCCAGGCATGAACCAGTCTGCCCAAGTATAGCAACCATGGGTAGCCCCTTGACCCTGTCTCGCATAATTCTTCCCTTAAGCATTGGAGGGCGAGGTCAGTATTGTGGTGGGCCAGAAGTCTAAGCCAATATCTCACACACCTAGGCTTAGAGATCGTCTCCAATGAAATTACTCCCAATTCCACTCTAACTGCAGCCCCTGGGATAGTAGGGCCAACTTTTAATACCCGTCGAAGAAAGGAATTTTGCACCCTTTCTAAAACTGCCATGTTGGGGTTCGGAATAAGTTCCAAGCCAAAGATAGCTGCCGGAGGTATTTTAGCACAATATACTCGCATGAAATCCGACACCGGAATCCCTCTTGACAAGTTAATAGCCCTATTTAGGGCCTGAGTTGCTCACTGGGCTTTATTAGCTCTGGCCTGGAGGTGAAGGTTCCACGTACCTCTGTTGCTAAATATCACTCCTAAATAATTAAAGGAGGCTACCACCTCAAACTCCTTAGCCTCCGTCTTCCACCTGCGGGGATAAGACCGTTTACCAAAAATCATAATCGTGGAGAACTGGCTGCTACTGTTAAAATAACCTTTGCAGTTGAAGTCTCCTAACTTGGCAAGGCAGTGAGTTAATGGGTCTGAAAAGAACACCCTGCTGCAGCAATTATGTAAACATTATTCTCTTAATTTGGGTTATATGGGTTTGGAGCCTTTCATCATTCCAGATGTTTTCTCCACCCTCCCTCACATCATATATACATGATAGGATAGATGATGTGTTCAAATTTATGTCTACAGTGTGATGTGATTGTGCTTAGCTTCATTATCTCCCCCCCTTTCCTCTCTTCTTATTTGTTACCTTTAAAACTTTTTTAACTTGAGTTTGGGCTTTGATTATTCAGCACGTTTCAAAAACATCTGGCTAAAATTTCCTCTTTCAAGGATAAATGTACAGGATGAATGTACCTACTGCTTCAGCCACTTTATACAGTTCAAATCGCAGCTCTCTTTATCTCGGGAGAGAATATGGAGTTCCAGTCCCAAATGTAAGAGATGGAAACAAGGTACTTCAGATGATCTCTTGTATTAATCTAAGGGTAAAAATAAATGTTACAGTCACCCACTCTGGCCAGTTTTGTCCCGCTGCGGCCCAGGGGTCACTGTCACATTTGTGCTCAGGCCCCCAGATGTTTGCCTGAACCGATCCTGGGTGTGTCGACAGCTAGCCCAGGCTATCACTTGGCAAAACGCCAAACTGATGGTCCAGGGCAAAGCGAGCCACAGCAAATTAGTACGTATGTTCTCCGACCTGCAGTGATCCGTCCCAGATCGGGGCTGCTACGACTGGCTGCCATGGCTGCCCATCGTGGCAGAAAGTGGGACGCTGGATGTAGGGTGGGGATGACCACCTGCACATTCGTTGTGGCCCCCAGCCAGGCAGCAGGATGACTCCCCAGTAGGGGTCATGTGTTGGTGGATGTAAGCTTTTGGGCTACCCAAGGGTCTTCCTGTAGCAAGAAACCAACAGACCATCATACCTACCTCTACAGATTCTATATCTGCCTGCATTTATTCTGCGTTTCGTTCGATGCTTCATTTCCCATCATTGTATTTAAATATTTGAAATGCTAATGACTTTTTTCCATAACAGCTCCCTCCTAAGTAATTGCTTTCCATGTCTGTCTGTCCTGTCTTGCATTCCTCAGCCTATAGTTCTGACTTTTTATTTGCCTGAGGAAGAGGCCTGTGCCAAAGATTGCGTACTGTCACCAACAGAAGTTGGTGCTACCATGTCTCCATCTCTTTATTTCATCTCATTAAAGATGTCCTGATTTAATACAGAGAAAGAAGCACAATGCTGTGCATAGTGTATATCACAGCACAACTATTTTAAGATTTGAAAGGATAATTTCAAGTGCATTGTTTTTTGCCTGGAAGGCTGTCATCATAGTAAAACCTAAAACATTAATGACAACTGGTGCATCATTATTTTAGGGGAAGACTTTCATAATGTGTTCGCCTAAGCATTCCAGATCCTGAGTTTTTATTCTAGAGGAAGTGCTCTGGAGTAACTACTGCTCCCCCTTCATCTTGGTTTTCTTGAGTAGGGGGAGCCATGGTTTAAATATCTATTCCTTTGCTTTGATTTCTTTTGGAATTTGCAGGGACTCAGGAAGGTGGGGGTGGTGGTAGTCATTGAGGGAGAGATGCTGTTTAATGAGCACACAAGAAATTCAAAATGCTGAGGTTTGTGAAGACAGCAGAAACTGCTGGGAGGAATGTAAACAAGGAAAATTCCCCTGAACAGTACATGTGAGCCCTAGTAGAAGCCCCCTCCTTCAGTTAACCCCACTTGTTTGCAGAGGTGATTGTCCCCTCACCTCTTACCTTTGCTTTTATCCCTATGTTTTGTGAACACAAGGGAGGTTAAAGTGATTTAGGAGACAGCTACCTCTAAACAAATGCTTGTGTCAACAAGATACAAATTGGAATTAATTTCCTAATCCCCGGTGGAAGTCAGTGACTTTGATGGAGATACACTTGCTACCCTCCTACCACCATATCTTTTCAGATGATCACAGCTGTGAGTTAACAAAATCCATCTTTTAAACACGTTTGTAGAGAATAGCTTCTTTTTTTCCCCTTCCTGTTGAGTTAAGGAGTTATAGCCTCTTATCACCTACACATGTGAACAAGTCCTCAGCTTAATAATTCAGCAGATGTTGATGGGCAAGACCTCTGATGGTCATGACAGTGCACTGCCTAAAGATCAAAGTGGCCAGCAGACATACATCCACATTCACGGATTTTGTCCAATGTTTTTCCTTTTATTCAGGACAAGTAAATTTAAAGAGAAAACAGGTGAGGAGGGATGATAGTACTGGATTTAGTCCATTGTCACTTTAGTGTAAGTTCTTAACATTTTAACACAGTTATTGTTTAGTAATGAGTATGTTCTGTATGCATATGTATTTGGTTACTTCTCACAGAACTCAGTAGGATGCTTATTGTTTAAAGGTAATGGTATCTCATGCCAGTTTTGCTTAACTGCTTTATTAGCTCTGCATTCAAGTCAGTATGATGATTTTTTTTAAAAATCTGTGTCGTTTTTAGTTCTATTAAAAATATATGTCTAGTGATAAGATATTTTGATAGTAGAACATCTGTTTTGGGAAGTTGGTCATATGGTGTAAATTTGGGTAGAACTTTACACATCAGTGTAAATCAACTTGGAAATCAAGAACTTGCCCTTAATTATGTCATCTTGAAATTTTGTCTGTCTGTCTGTCTAATCTGAATTTATATGCCCTTCCCAGAAATGGCCACCTAACGACCTAGTGCAGGGTGGTGATTGTCAGAAGGAAGCATGCCATGGCTATGGCCGCTTTTAGACGAGACAGATTTGTGCATGATTGGTGAAAAACGCACGTGTTTTAATGCTCGTTTAAACACCTAAACCGTTTTAAATGCGCATTTGCCATGATCGTGTAAAAGCCAAAATCGTTTTGAATGTGTTTTTTAAATAATGCACATTTTTTAAAACCGGTTTTGGCATCCCCCGATCATCAAAGGGGCTCAAAACCGGTTTTACACGATTATGGCAAATGTGCATTTAAAACGGTTTAGGTGTTTAAACGAGCATTAAAACACGCACATTTCCCACCAATCATGCGCAAATTTGTCTAAAAGCGGCCTATGTAGGGTGGTCAGATATGCAAATTTAGAGGACGCTTATGAGAAATACAGGTTAGAGGGCTGCACTGGAGTCCGTTCAGCCCTACAACCAGTATTTCTCGTAAGTACCTTCTAAAACTTGCATATCTGGCCACCCTATGGCTATGCCAGTGGCGTTGTTAATATGACATTAGTTTCTTTGTAAAAACATATCTGAGTATCTGTAAACACTGATCTTTGCTAGTCTGCAATCAGCGGGCAGTGTTAGTATTTTGTTAACAAGGCAGCTAGTTCCCCAGTAATGATTTAAATATACTCATGTTTACCTCATCTGTTGACTTAGTTGTTCCATCAAGTGCTGCTAAGGTAACTGTACTGAAGTTTTCTGCCTATTCCATAATGTGCTCCAGACTGTGAGTCTGTGGCACCAAGATTAGTCCCTGTGTGATCATATAATTCCTACATTATAAAGTGTAGGGCAGTGGCAGTAAATTGCTTAGAGAGTAAATTGCCTAGGCAGGGCAGTAAATTGTCTAGGGAGGTTTTTGGACGTTTTCAAACAGAGACTGGAAATCCAGCTGGGGATGCTGTAGCTGTGGATTTCCTGCATTGAGCAGGGGGTTGGACAAGATGGCCCCTGAGGTACCTTCCAACTCTGTGATTCTATGGTAGAGGAGCTGAAAGAAAATATTATTTCCCCCCTCAGGCTTCTTCCTCTTGAACCACATAACGTGGAAAGGGAATGGGGCAAAGGGATTCTCCACCCCTTTCTGATGTGGCAACACTCTCCACAGAGTGTTGTGACAGACATTGGTGTTCATTGCAGGGGTGGAACCACATCAGAAAGGGGCAGGACAATCCCACCTCTGGGTTTAGAGGCATGAACCTAATGATGACCCTGTTGCAGACACCATCCAACAGGGAGGTACCTCAGGGCAGGTGGCAATTACATCCAGCTACCTCTTCCCCATCCACCTCAGAATCTTCTGGCTGCCCAAGGCAGCTGGCCATACCACTTCCAACATTCTAACAGGCTGAGCAGCTTCAAAAGTTGAAGGCATTCGCTCTTCTTTCCCCTCTGTAACATTGGGTGCTTTTATATGGACTGCATCCACACCTCTGCTCCACCTCACCCCTGGGTGGCCCCGTCTGTTTAAAGGCAGGCCGCCTGGGTGTGAGACACAGCAGAGATGGAGCAGGCACTGCCTGTTTTGGGCCAGCTTTGCCTGTGGTGCTCTGGAAGTCCACCTCGGCTGGGGGCGGAGCAGCAGTCCATCTACTTGGCAGACAGGCTGCTGCAGCTTTGCTTCAGGCCGTGTGTGTGTGTTGCCCCAGCAACACCATAGAGCTGTGGGCAACAGCCTAGAGTGGTGGCTGATCTGCCCGGGGGAGGGGAATGCCACATAGGTGGCAAGCTATGGCAGCTGCCGAGTCCATTTAAACCCAGCGCTGTCAGGGCTGCCTGCGGGGAACGTGAGACTGACCACCCCTGGAGCAGGTCCGGGGGTGGTCCATCTAAAGAAGCTTATTCTGTCCATCCCACTGCCTTTGCCTTTTATAGCTTGAGGGAGAGGGGTGGTGCTCCTAATCTTCTCAGTATTTAGAGTGATGCAATTGTAAGATTACATTGAATAAAAGACAAGTAACTCAATGGGTACTTAGGGAGTGGGGCCACAGCAAGGAATGCGGATCTAGAGGTACAGGGTTCAGGACAGAGTCGGGTCATGAAAGAGGGGTCAGAACAGGCCAGATTCAGAGCAGAGTCAGGAGAATCAGGATGAGACAGGAACTGGAAGAACCCAGATGTTCCTCCCAGCTTCCTGTTGCTGCTCGCCAGCCCTATAGCCTGGCAGTCAGCATTACAAGGGCTGGAGGCAGATGGCTGGAGGGGGTGTGACTTCACTAATGCAGGGAAGTCTCCATAAGGGAGTGGCGGGTCCAGAGGCAGGGCAGAGAAGAGCATTGGCATTGAAAGCTTGACCAGGTGTGTGTGTTTGAGGCCTGGATCCTGACAGTTCTTCAGATTAATAAATTTTATTGTTTCCATAAGACTTAGTGGGTATTTAGCAAAAAGAATGTACAATGCGGAAGTTGCCATTTTTACTATTTATTTATTTATTTATTTTTACACTTAGTATCCCACCCCTCTCGCCACTTGCGACCCGGGGCGACTTACAACAACATCAACAAAAATATATAATCAATTAAAAATACATAATAAAAAATGCATACAATTAAAGCAGTCTGGAAAAAAATAAAATACAAAAAAACCCTACCCCTCTCCCTTGCCAGAAACCTGATGGAACAGCCAGGCCTTACAACCCTGGCGTAAGGAAGCTAAGGACGATGACACTCAGATCTCCATCAGGAGGGCATTCCACAGCCTAGTGCCAACCACCAAAAAAGCTTGATCGTTGGTGACCACCCAGTGCATCCGGGGTACCTCCAAAACCACCCTCCTGGATGACCATAGGGGTCAATCCAAGACCCGGGGAGTTCATCTGACTGGTATTTTCTATTAAATTCACGTTATCAGCCTTACCTGGCAGGTGGGAGAGTCTGAAATGTATTAGGTAGTGGGGGGGGGGGGGATGGGATGCAGCTGAGCTGCCATAGGGGAAATTTCCAAAATGGTGGCCCTTTTGTAACATGAAGCTACCAATCAAAATTTATGTTCAAATGTGGGAAAACAGGCACCATATTGGAATTCTCCCCAGCTCAGTTGCTTTAGTAGTCTCGTCTAAAACGGGAACAAGAGAGGGAGAAAGGGGCAGGGTAACAGGTGGGAACTAGAGTGGGGAACAAGGTAAATGTTCATGTGGGAGGTGTTGCCAAGAGCCACAGACAAGAGCAGGGGTGTGGGTGAGAGTCACAGGGCCCACATTATTGTGCATACACACAAACCTCTTGTGTTTCATGACTGGCTGATGCAGCTGGTGCTCTGAGGTGGTCCTGGCTGCTATGTTTGTGAAGATCAACTGCTGAATCTTGGGTGCAATGAAGTAAAACACAGGACAATTAAGGCAGCTCCAAACCAGCTGCGCTTGAACTGACCAAGAACTGCATGCACCTTGCCTTCCAAGCCACAAGTTACTCATCCCTGCACAAGAGGAATGGGACAGGGGGCCATCGAAAAGGTTTGAAGTCTGAGAAACTCTGATCTAGACCAAAGCAGACGCTTCAGTCTAAACTATGTACTGTAACCATTTATTTTGGTGTATGTTTTATCGTAACCCATTTTATCAGAACCCGTTTCCTTGTCTTTGAAATCATTCATGTAACATCTTTGTTTTTTCTCCCTTTTTCACAAGGATGACAAGGATTTGGTCCATGAGTTTGTTGTGGCTGAGGGCCTGACCTGCCTGATAAAAGTGGGAGCAGAGGCTGACCAGAACTATCAGAATTACATCTTACGAGGTACAGGACGCGTATTTGGAAGCTGTGTTTGATTGCGTGAACATCACTGATCATTCCACTTCACCTCATTGAATTATGGTTTTGAATATTTCCCTCCCCCAGCTAATCCCCACCGTTTCTAGCTTAATTCTTAATTTCATGTGGTAGCAAGGCAGTATGGAATATTTTGCTAAAATAAATAAATGTATTTATTTATTCACATTTATATGCCACCCTTCCCATTAAGTCTCAGAGTAGCTTGGATATGTTTCCGCTTTTGTTATGCCCCAACCCACCAGTAGATTATACTACAAGAGGGATAGGAGGGCAGACCTTTAAAGCCTATGAGAGCAGGCATGTGCAGATCTTTCTGTAGTGCAGTGACTAAGGTGCTTGGTCTGACTTTTCCAGGTACTGGTTTCAAGCCTAGTGGGAGCTGACAGTGGTGAGGTAGAGGTTATAAATGCAGTAAAGTGTCTATCCAAGCATATGAGGTTACTGTTGAGAAGAAACATTAAATGCACATCATGTAAGAATAATGTTTGTTTGTTTTTCTTTTTTCTGGTTTATTGCTTTTGGATGGCTCTAGTGAACTGATTGTAGTAAATGTTTCAATATTTTTCATAATAACCATATATGGTTATTGGTTATGGTGGCATTTTGCAAACATAGAGCCCTAAAGTACTGGGTGGACCTAGGCATTTGTAACTAAATAAAAACATGCAGTTATTTGAACTCTGATATGCTAACAGAGTTGTGAAGTACAGCATTAAATGAGTTGCTTTGAGTTTGTATTCCTGAATCCTTGTGGCATGCAGCCAAGATGCTCCAAGCAATTAGCACCTTCTGGAGTGGGACTCACCCAGCAAAATACTGTCTGTATCTTTCCTGATTATTATTTATCATTTCTATAGCACTTCCAGAGTTCAAAGTGCTTTCCAGTCCTTATCTAGTCCAGTCTCATGCTGTAACTGTACAAGGGCTTGTGCCCACAAACTGGCCACTATTGGTTTGATGTGATATATGATGATGGACATGAAATGAATGCCCTCACAACAACCTTGTTCCCATTTTACAGATGGGGAACTGACGCTAAGAGCTAGTGACTTTCCCAAGGCCATCCAATTAGTTCATGGCTAAGAGAGGATTTGAACCTGGTCTTCCAGGTCATTGTTTAACATCGTATCCACTAAGCTACACTGGCTCATACAGTAGTACCTTTCTCTTCCCATATGATAGTGTATCTTTAGTGCCCAATAGCTTTAGCTGTGGCATTTCTTTATTATTCAGCATTTTGGCCTTTTTTTGATGGAGCTGTGCAAGTCATATTTATGACAACTTTCTATAGACATTGGCATCTCTCTTGCAAATTTAATTTTCCAGCAGCAAAAAGGAATAGCTCAATTCCTTCCATCATGTCACCAGCCTTTGCTTTCAGGAGCTAAAAAGTACTTCATCTGGACATGTTTTGTTGTTGGCTCATAATGCTGGTTTATGGATTTGCTCCAAAGCTTCCTACTTGTGAGTATTCTTTTCCAGGCCGTTCTAAGTTAGCTGCTGAGTTTGAAGTCAGAAGATGCTGCAATAGAATGACTCACTGTGATTCATACATTTCATTTTCTTTAATTAGTAAACAAGTAGGCGGTAAAAGTGTGCTTATTGCATAAGATACAGAAGCATCAAGGACAGTTTTTATATAAATGTTACATTGCTAAAGGGTATAATTATTTTCACTGTCCTATGACATAACATTGCCTATAATACTTTGTAATATGCTTTTTCTTTAGTTGTCTTTTTTTCCTGAGTACAAAGACAGAACAGAGTGAAAAAAGTACATTGTGGGGTTCCTTGAAACAATAGTAGCAAGTGCCATTCTTGCCTTAGTTTTGACCTTGTCAGATATTGAGAATGCAGTGCTTAGTCTTTATTTCTTAATAACCACTTTAGGAAGTGAAAATATTGGAACTCAGCTCACTCACTCAGCAGGCTTTCTTTAAGAGAGGCAAATGGAGATGATCAGAAATGGTGAAAAGAAATCTTCCTTAAAGCCTACATGCCGGAACCATGCCCTGTGTGGCCCGAAAGCTTGCTTATTTCCACTAACAACAGTTGGTCCAATAAAACACATCATTCGAACCACTTTGTCTCTCTGTCACTTGGTACTAACACGGCAACCACACTCTTTCTGGATTTTAAATTCATAAGGGACAGCTACCTTTTAATGCCAAATGATCATACATGGCTTCAGTACAGGGAGTTTGACTAGATGATCTGTAAGTAAGTAAGTTTATTTCGGCTAGCTTTCGCCATAGCCCCAGACAAAACTGCATGATACAAAAACCAAAACGCTATAAACATACAAAATACAATATAAAATTGGAAACTTGGTACATCATCTTTTTGTCACCTAGCACCTGTAAATAATACATAGAATTAAAATAAGTTTGCCTTGCTCTTTTGCGAGGATTACTGCGGCAGAGCTTGGCCCCTGATAGTTTGAAATAAGACAGACTTGGCCTGATCCTTAGCATAGTGCTGGTTGACTAAATAATTACTTTCCCTTAACACTAAATTTTGCCCCAACCAGCAACTCCTCAGACCATACAGCCCTCAGGTAACAACAACTAAACTATATATACATATATTCCTAGACATAGTTATGACTGATATCAGCTTGCCCATAGATCAATTACAGATAGCCTAATTTCAACTCAAATACACAGATTTCCAGCCCATGAACAAATTAAGCAAGGATAATTAGCAGCCCACGAACCAGTAGTTATATTCCTCCAAAAAATAACAGATGGAATTGTTTCATTCATCAAATTAGGGAGAACAGCTTATTGGGGACCTTTAAGGTCTGTTTGTATAACTTTCCGCCTTTTTTCAGCCAAACCAACAAATGTAGCAACTGCAACCAGATCATCAGCTGTTGTCAGAGTGGTTAAAAAAGGGATCGATCTTTCTCTCTTTATCCTATTATAAAGAGGATATCTGGTTGGTGCTGGAGGAAGGAATAAACTCTCTGGGTGATCAATTTCCACAAGCTTATATAGTACGTACTGGCGACTGGAATGCTAGGGTTGGAGCTGAAGTTGGAGAGATAGGTCCAGATTTGCATGATATCTACAGTAGACACCAATGGATCCCTAGTAGACAGTCCAAGTATAGTTGTATCAATAATATTGGACCTTCTTTTTTGACCTTTATACAGAAATTGGATCTGACAATTCTTAATGGTAGACTGAGGGATGACTTGGTAGGAGGATATACTTATGTGGGCCCACAAGGCCAGAGCACGATTGATTATATTCTTATTGAATCATGCTATTGGGATAGAGCATATAGTCTCTCCCTTAATCCTAGGCCAGAGAGTGATCACATTTCTTTAGAAGTTCAACTTATAATACCCTCCTGCTCCTTAAATTCGTCCCGTAAAACTGCTAAAATTCGGAATTTTAAGAAGGTTAAGAGGTGGAATCTGTTCAACTGACCTGTAAGATGTGGGAGGTGTGTAATTCAGGAACCCTTTCAGATCTTCGGAGTGCTATATTGGCTGATCAAACTGTAGATGGAACACTGGACAGGTTTGCAGAAATAATTGGCTATCTGAATTCTGAAATATTATTATGTTCTTATATTCCAGATATTGAACATCCAAACAAGTGGTATGACAGCGAATGTCAATTAATTAAATGTCATTTAATAAGGGAAAGGAAGCACTGGGTAGTCAATCAATTCCATCTATCCCTGGTTTCCTATCTGGATTTAAAGAAGCAATACAAGTTGATCCTTAAGAATAAAAGAGCTGTATATTATAATAGAATTTGGGCTAGGTTGACAGTGGCGGCTAGAACTAGAAATGTTAGCTCTTTTTGGAAGATTTTGCGCCAGCTGATAGCTCCCAATCAAAGGACTCCGTGCATTCCCATAGCGAATTCCAGGTGGGAAGCTTTTTTCAGAGACCTGTATAGAGTGAAAAGTTTGGACAATGCTGACCTTGAGGTGAGATAGGAGTCACATGTTGAATCTCCGGTCTTGGAATTTATTTTTCCAGAGGCTGAAATTGAGGAATCAATCATGGTTCTGAAGCTGGATAAGTCTCCAGGACTGGACTCTATTAGTGCTGAGGTCTTGAGAGCCACTCCTAAGTGGTGGGCCTCAGTGCTGTCCAAACTATTCTCCAAGGTCACAGAAGGATGCAGGATCCCTGCGTCCTGGAGATCTAGCTGGATTGTCCCAGTCTATAAAAAAGGGGACCAGTCGGACCCAGCAAGTTATTGTCCAATACGTCTTCTTTCAGTGATTGGTAAGCTGTATGCGGCCAAAATTTTGAAACATCTACAAAATTGGGTGGAGGAAAAATACTTAATCCCTAACGAGCAATTTGGATTCAGAAGTAAAAGTTCTACTACCTTTTGTTGTTATATAGTAATGCACTTAATTTCCAAATATGTTAAGATTAGGAAAGGGAAGCTCTATCTTGCTTTCACTGACTTTACTGAAGCGTTCGATCTTGTCCCTCGGGACAGACTCTGGGCTAAATTAAACAACATAGGCATTAATGATAAACTTTGTTCTATCTTAACTCAATTGCATGGAAATAACTTAGCCAGGATTAAAGGTGGCCCTGAAAGCGTACCAAGTGCTCCAATCCAAGAGGTGTGCGTCAAGGGTGCGCTTCTGGCTCCCTTGCTCTTTAATTTGTTTGTAGCAGACTTGGTAGAAGTTATAAAAAAGCCAAGTTTGTATCCACCTAAAATCCAATCCTGTCCACTGTACGTCTTGCACTAGGCTGATGACCTGGTCCTGTTTTCTCAAACAGAAAAAGGTATAAAAGAATCAGTTAAGGGATTAATCCAGTATTGCCAGCTAAATGGTCTTGAAATCAATAACAAAAAGTCTAGTATTATGGTTGTGGGTGGCAGAGTTTCAACCCCCAAATGGGTCATCAACGACCTTAGTTTCAAACTTGTAACCACAGTTACGTACTTGGGAGTTGTCTTTATTTCCAGAGGGACTTGGGCATCCCATTTTAAAAATAGGGCTGCTTTGGCACGTAGAACTGCGGGTGGTCTCCTGAAGGCTGCCAATATCTCAAGAGGTATTGCTGTATCAACTTTTCTGCAAACCTACTGCCTTAAAATCCATCCTATGTTGGCGTATAGATTGGAGCTTATTCACTCCCTGGATATTATTGTCTTGGAAAGGGTCCAGAAGTGTGTCTATGATCTTCCACCCCTCCCCTCCTTACTCCATGGTAATTGCAGCAGCAACAAACCGACCTCAAGCAGGGGCCATCAAGACATCTCCATCGGATAGAGAGGGTAGACCCGTAGCCGTCCTTGTTGGAAAAACAGCTCCAGATGACATCACCTTTTGCACCAACAAACCCAAATTACCACTAGGGGCATTTGGGAGTAGAGATAGTGAGTTAGTGTGAATGTCACTTTAACCTTTCCTGATCTCTGCTTCTAAGCCCCTTCCCAGGTGGGATGTGCCCAGGAAGTTGCTACTGGACTTCCTCCTTCTTCCTGACCTTTTCTCCACTCCTAAATTCTCTCTCTGACCTTCAACATGACTGGCCACCATGCTGGTGGCAGCTAGCTAGTAAGACTAGGGATAGGGCTTTCCTATCACAATGTACTTCTCAATAAAGTAGTTTACTTTAATCTACAATCTCCAAGGTGTTGATTACTACTAAGCTGTTGCTACTAACAATTCAAGCTGCTTTTGGGGTTTTGTTTTTCTAACCATTAATAAAAATCCCAACAGTCCTCAGCAGAAAAGATTTTTTTCTTCAGCCACCCTAGCCCTGCAAGCATCAAATTACATGTAGGCAATGGGTGGATATAAACACTAGCTATGGGCCAAATCAAACATGAGTGACAACCCCACAGAAAGTGTAGCGCTCCAACAAGAGGGTTGTCAAGTGGCACAATTCCAGCTCACTGCAGCAATGCATATTGTCAACTGCAGCAGTCAAAACATGGCAGCAGCAATCACTATCAGACGACATGCCTGGTTACACGCCACAGCGTGCTCACCGTAAAATAAAGTCCAGATAGAAGATCTTTCCTTTGAGGGTGATGGACTCTTTTCTAAGCTTGACAGATGACACCCTAGCGGGGGAGAGAAAGGAAACATGCCAGACTGCTAGAGCCCAAGGCGTGGTCCATCCCTTCTGGAAGAAATACTATTCATCTTCCACTCCCTCCTCCACATACTACAGAATGCATAGACCTTCATTCCATCAAAGAAAGTTTGCTTTTCAACAGCAACACCAGCAGCAACCTCTTTCTCACCCCCACAAGAAATTCCTAAGAGGCAAAATCTAAACCAGACAGCCCTGTAACAGTGGGGTGTGTGGGGTGTGTGGCACTGCCTTGGTCGAGGGTTTGATTGTGTGGATGTCAAGAGTAGTGGGCAACACATTCTCCAGTTCAAGGACAGACTCAGCCAATTCTGCTCCACTTGGGAGAATAAAATTTCAGACAGATGGGTGCTGGAGATTATACTTTACTGGACAAGGACACCTAAGGGTGGGATGGGCAAGGGGTGGGCAAATTGGGTGGAGGAAAAATACTTAATCCCTAACGAGCAATTTGGATTCAGAAGTAAAAGATCTACTACCAATTGCTGTTATATAGTAATGCACTTAATTTCCAAATATGTTAAGATTAGGAAAGGGAAGCCATATGTGCCCCCTTGCCACCAAGGCAGCCTTTCTGATTAACAACAACAACATGCTAAATAAGTGGCACTGGTTAGCTAAAATGGGAGGACTGACTTCATTGGTTTCTAAAAATCTGAAGGAGTTATGAGGAATTCAGCTTTCCTTTAAAATGGGGATTGTGTGGAGAAAGAATGTCTAATACTTGTGCTAGCAGAAGAAAGCTTGAGAATATGGCTGCACTTGGTGCCCAAAGGCTCAGAAACCAAGAGGCAAACAGAACTACAAAATGTCTTTCTGTAAAACTTATTTTGAATTCAGTCTCATGATTTTATTTATTTATTGACACTTTGGGTTGGTTGTAGAATCACCAGATTTTACAGAGGGTAACGACTTTGGATCCCATAATCTGATCTGTCATCTCTTTTGTAATATCTGTTGCTTTTGAAAAAAGAGTCAGAAACCACTGATAGAATTTCATACAGACATTCATACATCACACATCTGCAGACACTGGTGGTGACGGCCAAACAGATTTGTTATAGAATCTGTACTGTTGACGCCAACAGTTGTGGCTATTTATAAAACACAAGGCACATGATGTCACCTGGACACCAGCTTTAGAACAAACTTATGTACTTGTACATTCTAGGAAATCAGCTTCCAAAAACCATGCAAAGCTATGGACATGGTGTAGAACACCATCTGGTTAATATCCATCACTAGACTTAAAATGCTTAAAGGTGTTGAGATGGTGTTACAAGAAGCAAAAAGCAAGGACTGAAGCTTTAGGAGTAAACAAAGGAAGCAAATTATTCTTCAGAGACTGAAGTGTTAGTTATTACTGTGCTGTGAGCAGTGTATGCCCTGTGCCAAGTTCTGTGTGACATGTTTGCTTAAACCATGGTTGGGCCCTAGGCAAAAATGTATACTTAGTTCCAGGGGCAGTAGGGATAAGCCAGCAGAGACAAGCTGGAGAAATCTAGAGGAAACAGTGGTTCCTTGAGGATAGAGAAGCACGTGTGGAGGTCCGGGGAGAAACATTTCTCTGAGGGGGAAGGAGGTGTCTGACAGGAGATCTGAGGAAGTGATCTAGGAAGACGAATCCCTGCAGGGGAGAGTGGCTGACCCCATGAGTGAACTCAAACCCTGGACTCACTCGACAATGGATTTTCTACTGTGCTGCTTATATAGTGCATGCGTTCTGCCCATTACTCACCTACAGAATAGGCCAATCAGAGTAGAGTGACTATACCTTCCCTTTAATCCAGGATGTTTATGAAAAATACATGGTGCAGGGCTGCATTGGTTCCAATGCAGGGCTCTATTGGAACCAATTTAGCCCTGCTCCATGTATTTTTCATAAGCATCTAAGATTAAAGGGGCGGTATGACAACTCTAAATCAGAGGCTAAGCCTGGCCACCTCCTGTGCTGGAGTGGCAGCTCTGCTGGTGGTGAGGGGAATGAGGTGAATATCATTTTAGGTCCCTTGATTGCTTTGGGATCTTAGTACCTGCCTAATTTGCCTGTGTGTTAATCCAGGCTCGATAACTGGAACCTTCAGCTAGGACCCTGCTTGGGCTCCACATTGGGGCCCAACCCAAGCCTGGCTACATTGGACCTGAACCCAGCCTTGGCCTAATGTATGCAGGTGCCACCCCCCCCATCCCTCTGGAGCACTGTGATGTCACAGCACTCGGTAAAGTGAGGGACTATGTCAGAAAATGGGTGGAGTTAAAACAGCATTCTATCCCTTTCTTCTGTGGTCCTGAACCCCACGGAGTGCTGTGACATCACAGCACACTGTGAGGTGCAGAGCCTTGCACTGCATTCTGGGTAATCTCAAGTTCAATAGGTTTGTGTCAGGAGTGTTACCACCTCAATCCTGACAGAACTAGTCAACTCCCATCCAACTCAGACCCGATCTCAAGGAACTATGGTCAGCAGACTACTAATCAGAAACATCCCCTTCTCCTTTTCATAAATGCATAGATGTTAAGGCCAGAAAGCACCAGAATGATTTCCTGCTTAGCAGAGGCCACAAAATTGCACTCAGTGATTTCACCATTAAACCCATAATTTTGAGTTGTGCTATGGATTATCTTTCAGAAGAATGAGTTCTGCTTGGTTTTTTTTCGAAGGCTGATAGCAAACCTTCCTGCTCTTTGAGCCTCTCAAGCATTTGCGAATCTTGTATTCAGACCAGAACACTAGAGCTGATGGTCCCCCCTTTCCCGTCTCCCTTATAAGCAATTGGAACATTATTAATTATTATTATTATTATTAGCAAGCATTTATATAGTGCCAGCAATGTACCTGGCACCTTACAGACTAATGGAATAGACACAGTCCGTGCCCTAGGGCTTACAATCTGAGAGACGGGGGGGGG
>QEPC01013498.1:8248907-8264088 GCA_003113815.1 Sphenodon punctatus | reverse complement strand
ATAGATAGAGAAGAGGAGAGGGCCAAGGACAGAGCCTTGGGGAACACCAACCAAGAGGGGAAGGGAGGAGGAGATGGAGTTGGCAAGAGACACATTGAAGGAGCGGTCAGAGAGGTAGGAGGAGAACCAGTAGCAGATGGAGCCACGGAAGCCAAGGGAGTGAAGTGAGTTAAGCAAGAGTGAGTGGTCAACAGTATTAAAGGCAGCAGAGAGATCAAGGAGAACAAGAATGGAGCAGAGGTGATTAGATTTAGCCACAAGAAGATTGTTGGTGATCTTAGCGACAGCAGTTTCAGTAGAGTGAAGGGGGAGGAAGCCAGATTGGAGGGGGACAAGGGAGGTGTTGGCGGAGAGGAAGTCAAGGCAGCAGGAGTAGACAACACGTTCAAGAAGCTTGGAAGCAAAAGGAAGGAGTAAGACAGGACGGTAGCTAGAAGGGTGAGAGGAGTCAAGAGTGGACTTTCTGAGGATAGGAGAGACAGTGACATACTTGAAGGTGGAGGGGAAGGAGCCAGTAGAGAGGGAGAGGTTTATTTATTTGTTTTCTAGATTTCTACCCCGCCCCTCCTGAGAACAGCTCGGGGTGGCTTCCAACAATAAAAATATATATAAAATACATATAAAACAATTTAAAACACATCAAAAATACAATATAAGGTTGATGATATGCAGGAGGGAAGGGGCGACAGTGGAAGCAATGGAGGGCAGGAGGGGATGGGGTCAAGAGGGCAAATGGAAGGCTTGGAGGAGGAGAGCAGGGAGGAGATTTCCTCAAGGGAGGTGGGAGCGAAGGAGGACAGGAGAGAAGGAGGGGGAGGAGGGAAAGGGGAGGGAGTGGGAAGAGGAGAGGAGCAGGAAGCAATGTCGAGGCGGATCTTGTCTATCTTGGAGGTGAAGAAGGAAGCAAGATCCTGAGCAGAAAGAGAAGAGGGAGGAGGAGGACAGGGGGGCTTGAGGAGGGAGTCAAATGTGGAGAATAGGCGGTGAGGGTTCCAAGAACAGGACTCAATGCAAGAGGCCTGGTAATGCTGTCTAGCGAGGGAGATAGCAGAAGTAAGGGAGGAGACACAGAATTTGAAGTGAAGGAAGTCATCATGAAAGTGGAATTTGCATCAGAGGTGTTCAGCAGCACGGGTGCAGGAGTGGAGGTGGCAGATATTGGGGGTGAACCAAGGACAAGAGTTGTGGGAGCGGGCGGAGGAGAGAGAGGTATTGAAAGAACAAATGGTAGAGTCAGGGGGAGGAGGAGAAGACTGAGGGGGGAGAGAGAGGAGTCAAAGTCCAGGGGGTTAATGGCTTGCAGGTCACGGAAGGGGGCGTGGAGACAGGGAGGAGGAGAGGGGACAGTGGGAGACATTGGGCATTTTTACACTCACCTTAAAGTTCCGGATTTTTCAATCTTCTGGGTTTACAAGTCCACAGGTAAGTTCTGGATGCCCTGAGGCAGTTCCTGAATGCATTCTTCACACAAACACTGCCCTGAGGCAGACTAAGGTAGCTGCAGCTGTAGACGTGAGGGGCTGCCATGGAAACCAAGTGGCCACAGCTGCCTGGAGCAAAGCAGTTTACCAGGAGAACTTTTTACATGCAAAGATTCTGGGAGAAGTTCTACGCAGAAGTTCAAAGAGCTGGATGTTTAAGATCTGGGTGAATGATTTAGACACACAGAAAGTTCAGGATGTAACAGCAAACATGCAGGAGTAACGTGTGTGTAAAAACACCCATTCAAAGAGGCAAGGAAGTGGTCAGAGATGGGATGAGGTTCGAAGGAGAGATCATAGACAGAGCAGTTCCTAGAGAAGACGAGGTCAAGAGAATGTCCGTTATCGTGGGTGGGGGAGTTGGTCCAAAGGTGGAGGTTGAAGAAGGAGGCTAGTGGAGGAAGCGAGAGATGGAGGGTTGGGAAGGGACACCAACGTGAACGTTGAAGTCACTGAGGATGAGATAGGGGGTATCGTCAGCGAGGAAGAAAGTGAGCCGGGGGGGCGGAAGATGACAGTGATGCGGAGATGGAGGGGGGAGTAGAGGCGCACTGAGTGAGCCTCAAAGGAAGGGAAGGAGATAGGGGAGAGGAGAAAGTGGTTGGACTTGACAGGAATTAGTAGGGGCGGGCGGGCCGGTAAATCCGGTATCCGATAATGCGGGTACTGGGCGTACCGGCAAATCCGGTCCGGTTACCGGATTCCGGGTACCGGATTTTTTTACATTGCAGCCATTTAAATGAATGGCTGCAATGTAAAAAAACCACCAAAAAAGTTTAAAAAAACCTCCCCGAGTCCAGGCTGCGCGGGTGGAAGGGGGGACACCCCCCACCCACCCTGCCCAGCCTGGATTTTTAAAAAGAAAAGAGCCCCCCCCCGCAGCAGCCGGTAAGTATAGACCTGATCTGGGGTGTGTGTGTGTGTTAAACACCCCCCCCCCCCAGGGATCAGGTCTATACTTACCGGCTGCTGCGGGGACGCCGCGGTCGCTGGCGCTTGGGGGGGGGGTCTTTTCTTTTTAAAAATCCAGGGTGGGTGGGGGGTGCCTCCCCTTCCACCTGCGCAGCCTGGGAGGGGGAGGGGGGAGGAATTTTTTTATTCCGTTGATTTCAATGGGGCCACAGTGCCCCATTGAAATCAATGGAATAAAACCGGTACCGGTATACCGGATTTAATCCGAGAATCCGATTCTTTGAGAACCGGAAACCGGTAAATCCGGTATCCGGTAATGGCCCGGGGGTCCCAAGTCTAGGAATTATTGAGGAGGAGGCCCACGCCACCACCCTGGCCTTCAGGGTGGGGCTGATGAGAAAAGGAGATACCTCCAAAGGAGAGGGTAGCCGGGGTGACAGAGCTGGAGGAGGAGATCCAAGTTTCAGTAAGGGCAAGGAGCTGGAGGGAGTGAGACAGGAACATATTTTTAACCATGTGTATTTAGTGACAGATTGACTTCTCCAGAGACTAAAATCCTTTGATAACTAGAGAAGCATAAACAGCATGGGTTGGCAACTTTGTTTGCTGTTCCACAGTGTGTTTGAATGTTGACCAGCTAAGGATTGTCTCCAAGAGTGAGCTGATAGCTCATTCCTCTTCCCCCTTCAACCTGAAGTCCATCTGCTGAGATCACTAACCACTTTGTCAGTGGTGTTGATGCTGTAGGCACTTGTCTGCTGGAGAGACTGGGCTACTACTTATTTGTCGACGCACCCCCACCAATGAGACGCAGACACATTTGTTGGGTTATAAAAACCTGTGTATATACACAGGCCACCTCATAACGCCTTTCCAACACTCCTGATCTCAGCAGGGTCTCTGAGGCCATATGTCCCATTTCCAGCTCCCCGAATTCTGTGAAGCTCTAATTCTAAGAGCTTGATGGGTAAATGATTATGTAGCTGTTTATAAAGTCAGTTAATGAGGCTAGTGCATGAGCAACGTATGGGAGAATAATACACAATGAAAAACACAAGTTAATAAAAGTGTGCTGGTGCAACTGAATTTTGTTATCTTGAATTGATTTTACAAGTGTCTTCAAAACAAAACAAAAAAATCCCCGCATTCTTCCCACTCATGCACCTGTCAGGAGCTACCTCCTTAGTGTTATTTGGATTTTGTTTATTAGCCTTTTATAATGTGAATATACAGAAATAACAGTGTAGCTCAGGATGGCAAAAGTTCCCATCCACAAGATCTGAGTACCAAAATCTTCATAAGACACACACACAAATCTCTCCTGCATGATGATTGGCAGACAGAGCTGGTGCTTTGTGTTCCTGGCTGCTGAGATTTGGGTGCAATGAAGTACAACCCAAGGCCCTTGAAGCAGCGTGGAGTCCAGAACTAGCCCTTGTCAAGAGCTACACTTGAACTGCTTTAGAGCCGCATGTGGCTCCCAAGCCACAGTTTGGCCACCCCGATGTAGCTTAATAACTCAAATGGCTGTAACCAATGAGAAGCTGTAGCAATCTTAAATAACATTTTCTTCAAAGATTTAATACCATTGGAAAAGCCTCCAGTTAATCTATTACCACTAGTTCTTTCATGTCTGCAAGGTTGGATGAGCCTGAGCTAGAAGACAGTACTAAACTACGATGCTATGAACTTTGCTTAAAAGAAAGAAGTGCATTCATACCATTTGTGCGATCATTAAGATATACAGAAGGCAACTTTGGCACAATAGCTGAGCTCCCATCACCTCAGCAAATGCTTTGTGCAGCTTGACTGCATTTGTTTGTTTGTGTAATTGTAGCCAGACAACTTGACCTTGAAATATACAGTTTTAAAGGAGGAAAGCATGCCCTTCCTTTTCCCTCTGTACTACAGAAAATGTTTCTTTTCCTCATTTGAATATTTTAAAATTAAGTTTTATTGGAATTGATCTATGGACGTATTTCATGACAGCTTCTTACAAAAGCAATTGACGGTTAATTTAGGCTGTAAAATGATGCTGGATGCTATTGCAGTCTATGATCTATCTGCAAGCAGTCGGCTGATCCTAATGCAGGGTGTACAGAGTTTGCTTCCTCCCAGTCTGGAGTGGGAATTGGCAAGGAAATCCATTTGAGTTCAGAAGTTTAACCTCCACATAATAATTTACAAATCTACAAATAAACTGAGAGCCGTTCCTTTGCATGGTATCAAATGCCCTTTCATGTTGTGATTGCTGCTGATGATATAGATTTCTCAGAGTCTGCATGTAGTCTAGGAATAACAATGTGATGAAATTATGGATTTCCCTTGTTTTTAAATCTGATGGCAGCTGGGAAGGCTTCAGATTGCTTTTTGCCTGTGCGAAAATGAATGTTCATTTTGTCTGTAATTCCTCTGCTGGTGAAATTCCCATGAAATACGACACTCAGGGATGTGCATAGCCAGTGAAAAAGGGGGAACTGAACCATGAAAAAATGTACATCCTTAACTACCAAGCAAAGAGTATGTGGTCCTGAAAATCAATCCCCAGGGTCTTTAAAGCCATTCCGGATCTTGCATGATTTAACTGCAAAAACTCTAGCAAACCAGTTTTGAAAGTAATATACTGATGCTAACTGATAGGAGTTTGGAGAGTGGGGGGAACAGTGAGGATAAGAACAAAATAGAGAGTATTTGATGTTTTGTGTTTTTTTGTTTTGTTTTATTTTTGTGTTTTGTTCCCAGGATAATATTTGAATTTTTGTTATTACCAAGACTTGTTCATAAGGTACTATTCTAATGTGACTACACAGGCTTACACAATGTTAGAGGTGTCGTTAAAAATTGTGGGGTCCAATGCAAAGGGGAGACATTCAGATAGATAAGACCATCAAAAAATAAGACCTGCTCAAAAAACTTTGCTTGCCGCTGGCTCCCTGGATAGCTATCACCCTGTCTCTAAGTTCTCCGTTTTAGGGAGGTTATTGAATGGTTTGCCCGGCAGCTTCATGGGCATCTTGATGCTATTAGATTCCTGGACCCATGTCAGTCTGGCTTTCAGCCTGGTTATAGTACTAAGACTGTGCTTGTGTCTTTGGTCAACAATCTATGCTGAGAGATTGTCAGCAGAAATTGTACCTGCTGATCCTGTTAGACCTTTTGACAACCTTTGATACACTGATCTTGAGGTGTTGATGACACGACTGCAGGACCTGGCAGGGGTCCATGAGATGGCTGTTGAGTAGTTCTGCATATTTCTGTCAGGGAGGTTCCAGAAGCTGGTGATGGGCAATTGTTCATCCTCCTACTGCACCCTTTCTTGTGGGGTCCTACAGAGTTCCATCTTGTCTCCCCTCCTGTTCAGTGTATATCTAAGGCTGCTGGGTGAGATTGTGTGTAGATTTGGGGTTTGCTGCTATCAATATGCAGATGACACCCAAATCTTTTTATTTGACCCAGGTCCTGCAGTGTTAGTGCTTACTCAGTGCCATTGGGGTCTGGATGTGGGTAACCCAACTGAAGCTGAATCCAGACAAGACTGAAGTGATGTTGGTTGGCCAGCCCTGTGACCTTGGGGGAGGGATTGGGAAACTCATCATCGACAGGATACAGCTCACAGTCTTGGGGTGCTCCTGCAATGTGCTCTACATGGGGCTGCCCTCGACGACTGTTTGGGGCTGAAGCTTGTGCAGAATGCAGTGGTTCACCTTTTGATAGGGGTGGGAGTGCATAACACCAGTGCTTCAGTCTGCACTGCTTGCAAACAGTGTTACGGACACAATTCAAAGTGCTGGTTTTGACTATAAAGCTCTAAATGGCCTGTGCCCTGTATATCTAAAGGACTGCATTATGTCCCTCCGCGGCCTCTAAAATCAGTTGCGAGTGCCCTCTTGCAAGTTCCATCATTGGCCAAGGTCCACGAACAGTGTGTCTGAGTGCTAGGCCGCTAAGCAGATTGTGGGGAAAATGTCAGGGCACTTTGTCCTCTTGTGTTTGCTGCAGCCCCTTCAACTCTGTCTCTTGGGGCCTGCCACTGTAGTATTTTTCCAATGCTGGGAGCATGATTCATGTATTTATTTATTTATTTATTTATTTACAACATTTGTATCCCGCCTCTCCTGCCTAAGCAGCTCAAGGTGGCTTACAAAAATTAAACATTTTAAACATTTAAAAATATACATAAAATATATAAAATACATAAAAGGGAGGCATAAAACAAACAAAAAACCCCATCCTCCTGTCCGTGAGGTGCCTGGCAGCGAGGGGGCTCACCATCTGTTTCCAGGGAGATGAATGCACAATTCAAAGTGGGACACAAGTACTGGCCAGAGCCACTGCAGATGGGCATCTGTACCGTTGGAGCACAGCGAAAGAACGGGCGAAGCTCACTGTGCACAAGCCACACGATGACTGTATCCACCTGTGGCATAAACGCATGGGACATAGACACCCAGACAGCATCAAGGAAATTCACAGACAGCAGTTGACCAAAGACCTTAAGGTATCAACGTGTCCCGTGATCATGAAATATGACTGTTGCATGATGCATCAGAGCCAAAACTATGAGTGCTACGCTTCTTAAGAAGAGTCAGAGTAGAGCCACAAAACCGCTTGATCTTGTACACAGTGATGTCTGCGGCCCAATGAAGGTTCCCACGCCAGGAGGCAACACGGTATATGGTAACCTTCTTTGACGACTATTCAAGACACACGATCACGTACGTCACGAAGAGTAAAGATGAAGTATTCGACAAACGTCAGGACTATGTGACCATGATGAGCAACAAGTTCCAGCGCAGACCAAAGACACTGCGGACTGACAATGGAGGTGAATTCACAGGAAAGGAAGTAGAGGACTTCCTGAGACTCCATGGAATTGAGCACCAAAAGAGAGTGCCACATACATCAGAGCAGAACGGAACAGCTGAAAGGAAAAACAGAACACTAATCGAAATGGTTTGATGCATGTTAACAGACTCTGGACTACCAGAAAGATATTGGGGTGAAGCAGCAGTTGCTGATACCTACCTACAAAATCGGCTGTATTCTAGAACAGTGAGGAAAACTCCATACGAACTGTGGCATGGTCTAAAACCTAGTGTAGGCCACATCAGAGTATTTGGAAATAAGACTTACGTATATATCCCAGAGGAGAGAAATACCAAGCTGCAAAACAGAGCAGTGGAAGGCATCCTCGTAGGATACAGTGAGCATTCCAAAGGCTACAGGATCCTGGATCCACGCACAGACAGAATAACCATTAGTAACAGTGTGACCTTTGTGGAAAACTCAAGCGACAGTGTGATGATTCTCCAAGGTCCAGATGAAGGAGAACAATCAACCACGGACAAAACCACTGAAAGGGAGCAATCCTCTGAAGAAATGGTTGAAATCGGCACAAAGGTAGCAGAAGTGCAGGAACAGACACAGCCGGCTGCTGATGCTGAGCCAAGGTAGTTGATGAGCTCTAACAAAGGCATTCCCCCCCATTCATCTGTCCTACAAAGTCAGCACCAGTAAATTGTCATAGCCAGCATCCTGGGAGGATATCTTGCAGATGTCAGAAGGGGGAAGCAGAAAAATGGGTAAGAGCGGCTGAAGAAGAAGTAAAGTCTATGCAGAACAACGCAACGTGGACACTTACTCCACTACCCGCAGGGAGAAAGACTATAGGTTGTAAATGGACATTTACCATAAAGTACAATGCGCAGGGAAATATTGAATGGTACAAGGCCCGACTTGTCACAAAAGGATACTCCCAGAAGTACGAAGAAAACTACGATGAAACATTTGCACACTACAATCAGAACATCGTTAAGTATAGCTTCCGGAAGAGGAATGCAAGTCAAGCATATGGACGTGAAAACAGCGTTCCTAAATGGTGAGTTGAAGGAAGATATTTACATGGACCAACCACCGGGGTTTGCAGACTCTGAAAGGCTTGATCTTGTATGCAAACTGCACAAAAGCATATATGGGTTTTAGCAGGCCGCCACAGTGTGGAACACTAAAATAAACAAGGTGCTCATGAGGGAAAATTTTACCAGGAGCAAAGCAGATCCCTGCTTATACACAAAGAGACTAAGGGGCAGGTGGATCTTCGTATTAATTTATGTCAATGACCTTATCGTATGATTTGAGTAAGAAGGGGACGAGTGCAAAACAATGAGAGCTGTGAATTAGGACTTTGAATCTAAGGACCTGGGTAACATAACGCACTATCTTGGAATACTAATTGAAAGAGAAGATGATGGAAGCTGTCTTCTCAACTAAAGACAGGCAATAGACGAGATGATAGAAAGTTTCGGCATGGGGTGTGTGAAGGCAGTAAATGCCCCTATGGAAATCAGCTACCCAAAAGAGATCAAAGAAGCGAGCTTATTGCTGCCAGACAATAAGCAATACAGAAAGGCGATAGGAAAGCTCTTGTACATTGTCAAAATTACAAGGCCTGACATTGCAGTGGCAATAGGTATACTGCGTAGACAAGTCTCATCCCCAGCCCAAAGGGAATGGAACGCAGTGCAGAGGGTCTTACGGTACCTGAAAGGGACTGTGCACCTCAAGCTACGACTCCCAGCAACATCCGTATCAGACCTGATAGGGTACGCGGACGCAGATTGGGCTGGAGACCATTTGGACCGAAAATCTACCATTGGGTACCTATTTTTGCTTGGTGGAGGACCCATGTGCTGGTGCAGTAGGAACAAAGCCTCTGTGACACTTTTCTCGACGGAGGCAGAGTACATGGCAGCGGCACACGCCAGCCAAGAAGTTATCTGGTTGCGACAGCTTCTGAATGATCTGTGGCAAAAATTGGACAGACCCATGCTGATCCTGGAAGACTACCAAGGATGTATAGCGCTGGTGCAAACAGAAAGAATCAACCCCAGAACCAAGCACATTGACGTAAAATACCATTTCCTGAAAGACTCACAGGAACAAGGACTCAATACTGCAATACTGGAATACTGTCCTAGAGAGGCTATGAGAGCCGATGTGTTCACGAAGCCACTAGCAGGGGAATGCCATCGCAAGCTATTAAGAAGAATGAACCTAGTGGGTTTGACTAGTGACTGTTGAGAAGGGGTGTTGGATTGTGTCACAGTCACAAGTAAAAGCCCATTGCAAGCCCTGCAAGCTCAATATGGGGCTTCTCCAGTAGGGGGGGAGGGTCAGGGAATGAAACAGTTTTTTTTCTCTCTCTCTACTTGTCTCCTCTCTTCTTCTCTCTGTTCTTCATCTTGTCCCATGCAGTCTGTACAGTATGGAAGCATGTCTTCTGGACTCTTAGTAAAGTTCTGTTTTGAAGAAACTTCCGCTATGTGTTATTGACCAGAAAGCTAACTCTACAATACCCCCTAGTGCATGTGATACAGGAAGTCTGGCTTCATTAGCTTCCTAAAATATTAGCAGATGTTTATTGACCAGGTCCCCGGGGAACGTTTTCAGTAATTTACAGCTTTTTCCACTTGCAGAATGAACGAAAGAGATACTTCTATTGTGGAAGTTTCATGCTAAAGTTAGTTCAGTCTTTCTTACTTGTTTGTGATATTTTTTTATTTTTATTTTTCTTAAAACCATAAGTGGGAGGTCCCTCCCCCACCCCCCATTTCTTCATCCACTACCTCATAAATGGCTTAGACAATTTTTCTTAATGTTTTCAAATAAAGTCATTGATGGGTTGAGCTCAAGGATGGAAAATTTCCACCCTCAGTAATGTTTCAAGAAGTGATGAGCAAGTGAATAGAGGGGAGTTACAGTGGTAATTGAATTCTGCAAGGGCTAGAACATGGAACTTTACTCATGCTGGAAAACACATAAATAGTTGCACTGGTTTTTGTAAAAAAAATGGTTCTTTTTTGAGTGGCTCTGTGAATTCTCAGAGAGTTTGCTGTGTTTTCACACACCGAGTCAAGACTTTAAAAGGGGAAAGGGCTGCCAGCCACCTCAGTTCCTTCCAACTCTACAGGCCAGGCAGGAACTCCAGTCTCTAGGGTCTTCTCCCAAACCTACAAATATCCTGTCAGTGGTTATTTACATAATTCAGATCTTAATATAGTTATATGATAAATAGTGCTAGATAGATATTTAGTTATTTGAAATCCTTTCTTCAACTTGCCCCATCTCAGGGGTGGGGAACCTCAGGCCAAGTGTGGCCTGCAACCCTTCCTGCAAGCAGCTCGGGGCGGCTAACAATTTTTTTTTTTTAAAAAAACAGCTTTTAAAAACATTTAAAGCAGTTATAAAAATCTCACAAATAAAACAGGGAAAGGACAACAAGAGAATATAAATAATAATAAAGAAGGGTAGGAGGATAAAAACCTGCTAACCCACCTTCCCTAAAGGCCTGGGCGAACAGCCAGGTTTTACAAACTCGCCAGAATGTTAAAAGGCTCGGAGCCAGGCGAATATAAATATAAAACCACAGAAAATCAAGATACAAAAGGTCTGCGATAAAACTCACCCTATCTGATTCCTCCCTCCCCCTCTTCTCCCCTGGAGAGCACCTGGTGGAAGACCCATGTTTTACAATTTCATCGGAAGGCCAAGAGATCCGGACTGAGGCGAACCCCCATCTGGGAGGGTATTCGAAAACGATGGCACAGCCAATGAGAACACTGTCCTGTCTGTATGGACCCGGTGATATTGCGGGACCTCCAGGAGGGCATCCCTGGTTGAGGGTAGAGAGGCGTTAACCACTCCCGCCAGGACCGACCCCACTGTCTCCCTGGTCATTTTTATCAGCCAGGACGGTCAAGAGTCTAATTTGCAAGTAGTTGCCAGGATTGGCCCTAACACCTCGGCAGGTGTCACCAGTTGAAACTCCTCCCACAAAGCCTGACCAGACAAGACATTCCTTACCTCTTGTTCTGCCGCTGCATCCAAAATGATGGAGTTGAAGTCATGCTCAATGCGAGCGATTTTATCTACAAAAAACGCCAGGAACAGATCCCAGCAGATTGTGGATGAATCCATATCCAAGCAGAGAAAGGCTGGACTAACCAGATCCCTAACCACCCAGAACAGGTCCGCCAGATGTGATTGTGTGAATGCTATGAGAGAAGCAAAGAAACCCTTCTTTGCTGCTCTCACAACCACAGTATAGTCTTTCAACCATGCTCTATACTGCTCAATACTGCAACCAGTAGACTTGAACATGAGTACGGCGCCATCGGTGCTCCAACCGCTGACCCTCGCACTTCCTCCTCGGGTCCTCTGTAAACCATGGGGCCCTGAGGTGTTGGAGGTGTTGAAGTGCAGGAAGCAGACGCCTAGGAGCCACTTTCTCAGTGACCCCCGCCAACCAGTTATTTCAGAAGGATACGAGGTCATCGATGGAGCAACCGTCGAGATTCCCAGGTACCTCCCCCAGAGCATTCAGGAATCTTTCTGGATCCATAAGTCTCTGGGAGCAGACCATCCTAATTAATCCTTCTGGACCTCCATGGTCAGGTAGATGCGCCTGGATGGAGGCGGACAGGAGATAGTGGTCTGACCACAGCAAGGGTGTACACCCCACACCCCCAAGCAACGGACCCCCACCCCGCCTCAATGTCAGTACAAAACATTAATTCCAGAGTATGCTCCACATCATGTGTTGGGCCAACCACTACCTGAGACAGTTCCATGGTGGCCATTAATTCCTTCTCCGCCCCATGCAACCTGGCCTCAGCATAGATATTGAAGTTGCCCAAGACTGCAAGCTTCGGCGATCTCAAGACCAGGTTCGAGACCAGGGTCGCTAGAGCAGTCAGGGAGTGTGCTGGACAGTGGGATGCACGTTTAAACCAGAAGAATCCTCACCCTTTCTCTAACTGAACCGCCATGTCCAACTCCAGCCAAATCAAACATAAGATGGAGGACATCTATAGCAGACTCAGTTTGCACCGAGAACCTCTGTGCAACCAAACCATTCTTTAAAATAATGGCTACATCCCCTCCCTCCCCTGGGCTGGTGCTGTACTGAGTACCTGACTGGAATGAGGTCAGCCAAAAAAGGCCCCACTCCAAGATGGAATCATGTGGGATGTAAGATTTACTGGCAACTGACCTCACATTAAACCACACTAGCCCCAGATCCGTGCTATCTCGGATCTCAACTTCCCAGTTACCTGAGCCCAGGGGGGCCAAGCAGGGGATCAGTACTAGCCACCAAATCCCCCGCCCACAATGACCTTCTTTCCCCCTAGAACTGTATCTCCTCTGCCTTAGGACCACCCCAATAGCCACCGCTACACACACATCCCTAACAGGGCTCCACCAGCCTGGTTCTCGGCCCCCGACCAGTCCTCTGTCAGGGGTTCTGGGGGAGAAACCCAACCCCCAATCTCACAATCCCCTTGTTCCCCCACCTCTCCCCAATCGCTGTTAGAGACCTGACTAAATGAGTTGTTGGGGCTCAGCTCCACAAGCCCCAAACCAACCCTTATCTCCTGCTCTCACCAGGAGATAGCCACCCAACAGCACTATCCAACTGCTCTCACCAGTTGAAAGGGTTCCATCCCCCTCACCAGCAGGAGGCGCACCCCTACCCAAAAAGAAAAAACACCCTTTAACACCCTTTAATAATGTGGGTTATAATACTTTCATGTTTTCTAGTAATGGAGCATTAGTCATTAGTAGTAGTAGTCTTCTATTGAGCTGATCACTTTTAAGAAGCAAATTGGTGTAAAGAAAAAATATTCTTTATTGGTCACAACCATAAGAGTGAATGCTTGATTTATAAGTACATTGTTTTGATGGCACTATTTCAGTGACCAACTGTAAAGTTAAAGGAGTCAGTATTAACCTGTTAGAATTAAACAAAGATACTTTTTTTGTTTAAATTGATTTTATTTATTTTTTATCTGTAGAAGTGGAGCAGTTTATGATCCGTATACCAAGTCGTCAAATTGTTCAGAAAAAGTGAAGTTTGTATTGGTTACTGGACCTGATAAAATGATGGAAATAATTAGCTTGCAATATTAAGAACACTCTCCTTTTGTGTTCCGCTAAGTCATTAGTATAACACTCGCCCAACCGCCTTCGTCCCTTCTCCCTCGCTGCCCCGCATGCCTGGAACTCCCTCCCTGCCGACGTCCGCCTCGCCTCCTCCCTCCGCTCCTTCAAATCCCTCCTCAAGACCCACCTTTTCCATGCTGCCTTTCCCAATGCCCTCTAGTCTTTCCCCTTGCTCTTACTGTCAGCCCTCCTCTGCTGACTGCTGCTACCGACCACCTTGTAACCAAGCCAAGTACACGCGCCTGAGACTTCGCATCCGCCTGAATGTTTGTTTGTCTTCTCCCATGTCTCTCCCGCTGTCCCCTCTCCTTGTCTCCCCCTCCTTGTCTTTTAGATTGTAAGCCACAGGTAGGGACCGCAGCTGATTATATGTTCTGTACAGCGCCAGGTTGTTACTGGCGCTTTATAAATGTTTAATAATAATAATAATAATAAATAACACATTAGTATTAGTATAACACATAATAAAGAAAAATCAATATTTAACATCCGTTAGTTTTGAACTTATAAACTGCATACCTTTTTATTAAAACCTAACGAAACCAGAAATGATCAGTTAAACTGAAGGTCAAACATTACAAGTTGAATGCTCACTCATATTTTAAATCACTCCTCCGCCATATGTCCACAATTGCAAGAAATGACCTCTGTGTTACTGAACTGTGAGCAGCACTGTTAAGAAAAGTGAGTAGATTTTTAAACAGCGTATTCCATGTAATGGTGTTTGTGGGAAACGATGTATAATAGTTATTTTTACATACAGATCAGTTTGGTTTTTGCTCTCGAAAGCAGATGTAAGAAATCAGTGCGTATCAGACTAATAGTACTGGTAAGCAACCTAACTGTTCATTTCCTTTCTTTTTGACATTTGATGGAAAAAGACCACATGGGTATTTTCAAACTTTATTTATGCTGAACATTTCTTCTTATTTCCCTTTTAATTGAAAATCCTAAGGAAAAATGCATGGAGCAACCACAAAGAATTGTTCAATAGATTCCTCCTCATGGTAACTATCCAACACTGCACAAATGGTGTGGGAATTCAAATGACATGATTATAATATAATAAAGGAATGAACAAATGCTGTAAGAATGCAGATGATGTGACTTACAGATGAAGGAAGAACAAACCAGTAAGAAGCGGATATATAACCATTGCGCACTCAATCGAAGTTCTGTCCAGGAATCCAAACACAAATTTCTATTGCGCGGTACCTTGTATTGTTCAAAGGTTACTACACCCTCCTTTCATGCTTTAGTGGTGATCTTAAAACCACTTACCACTGGAGTAGCCCAATCAAAATGAAGTGGTTTGAGGTTTGTGGCAATTGCCGGCGCATCCCCCCAATGAGACACAGAGACCGTATTGGATTTTAAACTGGCCGCACTCTTTATTTCACTCAAAATCAAGGCCGGTGGGTATTGCACAAGCAATCTGGGTCCAGTATGCTAGCAACTTAAATTCCTTATTAACACCGGCACTGACAGGGATGTGCCCTCCCTTGTCAGTACCTAACAACATACCGCCCCCCTTCGACAGCACCCTGGCTCTGGCCGAAAGGGGGGCCATCCCCAACTGTGGGGTTGAGTAAGGAGGTAAGTACCCGCAAAGCCAGCAGACCGTGCTTGTACTTGCTGACCCGTCTGGGCACCTCTCCCAGAGTGGTAACCCCAGTGCTTGCTGCGGCCAGCATTGCACTGGGTGTTCTCTCCCCATCTCTTAAGGAGATGACTCATCCTAACCTACACTTACCTATTTATCCTACTGTAGCATACTGGACCCCCGC
>QEPC01013498.1:8225939-8241257 GCA_003113815.1 Sphenodon punctatus | reverse complement strand
CTCACAACTTACAGCCATGGTTAAATTTTCAGAAAGGTAGGTCAAGCGGTTTCGTCAAAATCGGGGCTTCAGCAGTCCCCTGTTTATAATGAAAGGTGGCTGTACATTTAAGTTTCAGGCAGCTGCCGCTGCCTGAAAATAAGCTCAGCACTGTAAAGCTTCCCTTGCAATCTAATAGAAAGTGTGCAAACAAGAATAATTTGATTTAAAAACAAAGGGAAATAATGCCTCACTAATCTTTTGGAATTATTTTGAGGATGTAAATAAGCACTCCTAAATTCCCTGGGGCACTTGGGGGAAAAAAAACCAAATTCTCTGATTAAAAACACCAAAATGTGTGTTATTCAGCTGTTAAAATTAGAAAGTGTTTATTGCAAATTATTCATTTTTGGTGACAATTTGATGCACTGGTTGCCACTGCCACTCAAATAACAAAATAAAACAATATCCCACATCAGCCAGCCCTGGCATGGAGCTCAAGTCTCTCACTCTGCAGGTGTGTGGGGGCTGGCACTCCCAACTCCCTCCTCCCCGCCAGCCCCAGCTCAGACCCCAACATACCTTTGCCTCACCAAAAGCCAGATGCGATTCTCACACCAAAACCCTTCTCTCAGACGCAGGCCCACACCAGAACCTCTACAGCGCTTCCATATCCTTTAAATTTCCACTGCCGCCACTGCTACTAGTGAGTTTTTGCAGGTTAAATATCCCAGAAAAACCCAGAATTCCATGTTTTTCTCTGGGGAAACAGAAATTGAGCAATTTTCTCTAACAACACAGAAATGCTGGTTTTTCTCTCATAAAACAGGAATTCCACGTTTTTTTCCGTTTATCTGCGCTGAACAGAAAACGAGGAACCCTGCCTATGAGAGACTCTTGAGGAAATTAGATAGTCAGGCAGTGCCCTATTGTGTAATGGTAACTGGTTAAAGGATAGGAAGCAAAGAGTAGGTCAGTTTTTGCAATGGAGAGAAGTAAATAGCGGAGTACCCCAGGAATCTGTACTAGGACTGGTGGTGTTTAATAGATTCATTAACGATCTGAAAAAGAAAGCAAAGAGTGAGAGGATCAAATTTGCAGATGACGGGAAGTTATTCAAGGTAGCTAAACCCCGAATAGATTGTGAATAATTGCTGGAGGATCTTGGGAGACTGAACAACTAAATGGCAGCTGAAATTTAATGTTGACAAGTGCAAAGTGATGCACATAGGGGAAAAGAATCTAAACTTATATGTACACAACTCTGGGTTCTAAATTAGGGGGTTCCACTCAGGAAAATGATCTTGGAGTCATTGGGTGCAGCCACACAAGCTGCAGGGGCCAGATCCACGTGTGGCTCCATGGCAGGCAACTGCAGCCACCATACTGCAAGGCCAACACAGGGAGTGGGGCAGATGACCAGCCCCACCGCGGGGCAGCCAGGCCGCTGCTGGAGATCCCACCATGGTCAGGGTGGGCCAAAGCGCTGGCCACATGAGCGGCACCTGGCCCTGCCCCATCTCCCTCCCCTGGCCTGACCAAATTCCCACCCATGGCCATGATGTTGCAGTGTGTGATGGGCAACAGCACCTGCCATTCAAAGTCTCGCTGCAGAGCTGGCCATACAGTGGGGCAAATAGGCCCTGGCACAAGGTTAGCCACTCCTTGGGCAGCCTTCCCACATGGGGTAAGGCAGCTACGTAATGCATCCTCAGCTGCTTTCCCCACCATGCGGCGCAGGGACATCTGGCAGCAGCTCGTCACATGATGCACTGCATTGCCTGGTCTGGCTGCCCAGACTTGGGTAAGGTTGCCCAAGGAGTGGTAGCCTCCCCAGGGTGTCTCATGTGGCTGCACCCATTGTGGACAATACATTGAAATCTTCAGCCCAATGTGCAACAGAGGTCAAAAAAGTAAAAAGAATATTAGGAATTATTCTGAAAATGAAAATATTTTAATACATCTATGTAAATCTATGGTGCAGAAACATTTTGAAAATTGTGTGTAGTTCTGGCCGTCCCATCTCTTACAGTAGAACTGGGAAAGGTACAGAGGAGGGCAACAAAGATGATAATGGGTATTTGGAGACACTTGATAGATTAGGTTCCTTCTGCCTGTAGAAGAGACGACTGAGAGGATATGATAGAAACTTATGAAATCATGAGTGGAGTGGAACGAGTAAGTAGGGAGTATTTACTCTCTCAAATAGTACTAGGACTAGGGAACACTCCATGAAACTAACTGGTAGCAGATTTAAACCAAGTAAAAGAAATTAGTTTTTCACTCAATGCACAATTAACTTGTGGAATTTGTTGCCAGAAGAGGTGGTCAAGTCCAGTAGTATACCTCGGTTTAAGTTCTCAGAGGATATGTTGATCAGTGGTTATTAGCCAAGGAGTTTGTGTGATGTAACCTCTGACTGTCGGGAAAGCAGGGAATGGGTCGCTCCATTATGACCTGTTGGGTACTTCTCCCAAGCGACCAAGAATGGCCACTGTCAGAGACAGGATGCTGGGCTCAATGAGCCATTGGTCTGACCCAGTATGGCACTTCATATGTTCTTATGTGTAAAAAGGGAAGCTGGGCCATGTTATTTTTCTGATATGTTGCCAAGCTTTATTGAATAAAAAACTTAAATATGGAAATGCAGTGGTTGACCATCAGAAGTAACATTGACAGGTCAATATTTGTAAGCCGCCCTGAGCTGCCGTAGGGCTGAAGGGAGTGGGATATAAATCTTTTAATAAAAAATATAAATATCACTTTGCCATTGACATCATCATCCCTTCAAAATACACAATTTGTTATACATAGGCCCTGAGAACTATCAGAAACATTTTCTGAAATGTTGCCAGAGATGTAATGAGTGCTGCAGGGCTGCCCTGTTGGTCTCGTAAGATTTACTGTTTATCGTCATTAGTTTATCTTGTTTACTAAATCTTTACAATAAAAAACCTTCCACTTACTGAAATATCTTGTGGGAAGCACAAACACATTATGCACAACATGGAGTCCATTCAGACTCTCACTATGTACTCTATGAAGCATAGATAGGGTTGGGTGTATTTGCATTTCCAAATACAGTGGTGATTGTTTTCTCCCTGTATGCACGCCTAGCCTTTTCACAAGGCAGAGATAGGCAGCAGTCTAGGGCAGCAAATATAAGATAGGTTCCGGCCCTAGGAGTTTAACAGCAGAGTGCTCGCCTGCCCTCTCCTGCCATTCTCCAGCAGTGCTCTCCTGCCTGAGACAGGAATTCTATGGGGGCACAAAATAGCAAAATCAACTAAAGGCTAGCTAGAAACCAAAGCAGTTCTCAGTTGCTGGTCAATTTCAGATCTAGCACTCATGAGTGAGTGAGTGCAGGGTCTTTCCCACTCTTTAGCTGATGAATGGAGCTCCCCACTACCAGCACTTGAAGTGCGGGGAATACCACTTCACCAAAGCATTCGCCCCCTCCCCCTCAATCATGTGTTGCAAGCGGGGAGTGCTCCTAGCATCTTAAAGACACCTCTGCCTGTGTATCCTGTCCCTCCTTATAGTGCGGTCTCCCAGACAGAAACAACACTATGCCTGGTTGCTGTCTTTTTGTATATTCTTTCTAGCTGGAAAGAGCTCTGAATTTGCAGTTTGTTTGCTGGTAATCAAGCACCCGTGTTCATTGGATGTTTCCCATTAGCGACAATGGGGGAGACACAGTAAATACGGGTCCCTGGTGGTAATAAAGAGAGTGGCATGCTACATTTTCCAAGGAGAGTTCTGTTCTTATTTGGAAGAGATGAAAGCCAAAGTTGTTGGTTTCAGCCAAGTTTTGATATTAAGAATATCTTCATCTTCACTAAAAATCTCTTAATGTTAGAGTTTCAATGCTTGGATGACACACACCTTTAAGAATGTCATAATTGCCGGCACGGCATATTGTTCACAGCTAAAAAGGACCTAAGTTTTACTGAACAACAATCCTATTGTGGTCACTATTTAAGATTCTTTGGGGCAACACTTTCAGAGAAATGCAAGTATCACAACATGTAAATTCAAGTAAAGGAATGCTGTTTTAAAATACCTTTATTAGCGGACAGAATCTTGTGAAAACATGCTTACTCAGCCTGAAAAAGAAGATACAAGTGTTGACAATAGCAAAGATTTTAAAGAGAATCTACCACAGATTTCAGTGATGCCCAAACTGTCATAGATTGTTGCCACGGCCACGGGAAGCTTTCCACAGAACCATCAGCTTGACAGCGTTTTGAATTAAAAGTTGGATGAGAAGGGTGTGTGCTGGTCCATGAGAGAGTTTGACGGTTGACAGTCATTCCTTTGTCTAAAACCTTTGGGAATCCCGGATTGATTTAACAAGTCTCTGCAGCATCATTTATCAGAACGGCTGAAGCATCCTCAAGATGCAGTGTTGTTCAGTGGAGTGCAGTGTCTTATTTTCAATTCTCTTGCAAGCCTGGTCTGTGAAATTGGTCAGGTCATTTCACCTCTGTCTCAGTTTCACCTTCAGTGAAATAAGGCTAATTCAAGTATTTGGTCATCTCTGCATGAAAAGCACTAAAGTATAACCTCTGTATTCTGATCTCCCATATGCAAATCCTTCTCTAGTCCAATTGTGTTTTATGCCCCATGCTACTTTTGAGGGAGGGGGCTGTGATGCACAACGGCCCCTGACAACAATAAGTCCCTTCAGGATCGACACCACTCACAGTTTTATGCTTGGTCCTCTGGTGGTGGTTCTACTGAGTGAGAGAAGGTATTTTCCTTTGCACATGTGGCACTCGCTGTTCTCTCTTTTCTGTGGGATGTCTGTATCGCCGGTTAATGGTGTTACTTGTTGTTGTCTTTGGGGAATTAGCTCCCAGTGAGGGTGGTCCCACCATGGGCCTATGCCCATGGTTCTCTGGCATGTTAACGCAGTTTCTGATCCCCCTTCAAAGATTAGAAGGTCTTGCTGCATTTGGATTGTAACAGTTCAGAGTCCTGGGTATCTGGGATGTCGCCTGCTCGAGATCCCCCCCAGTCCATTGCCTACTACTTTTTCAGACCTTTGGCCTTGGCACTTGTAGGGCAAGGGTCCTTAGTTGCCCAGGGTTCTCCTCCCTACTCCACCTAGCATCTGGCCTGCTCTGTCTAGGACCTGGAGGTTGGGCATCCTCCTTGCCTGAATCCTCCTGTTCTTCCAGCTGGGCTCAGGCCCTAAGCCTCTCTGGCTGGGGCAACCCCCTGGAGTTATAGCCTACTCTCATTTTGGATGGAGGGCCCACTGCCCTTATGTCTAGCTCTCCCTCTGGCTAGGCCACCAGGCCTTCCTCATTCTACTGCCTTCAGCACTTTGCCTATGCAACTGGCTCCCTAGATGCTCTTGGGTTCACCCTATAGCCCCCTCCACTGGGGACTGGGCTGGTTACCGTCCCCTGCCCCCTCCAGTATTGCTTGCCTTCTACACTGTGCCCATACCCTTGGTCAAGCCCTCAGCATTCAGTTGGAACTTGCTGGCATCATCCTTGGGTTCTCCTCAGGCCCCATCTTTGGCCTTGCTGTTATACATACCAAGCCCCCCTTGACTGGACTGCTCCCTAGCTTCAGGCAGACTACCAGATGTTCTACACGTGTCCTGCTCCCACCAGGCACAAGGAATTGCCCCACCATCAGCTAGGGGCTTCCAGCTCTGTCTACTTAGGGCCTCCTTGTTTCCTGAGCTAGAACTTCCTCCTCGGGGCTCTCTGCCTCCATGAAACCAGCCCTGCCACTCTAAGGCCCCTGCTGGCCTAAAGCCCTTCCTGAACCCTTTGCACCTCTCCTCCGCTGTCTCCTGTGGATCTGTCTACATACAGCTATTACAAGTACAGCTCCGTCCACGTACAACTATTTTATTTCTATCTACTGAGTCTGTAGAAAAAATAGACTTACTTTGGTCTGGCATCTAACGTGCCCATGAAGAGCTTACCTTGCACCATGCTCTGGTTGTGGGAGCTTATACCCTCCCACAATATATATATATATATTTAAAAATTTATTTTTTAAAAAACTTATATAGTTTAAATATATTATGTTAACTTTTTTTTATTTTTGCTCTAAAAAGGTTTACTGTTTTTATTTACCCAATTTAGTCTATCTTAACCTATAACCAGGGATTGACTTTATCCCAGCTGAGCTTTTAAAAGAGAACATAGACTGGTGGAGCAGGACTTTGGCCATGCTATTCACCGTCATAAATGAAACTGGGGAAATTCCTAAAACTTACACTGCTTTTAGACGAGGGCCTCCGGAGCCGCGCGTTAACAGAGAAGCCGCGCCGCGCTGCTGGAAGTGACGTGCTCCTCATTGCCAGCAACGGCGGCGGCTGGAGACGCAGCGCTTTGCAGAGGTGCATTCTGGAGACCTGAAAATTGAGGTCTCCAGAAAGCGCCTCTGCAAAGCGTCGCCTCTCCAGCCGTTGCTGGCAACGGCGAGCATGTCACTTCCAGCAGCGTGGCATGGCTTCTCTGTTAACGCGTGGCTCTGGAGGTGCTTTCAGCGCCCTCATCTAAAAGCGGTGTTAGTTATAAAGTGTAGTAATGCCCATTTTTTAAAAAGGGGATCCTATGGATCCAGCCAATTAGCTTGTTGAGTATAGTTGGCAAGCTATATACAAAATACTTGCTGAATAGATTACAAACCTGGGTTGATGCTAGGAATCTTATAGGAAGAGAGCAAGCGGTCTTTCAAAAAGGGGTCTCAACCATCGATAATATTTTTGTGCTGGACCAATTAATAGCCAGATATGTTAAGCTAAGGGCAAATTCCTGTCTTTATATCTGTTTCGTCGACCTAAAGATAGCCTTCGATACAGTAAATAGGGAGAGATTATGGCAGAAGTTGGTGCACTATCAGATCGACCTCAGGTTGTTATATCTAATTAAAGCAGTTCAAGCAAATACATCACTCCAAGTTCGGATGAACAGGCAGGGTAGTCTCACACAGCCTATAGAAGTTCTAAGGGGTGTTAGACAAGGTTGTATTCTAGTGCTCCTATTGTTTTAGTTTATATTTAAACAACATGAAGGAGACCCTTGCGAACTCTTCATATCACCCAGTAGAGTTAGGTAATCAGATGTTTTCTATCTTATTATATGCTGATGACACTGCACTTATAGCTCGTATTCAGATTGGGTTAAGGAGGTTAATGGCTGCTTTTTGCACTTATTGTAGAAATGAACTATTATTAATCATCTACACTAAGACTAAGGTTCTAGTGATAAGTAAAGCTCTGATATATCACAAATGGTTTATGGAGTCCCATAGCATTGAGCAAGTTCAGCATTATAAATACCTTGGAGTTATAGTTTCTGCTGCTCCTTCATGGCGTCTGCATTATAAATCCACACGGGCAGTGGCACGGGCCACAGGCCAAGGTATCATTGGCTTTTATTTGACTAAGGGGGGAAAACTATTTAGACCAGCCCTGAAATTATTTAAAACCAAATTGATACCTCAATTGCTTTATGGAGCCTCAGTCTGGAGTGTAGCTATGATTGATGAGCTCGAGGTCAAGCAGAATAAAATGTTATGTGCTATTTTACATGCGCCTAGAGGTACACCTGTAATACTACTTAGGGCAGAGGCAGGTGTTAGCCAAGTTGCTTTAAGGGCTAAATTAGCCATTTTGAACTTTCGGTTACATCTGAATCTAATTCTGTCAGACTCCCTATCATGGCTGGCCTTTCATTCAGCTGTTGGTCAATGGCCGGGTAAGGTTGAGGAAATCCTACATTCTTTGGGTTTTTCTACATTTTATATTTTATCCTTCCCCTTTTCCAGAGCCTGGACTGAAATTAGATCTAGACTAAAAGATCAGGAGGCCCAGTTCACAAGGGAGCTTATTGATCATCAAAGGGTCGCACAGATGTATGGGGATTTTTTGACCCCCTTAGAGGGGGCTTTTTATTTGTCTAGACCCAAAATGGGGCAAATTAGGGTGGCACTTACCTTGGCAAGATTTAATGTCTTCCCTTCGGCCTTTACTGAAGGTAGATGGAGAGGAACTCCACGGAATGAAAGAGTTTGTCAGTATTGTAGCTCTAATGATAGTAGAGCGGTCCCGGAAACGATGGCCCATATACTGTTGGACTGCCCAGCCTATTCTAACTGGAGACTGTTATATATAGAGCCCCTCATTACATCAGCAAGTTTGTATTTTCCCCAGATGATGGTATTTCTCCTAAGAGACCAAGATCCTCCCATAACAGCTAGCTTCGCTAGGTTTCTCTCCTTCGTTTTAAAATCTAAGATGACTCTATCAAATGGATAGGGCATATGATGTATAAGATCAGTTTGCCCCAAAATTTGGGTTTTTTTCAAACCTCAAATTGTATATTGTAATTGTTATTGGTAGGGCTTGTTATTTCCTTGTTACTTCTCTGTTTAATTTAAATTATTATTATTATTATTTTGTATTTTGTATTTTTTTTTATGATGACCATAGGCTAAGTAAATAAATTAATTTTTTTAAAAAACCTATAGCCTAATTAATATAAAGATGATATTTTAAATTGTTTAATTTTTTTACTATAAAATGGGGGGGATTACAATTTTTTATTATTTTTACCTAACCTATCTAAACCTAATTCATCTATTTACCTAATCTCCCCTTTCTTAACCTAGAATATAATTAACATTTAAAAAAAAAAAAAAATGGTTTTACTATAAGAATAAAATCTATAACCTAAGTAACCTATTTACCTAATCTAACCTATCTTAACCTATAGCCTAATTAACATAAATAAAACAAAATAAAATATAACTATTAAATAGGGGGGGGGGCGGTCAGATACCTTCATCTTCCTGTGCACTTGACAGGACTGGGCAAGGTGTTAGTGACAGGAGGTCAGGGGGATAGGCACATCCTACAGCCTGAAGCCTCTATTGTGGGGCAGAAGAGCTATCCATGCTCTGCTAGGGAAGCCCGGTAGGCTTCCCATGCTGCCATCTTGCCCCGGAAGAGGGAATAGTAGCTGTGCAGATGGGGTACTTTATCTGACAGGTCTTGTCACTGTCTGACAAGCCTATCCTATTCCGCCTGCATTCCATCCAGTGCCTCTCACGAAACCCAAATTCCTTCCTCGATCTTTATTAGGTCACGGGGCAGGGATGGTGCCTTTCCAGGAGCAGGCTGTGGAGGAATGGGTGGTGGCTGCTGGGGTTCAACAGTTGGAGGGGCTTCGTCCCCTCTGCTAATCCCTGTTGCCTGCAGATACCAATAGGAAACATAGAGGTTGAGGCTTGCAGTCAACTAATCTGAAAATGCCAATGGGAAACACACAGGCAGAGGCTTACGGCCGACTAATATAGGAGTGCCAATAGGGAATGCACGTGGAAATGCTGCTGGCCAGGTGCAAAAGGGAAGGTGGATGGGCTAGAGCAAAACTCAGTGACAAACAAAAAACATTTTTAAAGCCTTTACTGATACGACAAAAAATGTTTTAAATCATTTGCCTCCTGGAGTGATAACCCAGAAGAAAGAAATGGCTATGGTGGCTTCTTCTTTCCATGGTTCATCGTGGCTATGATTCATGGCACGGAGCAGGATGCTGAGAAAAGGCAGTTGCTGGGAGGAAGAAGGAAAGAGGTCCTGCACATTTATTAGGCTAGTCCCACTAAACCTGCGTATTGGCATTGCACAGATGCACAACTACTACATGCAAGAGTCTGCCCATTTCTTAGGTTTGACAGCTAAACATGAGAGTGTGGGCTGGACGGACCAAACCCAGACTCCAGTGGGCTATTTTCTCATTTGTTAACACCCTTAGTTAACGATGTGTCCTTGAACAGAGGAACCCCAGCCTTGTCGGATAGGAAAGTCAGTTTTTTGACTGAGGTTTTATAAGGTCTCACTTCCTTGAAATGGGCAGAAGTGAAAGTTTGAAGGAGAATATATTAGCAAGTAGACAATAGTGGAAAATGTCCAAGGGAAAGGCCCTTCCTTGTACTCCAGGAAGTTTGTTTTCCCAACATATTAGAGCTTTGGGTGGTGTTTAGGTAAATGAATAAACTCAATGCCAGTCTTACAGTGCTTAACTTCATAGCACAGAGACAGAGGGAAAGTGTTTTAGCGTATTAGTAAGGGGTATACACTACTAGTTTGTGCTTTTGATACTCACATGGTAAATTTTTACTGCTGCTTCATGGGGACATACGATTAGTAAAAGTGTGGTTAGGTATATATTGCTTTAGTCATTACCTCTAATGAGGCTTGTTCTACATTTCCATTTTTGTAAATTGGGCTTTACAAAAGGCTGCCCAAAGGCGAAGAAATTAAATGGTGGGTGTTTCTTATAAATAATAACTTTGTTGAGACAATCCATTTGCATATCAGCATCTTCAGGGACGGATAACTTTCCTATAGGTTATATTTGTCAGCATCAACTTTGACAGCACTGTCCTAACTGATGCTAAAAGTTATAAAATTAAATTTCAATACAAAGTGTTTAATAGCTTGTTATAATTAAAATAATTTATTTTAAAAAGAATTTTAAAAGGAAACTTTAAGAAAAAAACTTTTCATTCTTTAATGTAAGAAAACGTTGGTGTTCGCTTGGTCCGAGGCAGACATCAGTAATCAACCCAGGTAGCAGATCTAGTTTTGTATTCTTCTGTATTGCTCTCACTATCAGATGTGCAATACCCTGATTTTATTATTATTATTCTTTATTATTATAAGCACTTGTAGAGTGCCAGCTGTGTACCTGGCACTTTACAGAACAATGAGATGGACGTGGTGTTTTGTTGTTGTGTTTGTTGCTTTAATGCTTAATGTTTGCCTTCTGAAATTGAAACACTGATTTTGACTTTAATTGGAGCTGTGGTAATTTCCCTACCCCTCGGAAAAGCATCTCCCATTTGGACCAGAGCCGTGCATGGGCTCAACAGTCCCTCCTGACCTGGTCCGAGTGTAACCACACTAGAACTCATCTGAGCCAATCTCGACACAGCAAGGGCGCTTTTAAACGATACAAAAAAGGCAGCTGATCCTTTAATCAGCCGTCTTTCTTTGTGCTCGTTTAAACCTTTGGCCTGGTTTGATGCCGGATCTTTCCTGCATCAAACCGGCCGAGGATTCCTGCCCTCTCACTTGCGTCCCTGGGAACCGCCGCGTTCCCTGGTTTGCAAGCAGGGAGAGGTGGGGGAAAGCTGGCGAAAACTGCCTCCTCCAGGCAACGCTGACAAACCCCCTCCCCCCTTCCCCCTCTAAAGCCCCCAGTCAGTGATTAAATTTAATCACTGGCTGGGGCAGAGAAGACGGCTTTTCTCAAACCCGGCTTTCTCCCAAACCTGCTTTGGAACCGTCTTCTCCAAAACGCGCTTGGGAGAGCGCACGTTTAAAAACGCCCCAAGACTCCTTCGTACATGGGCTCTATCTTGTCCAAGGGTGGTCCTGCCCCTGTGGAGCCCCATGATGTCTTGACGCTCCATGGGAGTTGGGCCTTGTCAGGAAAGGGGCAGGGGAACACCTTAATCAGCCCCTTTCCTGAGGTTTCCCTGACCCCCTTGGAGTGCCATGACATCACAGCATGGGTGTGGGTAAAGGGCAAGCCTTTCCCTTGCCCTTTTCTTGACATCCCCCTGCCCCCATGGAGCATGTGGGGAAGGGGGGGCATGCCACAAAAAGGGCATGGTAAAGGCATCCCCTCTTCCTTATCGGATGTAGACCCACCCTCAAGGAGTGTCATGGTACTCAGTGGGGACAGGCCTCTTGCCCAAGGAGTCCAGCCCAACTGGCCCTTTGAGTCTGGTTGTGTTCAGTCCAGTCCACAGGGCTTTGACTTTGGACACCGACATTAACAATTTTAACTTTTCATATCCCTGGTAGGTAGTTACTATATGTTAAGCTGTGTATTGTTGAGATTTCCAGGATACGTCAACAGAAGTGGGATAGATATTCTATTCAGAATTGTGGCTGCTGACAAAGGTACAGAAAAGTAGGTCTTTATTCAGTATCAAACCTTATAAAGGACCAACTAGATAGTAATGCCCTTTACTTGTTGGTGAATGTATTTTCCTTTAAGAACAAAAATCTAAAATTGATGTGGAAATCCATGTTTCCCTTCTGCGTTTAAGAACAAACTCAAATAGATCACCATTCTGCTTTCCTCTGTTGTCAAATGTCATTTTAAACTGTTTAAGACTAGATGAAAGAAATGACCCCAAACTGCACATTGCTTTATGATGATAATGAGAGTTGGTTTGGACTGGATAAACAAATGTGTTCCTACAACCCTTGAGGGGAAAGGAGCGTATAGAGTGCACCAGTGCAGCAGAAAAGAATAAATTCTGAGAAGCTGTACAGGAAGTCCTCTCTTTCCCTAATGCAATATTGACTTGGTGTTGATTTTCCAAGGGATTTTTGAATAACAGTTTGGACTTTTTCACACATTACTTTTTGCAAATAGCAAAGCATGGAGTGTACCAAAGCAATGTTATCAGCATTCCTGTTGCCAAGGTTTTGTGTGTCTCTTTGATCACATGGTTATTGCATGTTGAGCAGCTGTAGCAACAACCACAATTGCACTCCCAGATGTTATCCAAGGGTGCTGGCACTGCTTTACGGTGTAGACACATGGCATTCAGTGGATTTGGTGACTGAGCATTGTTTGTACACATGCTGCTTTCTGGGACAGATAAACAACATGCATTAGATTGTAGGATGGGGGCATGGTTTGGCCCTCTCTTCTTTTTTCGCCTCCATTTTGCCATGATGTGATCATTTCAGCAATTTGCTCTCTTGCAGTTCCAGCACCCTGCAACGTGCATCCCTGCATCATCATCCCCATTTCCCATCCGCTTGAAAAATCCCCCCTTTCCCTCCGCGCACACACACATTATACAGGTCTCCTTCTCGGTTGTTTCTTGTTCTTCCTGCATGTTGAACATTTATGGGGAATGCATTCCTAATGATTGAGAACAAATTGTTTATTTCACTTAATGACTGCAGGGCGAGCTGGGACTCACCTGTTACATGGTCAGGGTCATGAAAAAGCTTCAGTTGCTTGAGACTAAGGCCTTTTTATATGAGCTGAGGGTGCGAGGGGAGTTGGTGGGCGTGCAGCAGCGTGGACGGTGCAGGGGGGGGCAGTACACATGGGTGCACACCGATTCCACCCCCCTCCCTCCTGCATCCCCATTCACGGAGCAATTGCTGTTTTAGCCAATTGCACCATGAGTGGGTGACGGGTGGAGGTGGGTGTGAAAGTGTGTTTGGCGGGTTTGCTCACGCACACCCACCTGCCGCGGGATTTACATGGGCAGCACCCACTCATGCCCACACAGCAGATCCACACAAGATGAGGCCTGTCTAGTGTAAAAAGGGCCTAAATAACTCAGGAATTCCCTTACCTGAGTTTGAGGTAGTAAATCCAAGGGAAGGGAGTTCCAAAAGGTAGTGAGACACCATTGAGAACCAGGTGCAGAATAGCTTAATTAGAGCTGGCTGCTTAGAGCCAGTGTGAGCACGGCTCAAAGCCCAGTGTGCGGGCTAATTAGAGTCCATCTGTGCAGCAGAGAGTACTGTGGTTAGTAGGTTAGTGGGACTCCAGGCAAAATATCGGTGTTGGTTTCTTTCGGTCTCGACTCCCCTGTATCTTGGATCTCCTATTGTATTGGATCTATCAGTGTCGGTTCTTTTTCCCATTGACTTCAATGGTAAATTTTCCCATTGACTTCAATGGAAAAGAGAACCCTCCAAGACACAGGGGATCCCACCCAAAAAAACCTGGGCATCCCAACCACCCCTCTCTGAGCCTCAGAGGGTGGGGATCCATTACCTCTAACACCCCCACCCACCAAGTCCAGGCTTTACCCAACCTCCGGGACCCCTGTACTTTACTTACTGTTGTTGCCGGTGCAGTCCAGAGGGTGGGAGTCACGGCCACTGGCTGGGCTACCAGCTGGGCCATTGGCTCCGCTACCAGCGGCTGGACCTCCTCCACTGCTGCTGACTGGTGCCAGGAGCCAGCTCTGCTGCCAGGCCTTCACCTCCCCGCAGTAGAGGAGGCCCGGCGACCTGGCAGCAGAGCCGGCTCCCCACACCAGGCAGCAGCAGAGGAGGCCCAGCTACCAATAGCTAGGTCTTCTCCACCACCCTGCAGCAGAGAAGGCCCTGCGGCCTGGCTCCTGGAGGCAGCTCCTGCCACCCACCAACAGCAGAGGAGACACAGCCACTGGCAGCCAGGCCTTCTCTTCCTCCTCCTTACAGGACCGGAGCTTGAAGAAAATGCTGCCAGATCAGTAGCAACACAGCACGCATGTGCAAAATGGCCTTGGTGGCCATTTTTTGCATATGTGCTGCGCTCTGGGAGTTGGGGGTGGGTAAAGCTGGGGCCCGGCGAGTGAGGGTGTGGGGTGGAGAAGGTTTCCCTCTCTTCCCATTGACTTCAATGGGAACAGAAGATCCGAGAATTGGTAACTAAGATGGGCTCGATTCTTTAATCTCTCACATGGACAGATTCACGGGGGAGGGGGGCTCAGGAGGCTTCAGCCCCCCCCTGTTTTGTTTTGGCTTTCATTTTCATTACTTTCAATGGAAAACACCTTTTCAACTGTAACTTTGTTGTTTTGCACTATATGTGGCTGAGGATTGGGCTGCATATACCTCCAAAGGAAGGCATTAAGTGTACCAAGTTTCACAAGGTTTGAGTAAAGGAATCCAATTTTAGAAGCAATTGAATTATTTTATTTTGCAAAATTCTTCATATACATTCATATACATTCTTAGCTATAACTTCTTTGCCTCATATCTATTGTAGATGAAACTTGGCAGGTTTACACCCCTTCCCATATTTACTGTCTTTGCCAACTTTCAGAAGTATTGGTGGTATAAGCAATTAACATATAAATGTATATCTGACTAACATTTTTGTAGTCCAACCAGTGTACATGAAATTTGGCAGGGCTGTATATAACACTTTCATTATCATTTCATTATCATCTCTACCACGTATCAGAAAGCTGTGATAAAGGGTCCCAGTTTTATATGTCTGCACAGCATATGCAGAGAAGGAGCCTATGCCAGGGATTTTCTTACATCACTTTGGTATAAGATCGGTTGGTGATGACAATTGGCCAGCAGAAAGGTCAACCAAATATCCTCATTCTGTGCTGTGACCATCCCAACATCTCTCCCCCCACTTGTTACTGGAAAGTCAGAAGCATCTGTTTAGGACAGAGGGTGAAAACAGACATGACGCTAACCACCCTTGAACCACCCTTGGTGGTCATTTATGCATGTTTCAGGGCTGCATAGGGCACCAATAAAGCCCTGCAACATGCATAAATAACCACCAAGGGTGGTTAAAGGGTGGTTAG
>QEPC01013498.1:8177489-8225384 GCA_003113815.1 Sphenodon punctatus | reverse complement strand
ATAATATTCACAGGTGTAATGCAAATTGGATGCAAGATAAAGAAGTTGTAGCCATGAATGTGTATGGAGCTTTTCTGAAAATCACAACATTCAATTGCTTCTAAAATCGGTTTCCTTTACCTAATCATTTCACAAATTGGTACACATAGTGCCCTTCACTGGGGGTACATCCTCCCCATGTGTAATCAGAATTGAATTAGAAATTTAAAAGTTACATCCAGAAATATGTTTTTCAGGTTTTTCCCTTTATTTCAAAAACAAAATGTCATTTTTGTTTCTATTTTCATTATTATTATTTGTCATTTTTGATATTGCAATAATGATAATGAAAACAACAATGTTCATTATCGTTATTGTAATAATGAAAATGACATGCACATCCCTACAAGGGGGCATGATTTGCCCATCTCTCTTTTATAGTTCTCTTTGGGTATGGAGTGCAGTGGGGAAGGGGGCATTTCCCCCCCCCTCTTTTATTGAGCCCTTTTGCACAGTGAGGATTTACCCCTCATCTACTTTGGGCTTAAGGGGGCATTTGCCCCTCCCAGATTTATTTCCCTCTTTGGCATGGGGTACAATGGGAATTTCCCCCTAGACTTTGTATTTTCCTGTAGTGAGACTAAGGGAAGGGGTTATTTCACCATCTGTGTTTGATGCCCACTTCCAGGCGGCAGCTGGAGTCCAGCTATCCTATCCACTGCTCCACTGAAGCTGAGTCCCCCTCCCCTGTTGGAGCTGTGACTTGGGCGGGTTTCTCATGGCTTTGGGGTGGGGGATAAACTGGCCTAACACTGTTGCTTACTTGGGAGGGGGTCGGGGTGGAGGCGGGGCCTGCTCACCTGGGCGGAGCTATACTAACTTTGGACTTCAGCCCCCCCATCCACATCACTTCTGGATCCGCCCCATCTCAGTTTTAACCGAAAGAGACATTTTCGGCCTCTTTCGGTTAAAACCAAAACCCAAAGTCCCATCCCTAGGGTTTAGGAAGAGGGTGGGTCAGGTCAGCTACACGCCTGATGGAGTTCTCGGGATGAGAGCTGGGAACACAGCGGGAGCTCTGAACACGGCTCGCCAGACTACTTTGTCAGAGCTGCGTTGCTAAGCGGCACCCAGTGAGCTAGAACCCAGGAGAAGTGACAGAGAATCCACCTATGGTTAATTCGTGCTGGTGTGGGCCAGATAGGAAGGTGGTACTTCCCTATCCTCCGGAGCACATCAGGATTGTGAGAGCCACAGCAGCGGTGTGGGACCAACCAGAGGGGAGCAGACGTATCTCTTAAAAGACAGGGAGCTTCCCTGCACGGCGTTACTCCAGAGAGTGAACATCAACTTGCATAGAATACCCTGAACTTTGAGACTAGATTGGAAGACCACTGTGAACTGCTAGAGTCTTTAACACTATGACTGAGAGCAGTAGCAGCTTGACCATATGGACTGGGTGGTGTGGCTAAATAATGTTGACACCCAAAATAGCCGTGGGAGAACAGGGTGTGGCTGGCCTCTGAGTGCTAACCCGTTTACAGGCAGTGTGTTTGCTCCTACACTCCAGGAAAGAAAGGCCACTCAGGTCTTCTATTCCTATTAGCCTTTCCCTTGCACAGTACACAGGATTCTTAATGGAATATTCTTTTTTCAGACATAAAAGCCTGTATGTCTGTCTGTCTGTCACATAACTGAAACAAATAGAGGGCTATTTCAGTGTTTGACTCCAGTTTGAGTATTCATTTCCTTTAACGAATATTGAAGTTTGGATCAAACCTTTTGGAACCTTGACTTTGGTTCAAATTCAGTTGTTTGTGAACCAAATTATTAATCTAGTTTAGTTAGTTTGACCTCTCCTAATTTGATTACTTGGACTTCTGTAAAGAAAGTAGCACATTTATTGTATAGGTTTTAAAAAAATAAATAATGGAGTTCCATGCAGTTTGGACGCTGCTGTGTGCGGGATCTGCGGGACACAGGATCGGCCCCAATGACTTGTTAGAGTCGCTGGATGTGTTCAGTATGTTCAAGGTTACTAAATCCTACAAATATGTAGGATTTAGTAACCTTGGAACATACTCTGCATTTTTCTAAGAGCTGATATTATGAATATTTGTAAAATATTGTTATAGTTACAAGGAGTGCATATGTTCATTCCATCCTGGACATATTAAGAGAAATCTGGTGTGCAGCTTTCAAATCTTGTAGTAATAAATCAAAGCTTCTAACTAGATGTGGTTTATTTTTTCCCCCAAAAGAGACCGTAAGTATGTTTAATATGCAATATAGACCTATATATACATATATAATACATAGCATACACAACTTGTCCCTTAGTTTTCAGTAAGTCGTAATTATTTGAGACATTTTTGTTTAGATAATATAGTGACTATTTTACTGTGCATTGAAGACAGAATACTGTGGTATATGTGGAACTTCACAGGCACAAATGCATTGAAAGTGACCTACAGTATTGGCAGTTTGACACATCAAAAGCAGAGGAAACAACCACCTTTCCTCTCCTAGGTCACTTGCCTGCTTGGAGTGTTGGCTGAAAGGCTGCTTCTTGAGGCTTCTAACATGCAAACAAAATGCATACAGGCAAATGCTTTATTAAACTGTATATAGATTAATTAGCGGTTGGAAAACTAGGGGATGAGCCTCCAACTGCGGTTGCTGCATTCTTAAATTTGATCCCAGTAAGACTGGAACTGCATCATTATGTATTCACATTTCCAAAACGTAGGGATTTCTTTTGCCTCTCAATGGGGTTGCAATCTGAACAAGCTTGGGAATCATTGGAATAACTAGCAATCCAATTATAGCAACTAATTATTAATTAGCAATTGCTTGAATTGGATAAGTAATCATTTGTATTTTTAGCTTTAGTATTTTTGTTTCCTCTGAAAACCAAGGAAAATCAAAGTTAATATCCTGATCAAACTTGATTTGCATAACAGGTTGAGGAAAATCAATGTTTGGCCCATAGATGGAGATAAAATATTTCAGACAGTATCTTTTATTGGACTAATTTCTCTTGGTGAGGGTATGCAAGCTTTCACACTATACAGAACCCTTCCTTGGGCATGCTAAAAATCAGAAATTGCTCATTCTGCTATTTTGACTTTTTACTTGCTTGAGAAAGGGTCCTGTGTAGCCTGAAAGCTTACATGCTCTCACCAACACATGTGGGTCCAATAAAAGATGTCACCAGAACTGCTTTGTCTCCATCTCTTACATTTGAGCACAACACGGCAACCATACTTCCTTTGGTCCATGATAGACTTCATGTTTTTGAGATCATGTGTGAAGTGTGCATGAATGTGTATGTTTGTATGGATTTATTATCTTTGCCTAATTGTGGCCTGAGATTTAACAAATTGACCAATGACTGAGTTTAATTAGTGGGATTAAACTCGGTTAAAATATATTTTTGTTACTTCTTTCATGCAAAAGAATTTAGTGGAACGACACAGATTTCAGATGCTGTTTCTGTCCATCAATCCAACACACACACAGTCCTGCTGCCCTTCCTTCCCCCTTGGTGCTGAATCCTTGCCCAGTATTAATATTGGCTTGTTCAAATGAAATAAAAAACATGAATGAAAATGAATGATGGATGAAAAAAAATCTTATCAGATGATATTGCTGAAAATCATGTACTTTTCTGTGAGAACAATAACTTTAGGAAATGCGTTTAGTTGAAATTCAGAGAGCTCCTGAGTGACAAAGAGAATATTTTAAAATAATGGGCTAGAAGGCTAGATGAAAGAAGAATTGAGGTTAACCTGGGAGGAGTTCTCATCCTGTTTTGAGTTTGAATTATAAAGACATTTTCAGTCAAATATCCTTCAGAAACACAATCGTCTTACTTGAACATGATTCCTAATGACATCTGTGCTTGGTATTCTCTTTCCTCATAAGAACCCACTTGAGGTAGGGGGCGTGAACGTGTGACACCAGTACATATTTTGTTGGGAGATGTGTACAAAGGTCTATAACCATAAAGTCCACATGGCAACAGACCTATCTGAAACAAACAAATAAAAAATACACACAAAGAGTTCATTGAACAAAATGTTGTAACAGTTTGCTTTCTCTTGCTGACTTTGGCTTTGTGTAGCCAGTATGTAAAGAATAGCTTCTTTTATTAATTTGTCTTAACGAACATGACTTCAGCCGATGAAAGTGAATTCCTTGATGACAAATGCATTTACTGCAGGTGTAGGGTGGAGTCAATGTGAAATGTCAGAGACAGACACAACATGTTGGAGAGCAATAAAAATGGAAAGTCTGTGTGTCAGGCATGTCAGTTTCAGTGGTGCCTTCTGTCAGTCTGTAATTATTGTAAAGAGAAATTATTTATTTTATTTATTTTAAATATTTCTGAGTTGCCCCCCCATGCCGACGGCATCTCAGGGTGATGTACAATTCTATAAAAACATAACAAAAACATTTTAAAACACAATAATTTAAACTTAAACAGGATTGGGGAACAAAATTTACAAATAAAACAAAACAAAAGGTAGGGAAGAGCCAACACCCTATCCCACCCTCCACCCCACCTCCCCAAAGGCCTGAGCGAACAGCCAGGTTTTACAGGCCCACTGAAAAATCAAAAGGCTTGAGGCCAGGCGGGCTTCCTCTGGGAGGGAATTCCAGAGACGTGGCCCGGCCACCGAGAATGCCCTCTCCATTGTAGCCCCCACCCCACCCCGCTTAACACGGGGGCCTCTAAGAAGGCACCCCCGGCAAACCGAAGGAGCTGCTCTGGGGCGCGGAGGGCGAGGCAGTCCCTGAGGTATGAGGGGCCCAGACCATGAAGGGCCTTATAGATTAACACCAATACCTTGCAAGCAAAAAAAATAGCACATAACTATTTTTTATGAGAGCACAATGGATCGTCAGTGACAGATACACTTTTCTTTCATACAGTAATATGAAATGCTACCTTAAATAGTTGTGGGGTAATGTTAAATTAAGAGATGGCGGTCTCTTTTGGGGGGTTCCTTATTGTTTTACATTTTAATGAAAAAGTTTGGATTTTGTAAAACTTCAGTCTCTTTGAAATTTCTCCTTCTTTCATCAATGATTTGTCGACATTTCTAATGTTTTCCCTGTGATATCAAATAGAAAACTCTGGGAGTTCATGTACCCACAGTGCTAGTACATCAAGAAAACACCAGTGTATGATTGTATAGTAGAACCCTCCTTATCTCTGGATACCTCAGGAAAGCTGCTTTTTGTGTGGATTGAGAGGTGTCCAGAAATGAGAAGGCCATAAATAGGGCTTAAACTCAGTATTCGGAACTACTCGGTTTTTACTGAGTATTCCAGTATTCGACTCGGTTTTACCGAGTACTGAGTAACCATGGTACTTGGTAAATCCTCGATTGAGCAAAAGAGGAAAGGGCAGGGGGCAGAAAAGGGGAAGAGGCAGAAAGGGGAGCCAGGGGCATATACCCCCTTAAAGGAGCTTTTCCTACCCCTGTATGAGGGGACTCGGTACTTGGAAAAATACTCAGTAAAATACCAAGTATTTTACCATTATTGAGTATTTATCCACGTTACCGAGGACCAGCCAAACATTCTGGTCTGACCCAATCCTCGGTAACTTGGAAATACTCATGAATATTTTTAACCATATAGCATAGTCAGAATAAAGACCGGGGGATTATAAGGCTTGCCTGGAATAAAGAAGCATCCAGATATGGGGGGTGATGCTGTATTTTAATTAACTAGCTTGGATTTAAAAGAATATACTGTTTTAAACTGGTGGACTTTCTAGTTGCAACTTTTCATAGTAGACTTCTTAAGTGTTGTCTTCTGCAAGACTCTTGATCAGAAAGTTTTGTGAGATACTAACAATAGTTTCTGCCATTTGTAGTGATTTGCTTTTCACAGAATCCCAGGTCTGGAAATGGCCTCAAGGATCATCTAAGCCAAACCCCTGCTCTTCCGCAGCCAGGAATAGAGCCTATAATTAAACATGTCACAAGTAAAGAGCTGGACTAATAAAGATGCTTCAGATGACAGAATAATTTTATACAATTGATCCAGATGACTTAAACAAGGGAGTCTTCCCCCCACCCCACCCCCAATGTTGCAGGATAAGTCAGAAATCCCTCAGAGTAGGGCTGAAGGGGGAACTCCTTTTTCTGCGCCACTATTTCATTCTGCCATTTCGGAATTCCTGTGACTTGCTGCAGCTTTTCCGCTGACATTCTGCTAATTCCACACCCTTTGCTTTGCAACATTAGAATTATCGGAAAGTGTCGGAATAATCTCGGAAAGTGTTGGAATAATCTTGGAAGGTGTTGGAAAAACCATTGTTCCTTTACTTCGCACGGTGGAAAGTGCCGGTGGAAGTAGCAGAATGAAAGTAGCAGAACGGCGGAATTAGCGGAATGAAAGTGGCAGAATGAATGTCTCTGTTGCACTGTGCTGCTCATTACAGAAAAGCTCTTTCTGTCGGAAACTGCTACCTCAGCGGCTTGCCATTTCAGCCCTACCTCAGAGTAATCAACCAGGGAAAATTCTTTGTTTTCTTCAGCCATTTAACCAGTTTCCCATCTAAGTATGTCTATGTTAATCCCTACCTTTTCTAGTTTAATTCTTAATTTCATGTGGTAGCAAGGCAGTATTGAACATTTTGCTTAAATAAATAAATAAATAAATGTATTTATTTATTCACATTTATATGCCACCCTTCCCATTAAGTCTGAGTGGCTTACAACCAATAAAAACATCTAAACAATTACCTTAACCCCCAAGAACTGTTTTCTAACCCCCACCCCACCCAAAGCTATCCCTGCATGCCATATCCCTGGCCAAAAAAAAATAAAATGGTCTTGCATCATTTCTAGAAGATAAGCAGTCTTGGGCTTAGATGAACCTCCATGGGGAAGGTGTTGAATAATCGTTGGGCAGCCACCAACACCAAGAATACCTCTTTTTCATGCCCTTGTGCTAGAAACTGCATGGGCAGATGGTACCTGCAAGAGGGCACTCCCGGCTGACTTCAGACACTGCAACAGGCCATGAGAGAAGAGGCAGTTTCTTACATACTTGGGACCCAAGCCATTTAGGGCTTCATAGGTCAAAACCAGCACCTTGAATTGTGCTTAGAAAGCCAGTGCAGTCTCTGGAGCCCATTTGTAATGTGCTCCCAGCAACCCACCTCTGACAAAAGATGGGCTTCTGCATTCTGCACCAACTGCAGCTTCCAAACAGTCATCAATGGTAGCCCCACATACAGCACATTGCAGTAGTCTAGTCTCAAGGGTACAAAGGCATGGATGACAGTGACCAAATTTGATTTTTTTTAAAACGTGCAGCCTTCTTACCAGATGTAATAGGTGAAAAGCACTCTAGGCCATTGCTGTAACCCAGCTCAGATGCTGGCTTGTTAATTTGAATTCACTGCTGACTCGTGGATTTCAACTCTGCTCTTAGGTCAATCAGGCAGCAGGCATCTGGCAATCCAGGTACAGCGCAGAGCATCCCCAGGCTGCAAACCTGAGTGACCTGCAAAGTCTGTGGGTATCGGGTATGTCAATTTCAGTGGTGCCTTCTGTCAGTCTGTAATTACGATAAAGAGAAATGATGCAAGCAAAAAAAAAAAAAAATAGGACTTTATAGAAGGCTGGACCCCATCAATAGCAGGGGTCCCTATGTCTCCCAGGTCATAAGGCTGGCCAGCCATCATTGCTTCAATCTTATCTAGATTCAACTTCAATTGACTCATCCGCATCCAGTCCCCAACAGCAGCCAAACACTGGGTAAGCACTGAGACTGCATAGGACCTGTGTCAGATGAAAAAGAGAGGCAGAGTTGTGTGTCGTCAGTATACTGATGGCACTTCCTTCCAAATCTCTGTACAACCTCGCCCAGGGGCCTCAGATACACAGTGAACAGGAGTAGAGAAAGGATGGAACCCTGTGGGACCACACAAGACAGCTCCCAAGTGGATGACAAGCCACTGCCCATCACCACCCTCTGGGTTCTCCCAGCCATGGATGAGTGGAACCACTCAAGAGCAGACCCGTGAACCCCTGCCAGCCCATTTAACCATATTCACAACAGCCCATGATCAACTGTCTCAAAGGCTGTTAGACCAAAAGATCTAACAAAGTCACCAGGGTACAGTTGTCCTTATCGATTGACAAGTGGAGGTTATCAACCAAGGCCACAAGTGCAGTCTTAGTGTCATGCCCAGGATGAAATCCTGACTAACATGGGTCCAGGAATCCAATAGTATTGAGATGCACCTGAAGCTGTGGGGCAACCAGCCATTCAATAACCTTCCCTAAAAAGGAAAGATTAGAGACAGCGCGATAGATTGCAAGGGAATCAACGTTAAGAGATGGTTTCTTGAGCAGTGGTTGGACAACTGCAGTTTTGAGGCCATCAGGCACCCTGCCCTCCTGAAAGGAAGCATTGACAACCCGAGCCAGCAATAGCTCCAAAGTATCCTGGCTAGCTTTCATCAGCCAGGAAGGGCATGGATCGAATTCATAACTGGCTGCCTGCAGCACTCCCAAGCACAGCCTCTGCATTGGTGGGTGAGACTAGTTGAAGCTGATGCAAACAAACCAAATGTGATCTCCCTTTGGTGAATCCAGGCTGCTATTAGAATGTAGGCAGGCACCCTCCAAGTTCTCATACACACAGATAGGCATTTCATGGTCTTGTATTGCAGAGGTGGCTAAAAATCCCAAACCCAAGAGCCACATAGCAAAATCTTCCTTGCTGAGAGTCCCCGCCCCCCCGCCCCCCAAAAAACAAAAAAACCCGTCCTGCTTAGTGATTGGCTGGCAGAGCCAGTGCTGTGCAATCCTGGCTGCTGAGATTCTGAGAGGCAGCTGCGATTCAGGTGCTGTTACTTGGGTACAATGAAGGACAACTGAGACAGTGGGTGTTTTCAGACATGACGCTAACCCCAGTTTAAAGATTTCTTATGCATGTTGCAGGGCTGCATAGGGCACCAATACAGCCCTGCAACATGTATAAGAAATGTTTAAGTGTGGTTAAACTGGGGTTAGCGTCATGTCTGAAAACACTCAGTGTGGGGCCCAGGACCACTGCTGCCTGAGAACTGAGTTTGAATTGCCCAAGAGCAGCATGCAGCCCCTGAGCCACTGTTTGGCCTGTTCTATTACAAATTTGTTCCTGGCAGCTCCTGCTAGTAATCTCATGTGGTTTCTGCCTTTATTCATCCATGGAATGCTGTCATTTGTTTATGAGTAATTTAAATAATAACAAAAGGTTTAAAGTTAAAAGGGGGAAAAGAGAAATCCTATTATTCTGTCAACAGATGAATTATTTCCTGGAAGGTTAATTAACCCTCTTCTGCCTCTAAAAATCAACTATTGGGGTATGATATACCCGATTAAGTCACAGCTGAAAAATATCAGTTTGATTGATTTCAGAATGACTCCAGTTTAACATAAAAAAATGAAACTGTATTGTTCGTTGTTCAGAAATACAGGACACCATGAAAGTTCTTGGGGTCAATAGTACCCAACCATATGAAAAGTAAATCCCAACAGTCAAGCTATATTGGGGTTGAATTGACCCACCCACCCAATTTTTGGAACATAGCATGTACATGCAAAGGTAACACTAAGTTTTGAACATTACAATTGTCCCCCCGTGGCAGGCCAGATGGTCTAGACTGCTGGGATGTGTTCCCTCCTCACTTAGACAGGCAGGATCAATAATAATGATTGACAGCCTCGCCCAGTGGAAGGGGCACAGCTCTCCATGTTACCCAGTTTCATTCCTGCCTTGCTAGGGATAGGTAGCAGGGTTGCTTGCTCTTAGAGAAAGAGTTTATTCTAGGCCTTTCTTACATTTAGTTTGTTTTATTTTATTTTATTTCCTACTCTGAGGGCCCGCTCCTCTCTCCCTCTCCTCCTTGGGGTGGGGGGGAAGATTTGGGCTCAGCCGCTGGCAGAGGGCTGGGAAGGGGTCCTTACCCCCATATCCCCTCCTTCCCCCGACTCTCTCTTCAGGAGAGAAGGGCCTTTTTTTACCGGGGGGGGGGGGGGGTTACCGGCCAGGAGCCATTCCTCCATTGCAGCCGTGAGTGACAGGGAGTAGAGCCGCTGCACCTGCCTTTAGCGCTTCACGCGCTTTTCTGCTGCCCGCCTTCCCTGCCTCTTGACATGGCATCCAAGAGGGGGAGGACCTCCCACTGGGATGCGGGCTCACCGGCACTCCCCTTAGTCTGGGATCAGAGTGGGGAGATGGTGGAGGCTGTTACTGCTTCCCGAGGTGCCTCCAGGCTGGCGGCACAAAGGAGTTCCTCCAGCATGGTGAGTCTAAGCACGGAGGCCCAAGCAGGCCGTGGAGCAAGCTAGTCCCAGAATTGGTCTTGCAGGGAGGTGGTGTCCTCCCTGTAATTGTTTGAGGCCATGACTAGGGGTTCCTCTCCCAAGGATTCCCCAGACAGGGACCATGTTTCCCCTGGAAGCAAGATGGAGGAGATGGGGAGTGGGCCCCAGAAGTCCTCCACTAGGAGGCCAATGGGATGTAGACATAGGGCCTTGAGCCCTTCTCCCCAGCATAAGGGGTTCCCTAGACGCAGGAGGAGGACCAGATCCCATTCCTTCTCTTCAGACTCCTCTTCCTCCTCCTCCTCCTCCTCCTTGAGCTCCCACTCCTGCAGGGGAAGGAGGGCAAAAAAGAGAAACACCAGACACTCCCACAGGCGTTCCAGACATAGCAGGAGAGGAAGGAAAAGGCGTAGGAGAATGTCTCCCCGGCGGGCCTGTGGCTCCTTCTCCTCTCCTTCTGCCCTCTCCAACAGCCCCCGAGAAGGATGGAGAGCTCTCAGCTGAAGAGACTGGCCCCGGGGACAAGGGAGAAGAGCCAATGGGAGAAAGGTTATTTGAGGCTGATAATTTTATGTCACGCTTTTGGCTAAGATTTGTGCCAAGCTTTAAGCTAAGGTTGCAGCAGTTATGCATATCTGCCTCCTCCCCTCACCCCCCCTTCTGATCTGAAGGAGGCCCCTAAAGAGAACAAGAGGGCTTTCCTCAGAAGGGTATCAGCTGTACCAGAGCTTCCTCTGGTGCAGTTTTATGTAGACACTATCAGGGGGGAATGGGCTAAGCTGGCCAAGTTCAAAGGGCCCCACAAGTATATTAACAAGTTTTATACTATTCCCAAAGCTCAGGAAGAGTTTATTACTCTCCTCAACATGCAGAAGCGGCAGACCTGGCAAAATCAGCAGCCCTGCCGGTAGAGGGTGAGTGATTTCCTAAGGACCCTTTAGACAGAAAGGTAGAGGTATCCCTTAGAAAACATTATGACGCCTCTGCTATGGCTCTCAGGGCTACTCTTTTGGCTTCCAGCTTCAAAAGGGCAGTGACCTAGCCTTGAAGGTTGAACACAGAGACCTCAAGGACAGCTTCAAGATGTTGGCCCTGGCCTCGGCTTATGCGGCCGATGCCAACTTAGATTCCACCCAGTTGAATGCCAGAGCTATGACAACCAACATTGTAGCATGCCGCTCATTTAGCTCAGACCCTGGTGAATGGACCTCCCCTCGAAGGCTGTACTCATGGGGGCGTGGCCCCAGGGTACTATTTGGTGAGGTTATGGGCAATGCTCTTAACTATGGCACCAGAGAAAAAAAAGGCTCTCCCATTTAATCGTTCTAAGGGGACTCCTAAGGCCTCTTTTCGTCCTTGACAGTCCTTTCATTCACACAGGAGCTCCTGGAAGAATCAGAGATTGGGTAACAACAGATGGAACCATGACAGGCGTGCTGGGGACCGGTCCAAATTCAAAAAGCCCCACCCCTCCGGTCAGAAGCAGCCCACGTCCCCTGTGTGACAGGCGGCAGCCTCCACCAACATCCACTACGTCCATTGGGGGAAGGCTACAACAGTTTGCAGACGGATGGGCATCAACTTTCAGAGATGCCTAGATCCTAGAAGTGACCTCCTGGGGGGTATGCCATTGAATTCCACTCTTCCAAAAGGGATCGCTTCATCCCATCTCCAATAGCAAAGGACTCTATAAAAGCCAACAAAACAAAGAAAGCCATCCAGCACCTTCTCGACATCAGGGCTATAGAACCTGTCCCCACATGGCAAAGATTCTCAGGAGTATAGTCCTATTTATTCACCATGCCAAAGAAAAATGGGGACTCCTGGGCTATCAGCGACCTGATCAGGAATGGCGGTACAGGAAGTTCTGCATTGAGACTCTGAGCTTGATAAAAACTGCTCTCAGACTGGGGGATTATAGATTTAAAGGAGGCGTACCTCTATGTGGCTGTCCGTGAATCTCATAGGAGGTTTCTACGCTTCACGATGTCAGGACGGCACTACCAATTCAAGGCTCTGCCTTTCGTCCTGTCCTCTTTACTGCCGTTCTTTGCCAAGATCCTGGTAGTCTTGGTTTCCTACCTCCGAACCCAGGAGATCCACATCTATGAGTATTTAGACAATCTGTTGATGATCTCTATCCAGTCTCCAGACACTCTCAGACCTGCAGTTGACAATCAACTGCCTAGAGAGCCACGTCTTCCTTGTCAACAGGGAGAAGAGCTGCCTCGTTCCCTCGACATCCATCCTCCACCTCAGGATTAGAATAGACACTGTCAAGGACAGAATTTTCCAGTCCGAGGAGAGACTGGAAAAGCTCTTTGGACTTCTGGCATGCATCTTCACATGCGACCCAGTGGATTTGATGTTCCTGATGTCATTCCTGGACAGCATGGTTTCATGCCTGGGCACGGTGGTCTCTGAGTCCACTTCCACCTCAGGCTTCTACAGAAACTTCTCTGCTCCATTCAGGAGCCACCGTCGCATCCACGTTTTGACTTCCCTGAGGCAACAACTTTGCTGGTGGTCCTCAATTCATCGTCTGACCACAGGGTTACCTCTCCAGGAACCGCAGAGAATTTCCCTGACCGTGGAGACAAGCAACTGAGGTTGGGGGAGCCCATTGCCCCTTTCAGACTGCTCGGGGCGAATGGTTGTGCAGGGAGTGCTCTTGGCACATCAGTCGACTAGAGCTGAGAGCAGCATGACTGGCTCTTCTCCACTTCTCACTAGATCTGCGTGGCCAGCATGTCCTAGTGGCAACAGACAGCACAACAGCAATGGCCTTCATCAACCATCAAGGGGGGTCCAGATCCAAGTCCTTACAGGAGGAGGCTCAGCTCTTGTTCCTATGGGTAGAACACAACCTGGCTTTGATTAGGGCAATTCACATTGTGGGATCACTTAACTCCCAGTCAGGCTGTCTGAGTTGCCAGAGAACGGACCCATGGGAATGGACCCCCTCAATCATTCCAAACATATTCTGTCCCTCGGTCATGGACCTATTGGCCAACAGAACAAATGCCAAAGTTCCGAGGTTCATGGCGCAAAGGAGAGAACAGGGCACCGTGGGGGTGGATGCTCTTTCATCACCATGGCTGTCTGGCTTCCTGTATGCGTTCTCCCCGGTACCAATCATACCTCAGGTTCTTCAGGGGGTTAGAGACCAGAGATCGCTCCTAATTCTGGTGGCTTCCTACTGGCCATGCCGTCCATGATTCTCTGACATCCTGAGTCTGGCGACAGCAGATCAACTTCCACTCCCAGCATGGTCGGACCTCCTTTGCCAAGGGCCAGTTCTTCACCCCAACATACAGAGGCTGACACTAAGGGCCTGGCTTCTGAAAATGAACAATTGAAGGTCCTTGGTCTCCTAATCAACATGATAAACACACGGTTGACATCTTGAAGAGATTCGACTAACAGGCTTTATGGTGTGACTTGGAAGAAGTTTTCTCTCTGGTGCACCGACAGAGGGCTTCTCCCACAGAAAGCGGGGATCAACGAACTCCTCCTCTTTCTTCAGGCAGGCCTAGATCTTGGTTTACGATCTAACACTTTGAAGAGGCACGCTTCCTCTCTTTTCTCCATCCTGAGTTGTTCAGGAAAGTAACCGTTATTCAAGCACCCGCTGTTGAAACGCTTTCTGAGGGCAACAGAACTCCTCTTCCCACCAACGCAGCACAGATTTCCTACACAGAGGCTCAATCTTGTCCTCTCAGCGCTGACCAAGCCTCCTTTCAAACTCATGAGTCAGGTCTCCCTTCTTTTCTTGTTGCTCAAAACTCTTCTTGATCGCTATTACATTGGCACGTAGGGTCTCTGAGCTAGGGTCCTTATCCTCTGACCCGGAAATTTGTGACTTCCGTAAAGATAGACTGATTTTCAGGCTGGACCCTTCCTTTAGGCCCAAAGCCAATTTGCAGTTTCACAGAGAACAAAAGTTCTTTCTGCTGTCATTCTGTCAAGGCCGAAGCATCCGAAAGAGAAAGCCTGGCACATGTTAGATGTCAGGAGCAGGACCTGCCTTAGGGATTGCGAGGCCCAGGGCGGGGGAGAAATGTGGGGCCCTTCTGCTACCGGCAGGCCTAGGGACGTTCCCTGGCTCAGTCTGGGGGTGCTCCCCAGGCCTAGGCTCGAGGACAAGCAGAGGGGGCACTCCCCATCACCCATACCCAAGCCCAGCCATTTTTCGGGGCACTTACTCCATCTGCCACTGCCCGGGACTACGTCGCCACTGGCCTGGGCCCCACACTGGGCTGGCTTCCAGGTCGTGCTGGGCGCTGCAGCAACTTGAATTTACCCATGCCCGATGCCACCAGAAGTTGCTATGGGCCAGGGAGTGAGGGAGAGGCAGGGCCTCTGCCTCTCCCTCACTCCCTGTCAGAGGCCGGGAGCAGTGGCCGGGAGCTAAAGGCCCTGAGTGGGGCCTGGGGCGGTTGGCCCAAACTGCCCCATGGTAAGGCCAGCCCTGGTCAGGAGGGCAGTAAAAAATTATTTAGAAAGGACAAAGTCCTTTAGGAAAGACGGCTCTTTCATAGCATACGGCCACAGAAAGAAGAGTTTGAAGGTGTCCAAGGCCACCTTAGCGAGCTGGCTCAAGCTTTGTGTTAGGGAAGCTTATGAGGCAGAAAAGGTACCCCTTCTATCAGAGATTACAGCTCACTCTGTCAGGGGCCACAGCTAATTCGGCCGATACCTTTGCTCGCCACTACAGGATATCTTCTGTGGCCTTGGCAGACGCAGCATTCGGCACTGATTCCTACAGAGAATCCTTTCCATTTAGGGGGCTCTTTCAATGGAAGCTTTGCGACTCGTGGGAATCTGCCCTCCCTCGAGTGGCACTGATTTAGGAAGTCCCAGCAGTCTAGATCATCTGACCTGCCACGGGGGGAGAATGGGAAATTTCTTACCTATAAATTTTCCTTCTCTCACGTGGCAGGACAGATGGTCTCCGTCTCTCCCATTGTGAGATTCTCCCTCTTTAGGGAGTTGGGACTTAGGACTCCCCCAGTCAGTCCTATCCTCTTGTCCTTCTGTCTGTTCTTGTTTATTATTCTAACAAGTTCTCCTTTTTCGTTTGGAGAGTTCAAGTGGACCACTTAGGTCTTTTTTCTCAGTTTATGTTGCTGACGTTTTATGAATATAGTTAGTGTTTCATTATTAACTTCAACAGTCTCGTCCTGGGTAACATGGAGGGCTATGCCCCTCCCATTGGGCAAGGCTGTCAATCATCATTACTGATCCTGTCTGTCCAAGTGAGGAGGGAACACATCCCAGCAGTCTAGACCATCTGTCCTGCTATGTGAGAGAAGGAAAATTTACAGGTAAGAAATTTCCCATTACTAACTATGAATAAAAACATAAGAACATAGTATAATAATAACATAACTTAAGAACATAATACTATAACAATTCAAGCAGTCTCATAACTGTCAGCTACATTCACACAAATGCAGTAGTTAATCCCTAAAATATTGGGTGTTTTTACACACACATTTCTCCTGCATGTTTGCTGTTACAGTTTCTGTGTGTCTATGTCACTCACCCAGATCTCATCCGGATCTTTGATGAACTTCTGCATAGAACTTTTCCCCGAACTTTTGTGTGTAAAAAATTCTCCTGGTAAACTGCTTTGCTCTAGACAGCTGTGGTCACTTGGTTTCCATGGCAGCCTGTCATTTCTACAGCTGCGGCTACTTTAGGCTGCCTCAGGGCAGTGTTTGTGTGAAGAATGCATCCAGGAACTGCCTCAGGGCAGTGTTTGTGTGAAAAATGAATCTGGAACTTACTTGTGGACTTGTAAACCCAGAAGATTGAAAAATCCGGAACTTTAAGGTGTGTGTAAAAATACCCGCTGTCTTTCTTCTCTCTCCCCCTCCCCCGATGGAATCTGATTGGTTACAAAACAAACAAAAAACCCTTTGCTTAACACATCTTGAGAATATCACAAAGATAAGTACTTTGCATATGAATGGCTGAGTATTATCACCCAGTTAGGAACAGTATGATGAACTTCTAATTCTTATTGTTCCTCATACTCTACAAGCTTGAGGTCCAGGTATTCACAGAGTAATTCAGTGGACAATCAAAGAAACTTATAATTGCTGTTAGAATGGGTTTTTAACTTACAGATTTTCCAAAAATGTATTTCTTTCTTTATGGTTTTCAAGTGAGTACCACCTTAAATCTTTAGCAATAGGCTTAACTTGCTGGTATTTTGAGGCGATATTGGAATTCCAAGCCAATGTGCTGTACGTAATTGATAGTGATGGATAAAAGACAGCTAGCACCTGCGGGTCCTTTCATTGTGCAGTATAAACAGGCTTGTAAGGAGCTCAAGAAAGAGAGCGATAGAAAATAATTTCCATCCTCTTTTAAGATTTGGTTGGGTTAGCACATTCTGCCCCTCTCTTTAGATCCTCAAAGTCAGGATTAAGTGTTGTTTACCCTGAGAGAAAGCTTAGATTCATGATGATCAATGGGAAGGGAGTGTTCTTGAAGTGCATCACCCAGGAGATTTTTAATGCAGAGTTGCATTTTCCCTGTGATACCTCCTGATTCTGGAATTCTGCCTTCCTCTCTCTCTGATGTGCTGGTTGTGCCGGACCCCTCTGGAGAACAGAAAAATAGGCTGGGACCTTAGAATCATTGAATGTCAGAGTTGGAAGGGAACTTGAGGGTCATGTAGTCTAACCCCCTGCTTGAATGCAGGATGTCTACAACTGCAACATGTTGCTTTTTTAAAACCTCCAGAAAAGGAGAGCCTATGACCTCCCTAGCTACAGAATCATAGAATCTTAGGTCACTTTTATACAAAGCGCCTCCTGAGTCCTGCGTTTAGAGAAAAGCCAGCGCGGGGGAGTGTTTCCATGCTCCCTGCGCTGCCGGAAATGATGTGCTCCCTGTTGTTGGCAGCGGCACCACCACTGCCGACAACGGGGAGCATGTCACTTCCGGCAGCGCAAGAAGCATGGAAACACTCCCCCGCGTGGCTTTTCTTTCAACTCGGGAGGCAGGAGACGCTTTTCAGCGCCTCGTATAAAAGTGGCCTTAGAGTTGAAAGGGACTTCAGAAGTCATCTCGTCCAACCCCCATGTCAGTGCAGGAAATCAGTTGTTCCACTGCCAAACAGATCTTACTGTTAGGAAATTTTTCCTAGGATCTAACTGAAATCTACCTTCCTGTCATTTGAGCCCTTTACAGGTGAAAACAAATGAGACAGTAGCCCATAGTAGCCCCCACCCACCTGCCTATTTATTAGGTAGTCACCAGATTTTCACCTTGACCCGCTCCGCAGCCCCCACAGACCTGCTACCCAAGCCCTACTCATGGCGTGGTCTGGAGAATCCAAAGCCTGCCATGTGGGCAAATGTGGGCTGATATGGGCTAATATGTGGCCACCCCTTATCTATTAGCGAGTGTTTAGCCTCTGTGTGCATACAGATCTGCCAGGACCATAGAGTTCTGGGCAAAGCACCCACAGCAGTCCAAGGAGCAAGCACACTCTTCGCTTTCACTCTCACTGGCACTTTGAATGTTTACATTCACTTTTGGAGTGCTCCAAACAGTCACTCCAAAAAACAGGGGAGGGCAGATGAGAAGAAAAAAAAGAAAGACACAGTAGGGGCAGATTCCTGTACCCCGAGTTCAGCACGACTATGAGTCATGAGGGGGGCGGAGCATAGCACCTGCCTGTTTATTAGATATCCCACACTAAATCCTGTGAGTGGGGGCTGCACAGACTGAACATGGACTCCAGCAGGCTATTGTCTTCGTTTTTTAACACCCTACTTCTAGGCCTACCCTCACTAGAAATAAAGAACAGTTTCCTGCCATCTTCTTTGTACCAGCCCTTTAGATATTTTATTTATTTTATATATTTTTACCCTGCCCCTCCTGCCTCCGGCAGCTCGGGGAAGTGAACAACAGCAGATGGGTGGGAGGGGCTGGGGGAGCTAGTGAGGGCAGGGCAGGTGGGAGGAGTAAGAGCACAGGGAGAGGGGACAGCCAGGTAGAGAGGTGTGGACACACGGGGAACAGTCATGGGAGATAAGACAACTATATTGCACCCATCTCTCTCGCTCTCTCTCTCTCACACACACTTACTTACTTACTTACTTACTTACTGTCATGGCTGCAGATGCAGCGCTGTTCCTGTTTAAAAGCCCTGGTGCATGCATGCTGGACCATTTCCTAAATTTGGTGTGCTGGGACTGCATTTTCCAGCATGCCAGACTAGGAAACATGGCCACGCTGGAAAATGTAGTCCCAGCACACCAGACTTAGGGAACGGCTCCAGAGTGTGTGCGAACATGTGTGGTGCGGCCTTTACATGATGATGGTGGCAGCATCTGGTGGGAGTTCCTCCCCCTCGCCCCTGACTGCTGCTGGGCATGGGGTGTTCAAGAGGGCAGCGCAGTCAGCGGGTCAATGCTGGTTTGTCAGCCCATGTCTGGGTCTGCCAGCACTGGCCCAAGCTCTGGGTTCAAGGTGGCCCTCCAGGGTGGCCCTCCAGGGCCCTGGTGCAACTGAGTCCCCCCTGCACCATTATCGTTAGGCCAGTGGTGTAGTAAACCTTCTAGATCTGCATTTTGCACCTGCGCTCCTGCTCAAAGACTTTGAAACATGTTTGTATCAGTGCTGTCTGCAGTACCTCAACAGATTTTTGTGGAGGAGTACTGGTGAAATATTACCCAATCACAGCACAGCCTCAATCTTATAGACTAAGGATATCATCAAGGCAGGAAACAGCAAAGTTAGACCTGCCACCCTAATGTTTATAATCCCAGTATTTAACTGAGTCTGGCCACGAACATTATAATCTGGATGCAAACTGACAGTAGCCTCTGCTGTTTAGATTCTTCCCATTCTCCCCAACCAAAATGAAAGCCCATAGGGAAAGCAAGGGGGTAGTTTGGGGGAGGGGGAAAGTGTTGGAGACAGAGATTGCTCAGAGACCCCTCCTTTTGGAGAACTTGCCTTGCAGCCCTGAGCTTTGTCACTTTCACCAGAGGGTTTGGTTCAAAATTGGAAGCAGAAGCCTTGTTGGGCCACTTGCCCACGTTCAGCAATATGGCAGGGAAACTCACAAGCGGGCTCCCAGAAGCCAAACTCACGAGTAGGTGGGTGCGGGAGTAAAAGCATGAGAAAGCCCTGGAAAGACAGTGAGGGGGGCTGGGTCCTCGCACCCATCATTCCACAAAGATTCCCCTCATCACTCCTGCTGCTCCTGGTGTCCTCCTACCCATCATTCTATCCGTCATTCAAACCAACCCCTCCCCCCATAATTCTAGATGCTCCGAATGGCCGCCTACCAGTCATTCCACCCAGCTCCCCTCCCTGTCTTTCCATTTCTTTTATGTGGCTTCCTCGCTTTACCACTTCCTGGCCTTTTTTAGTCCCCCCACCTTCACCTTCTTCGTATTTAAAATCTTCCCCCACTCCTTTGTTTCAGTTAAGTATCTGCCATTGTATTTATTTATTTAGACTTTTATAACCTGCCCATCCTGCCACAGGCAGCTCTGGGTGGCGCACAACATAAAACATTAACATTAGAACCTTAAAATTAAAAGAATTTTTAAAATAAACAACAGGGAGGTATAAAAAATCCCCACTCACCCACCACCCTAACCCATTCCCCCCACCCTACCCATACTCACCCCCGAAAGCCAGGTGAAACAGCCACATCTTACAACAGTGTCGAAATGAGGGGAGATCTGGGGCCAGATGGACCTCCATTGGCAGGGATTTCCACAGCCGTGGGGCGACCACTGAGAAGGCCTTCTCCATAGTGGCCCCCTGACAGACTTGGGGGACCTCCAGGAGAGCACCCCCTGATGACTGCAGGGGCTGATCCAGAACCCAGGGGGTGAGGCGCTCCCGCAAATAGGTTGGGCCGAGGCCGTTTAGGGCTTTATAGGTAAGCACCAACACCTTGAATCAGGCCCGGAAGACTACAGGCAGCCAGTGCAGAGACCGAAGAACCGGTGTAATATGTTCCCGGCAGCCCAATCCCACCAGGAGACGGGCCGCTGAGTTCTGCACCAGCTGCGGTCTCCATACCATCACCAGAGGTAGCCCCACATAGAGCGTGTTACAGGAGTCAAGCCTGGAGGTGATGAAGGCGTGGTTGACAGTGGCCAGGTCAGAGTCTGAGACATACGGGCAAAGCCGACGCACCAGATGTAATTTGCAGAAAGCACTCCTTGCCACAGCCTCCACCTGAGCATCCAAGCAGAGTTGCGAGTCAAGGAGCACCCCGAGACTCTGTACCTGGGGAACCAGCAGAGGGCAGACCCCATCAGTGATGGGGGCTATTACCCCCGCTGCCTTACCCACCAACATTACCTTCGTCTTGTCGGGATTCAGCTTCAGTCAGTTTGCCCTCATCCAGTCCCCCACAGCTTCAAGGCACTCGTTAAACACCGAGACTGGTGGGCCTGTGTTTGATGAAAAGGAGAGGTAGAGTTGGGTGTCATCAGCATGTTGATGACACTACATGCCAAACCTCCTGACCACCTCACCAAGTGACTGCATATACACGTTTAACAGGAGAGGGAACAAAACAGAGCCCTGCGGGACTCCACACAAGAGGTCTCGGTGTGATGAAAAATAATCACAGAGTACCACTCACTGAGTTCTTCTGGCCAGTAAGGGGCGGAACCAGTCCAGAACCATACCGCCCACCCCTGCACCATCCCACAGACGCGTCACCAACATCTCATGATCAACGGTATCGAACGCCGCCAAGTGGGATTTTCCATATCAGGTGATCACTCATATGAACAAGTTTTTAACCATAATAAGTAACTATATGTTAAATTATACAGTTCAAAAGAATCAGTTGGAGAAAATCAGTTAAACCTCACAGTCACCAATTAGCATGGGTGATTGAGTCAATATTTTTATAGCAACAGGAAGAACCCTATGCAAAAATAATAAATGAGAAAACAAAAAAGAAAGTGCCATCATATTATAAAATCAAAAGTCTTAAATGAACAAAATAATATGTAAACCTACAGAAAACAATTCAGTTCAAGAGAGTCATTTAAACCAAAAGGGCTGACTGTATGAAGATGGAAAATCCAGAAAGCTTCCCTTTTGAAGCATTTTCTGTTTAATGTTGGTAGAATTAATAACTTTTTCTATAACCCAGAAAGTTAACTCTGAAAAGGAGTGGCCCATCTTAATATAATGCGAGACCAATGGGGCAGTTAAAACTTTGTGCCTCAGGTAGCTTAGGTGTTCTCCAATTCTTACTTTCGCTTTTCTGAGAGTCTGGCCTGTATATAATTTATCACAGGGACACTGGATGGCATATATCACCCTGCTGGAAGAGCATGTAGAAAAATTCTTCAAATAGTAAAATCTGCCCTTGACTAAAAAAAGATTTCCATATTCCTTGTATATTTGCAAAAGGAACATTTCCCACATTTAAAGTGGCCAACTGAACTGGAACCAAATCCAACTCTATTTTGAGAGATGAGAGGTTTAAGATCAGTTCTTACTAAAAGCTCTTTTAAATTCTGAGATGACTTGAAAGGAAAAAAAAAAGTGGTTTGTCACAGAAGGGATGTGTGAGATTATACGTCAGTGTCTCAAAATAATAGTGCGTATTTGTGAGGATACATGTCCATATTTAAGGGAACATACTAATCTGTTGATTGAAGATTTCTTGGGTACCTTATCTAGTTCTTTTTGTTTAAACCCCATAGCTTTAATTTTAGCAGCTTTTAAACATTTCTTGGGATAGCCTCGAGTACTAAACTCTTTTTCTAATATCTCTGATTCCAAAGCAAATGTCTCATTTGACAAACAATTTCTCCTGATTCTTAAAAATCGACTGTATGGAATATTTTCTCCTCAAAGAAAAACGATGAAAACTACAAAAGTGGAGATAGGTATTTGCCTGTTGGCTTAAGATAAGTGGGGGTTATAAAGCCATCTGCTTCTATTGAGATATTAATGGCCAGAAAATTAATAGAATGCTTACTGTAATTGAGATCCAATTTAATACATTGGTGGCAAGTATTTAACCATCATGAAATCTAGTTAGATCTTGTAGAGTGTCAACCCAAATCATAAAGATATCGACTATGTACTTTCACCGTATAAAAATTGATTCATAAAATGCATTCTTCTCTTGATTAAACACAAATGAGTGTTCATAAGTGTCCATAAATAAATTTGCCACATTTACTGCTAATTAAGGGCCACTGGCATTCCCAAAGCCCCATTTACTTTCAGTTGGTATTCCTCGTATTTCCAATCAACATTCCTTGTGCTTTGCCAGTACGCTTGCTGCTGAGTTTCTTGGCATTAATAGAAGAATAGGGTGCAATAAACTTCTCTGACATTGTACAAGTATTAGGGTGTAGTAAACTCCCCGGGTGTCCATACAACAATAGGATGCAATTAATGTCTGCAATAAAACGTTGTACAATTGCCTGCAATAAATGCCACTCAGGTCTGTATAACAGTAGCACTCATGAAAGTTCATCATCTTCTCATGTTCAATAAAACATTAGCGAAACAGACAGCGAAGCCTCTTTTCTCATTCTCCCCATTTGCCAAAATGGGCACTTCAAAACATCAGAACTTCAAAACTGTACAACGGATTTTCAAAAGCTAAAAACATGAAATCCACTCAAGCCACACTTGAATTTTTAAGCACTGCTGGATTTCTTAATACTGCCCTCAGAACTAAGACTCCATGAGCAAAAAAAAAAGTTGCATGGGGGAGAAAATGTCATTCTGCCTCCAAAATTGAAACGTATTAAGTTTCTTTTTTTTAAACTGCAATCTGCCTGAAATGCAGACAGATTCTACCCCTCACCCAAGCAATCCTTCCTACCAAATTTCACAGTGATAGGAGAAATCATCCTGAGTTTATAATGAATAGAATGTTTGTGATTTTAACACACTGATGCAGCCACCTTAATTATAGAGTCGCTCTTGCAGCTTTTATAATATGAGGGGTCAAATGATTGGACTTCCTTTATATGTTTGCTCCCTCTCCATCTGTACTACTTCCCACTCTGTGGACAGCCAAGAATGATTCAACTCCATAGCAGATTATATCTACTGGCAAGTCTAGTATTTCCAGTATTTGACTTAAGGAAAGGCATATATAAACCCAGGGATAAGTGACAAACACATTTTACACACTGAACATCTCCCCAAAACTTTACCACATCATGGCCCAGTCTAACTTTGGTGTCCAGAGGTATGTGGCAAGTTTTGCTGCCTGCCTAGAAGTTGTGACCAGAAAAGAGGTGGGGCCACATTCAGCAGTGTTGGGGCAAAGTGACTCCTGCTCCTGTATGATGTGGCCGTACCCATTCAGAGCATTGCCACGCCACAACACTCTGCAGGGAGTGGGGCCATATCAAAAACGGCGTGAAAAAACCTCTTCACCCCATCCCATTCTGAAGTGCCCCCTTCCCCTTTGGGGAAAAAAAAAAAGATCTAGCAGTGTCCCAGGTAAGCCAGGGAAATTGGGCCTTCCCCCAGAGCGCAAACATGATGCCTCAAAACTCAGAGGCACCATGCCAAACCTGGAGAAGCACTAACCCGATGTGTGGCCTTTCTGGTGATCCTCCTGAACTCTGATGCACATGCCCAAGCCTGTTTGATATGGGACCTACCTACAAGATCTCCTAGTCTGCAGATTCTGCCATGTGGTTTTTCAAGTCTAGGTCTTGGCATATAACCTTGAACCCATAGTGGTTCTGAGGAGTTTGGAATCTGTGACCATCACCAAAATGGTCACCTAGAAAGCTTTGACACTGACTTCACAACACTGCACTGTGTGAACAACACTGTTCTCCAGTGCCTGTTCTAACTCCTTATTCTGGTACCGAACTAAAAGCCACATTGACTCTACACTTGATGTTGGCACCAGCTACTATACCAACTCCTCAGCTCAACTCTAGTATTGTCCTCAGCGCTGGTACCTCTCCTAAACATTCAGTAAGGAAGAAGGAAAGAAGAGACATCACAATGACAGGATTCTAAAACCCATTAGAAGTTAAATAAGCATTCTAGATCAGCTTCTTACCAAGGAATAGCATCATCTTTAACCGTGTGTGTTTGCTTTAGAAGCTTATATCTGAAGTTTAACTGATTATTCACTCTGTAGGATGAATCATTGTTAATTAATTTAATTAAACACTTTGAGATGCTTCAGCATGATAAATTCCTATAAAAGTTGAAGCGTATTAAATTCGAATGTTTTGCTAATAGAGGAAACACCAGTAAAATTCTATTTCAGTTTTATGGGAGAATAGAGCACAGTGCCAGCCCCCCAAATAGGACTTAATTGCAGTGCGAATGGTTAATAACCATGTGTCATTGACTACATCATCAGATAGGGTTCCCAGCTTGAATAAATATAACTTAAGCTGCAGGGTAAAAAGGTGTTAGGAAACAAGCCGTCTAAAGTATATCTCAGATATTTGTGGCAGATTCTTGCTTCCACATCGTCATTCTTTGAACCATTTCAGAAATTTCATATCGAGAGAGTGTGACTGCCATGCTGATCTCAGACATAAGAGATGAAGATAAAGTAGTTCAGATGATATATTTAATTGGACCAACTTCTGTTGGTGAGAATAGGCAAGCTTTCAGGCCACATGGGGTCTGAAGGTCGTTTTGGACCTTCTGCTCCCCCCAGAGAGCGATGAAGGCCTTGGTCTCTTAGTTAAGGGAATGCAGCATTGGCAGGTGGAGAGCAACTACAATTGTGCAGTGGTGGTAGCAGTTCTGGCTGTTACCTGGCTGTCGGTTTGAGTCATGGCTTTGGATAAGATAATCTTCCACAAGTTGTTCCTGAGAATGCAGTGATACAGAAAGAGCAAGCACCAGGCACGTACTGACAATTCGGAAGAACTTTGAGAACACATGTTTGAAAATGGCAAAGTGGGCTTTTAAGTTGTGTACACCAGTGAGAGTTGATATTGGGACCAGAAGGGATAGCTCTACAGAGCGTTCTAGGCTTTTTTGCCTGCAACTTTATGGTGCTGGAAAACCTGTACGCATGGAGGCTGCACATAGACTAACTGACGGAACACAGATACATGGGTGCACGTTAACTTACACTTGCCCGCACAGTGGACTCCACATGCTCTTGGACTCCGCCACAAGTGGGGGGCTGCGTGTCCAGTGGGTAGTGGCCAGTGTGAGTGAACACCTAATAAATGGGCAGGTGGACACCCAACTGGTGTGGGCTACCATCTCATATTTTAACACCCAGAGAAGAGCAGTCTCCAAATTTAATAATTCCTGCTACACTTGGATACTAATGAGAGAAACGGTAACAGAAGATCCTATTCCTAAAGGTAGTTCTGGCTGACTGTCAATCATTTGTCTGGTTTTGAATCAGCAAGGAGAAGAGAATACCATACTGCGAGACTTGGAGATGTGTAGAAACAATTTACAAGAAAGAAAATACATACATATATATCCTTTCCCACACTAAAGGTTACCAATTAGGCAAGTACTCTGCGTCAGACTCCTTATGAGTTTTTTATCCCAGGCTGAATTCTAGGAATGGAAAATGTTTGTCGTTTTTATGTGTGGGGAATATTTTGGGCATTTGCAGTGCAAATCATTGTAAATGTCAGCAGGGCTTCAAAAGCTTTGACACCTTGTTTTCAGTTTTTGCAGATTAAAGTTCTGACTCGGGATTAGAATTGGCAGCCTATTAACCTTTATTTTTATGCAGCAATCAGTGGTGAAAGAGCATTTCTGTGACAGTGGCCCTTGGGGAATGCTGGGACAGAGGTTATTGTTAAAGGCAGACAATTAAATGGAACAGAATAATAACACCACAGACCTGTACCCTCTGGTTTTGTTTTGTTTTTTGTTTTTGACCAGGAATGCCAGACTTATAAATCTCTTTTCAGTATTTCCTGTGCGGTTTTGTGGCTGGTGGAAACGCTAGCTGACCTGTTCCAGTTAAGAACACAATGTTTGGAGTAGAGATCTAATAGATTGATTAAAATAATTCTTAGGATAAATACACTGTTTCTTTAAAAGCAAAAAAGTTATGTCAAAAGTGCTTTAGCTCAGGCACTTATTAACTGTTCGGTTAAAAAAAAAAAAAAAAAGCTTTTTTATTCTTGTAAACTTGGCCTTGCTTTTTAAATAATGTGTGTGTTTAATGGCAAGTAGTGGCATGCTGTTGCACTACACACTCCATTATAACCACAAAGAGCAACGTAAATTTCATTGCCTCACTGGCGCAGCACACAAATGAATTGATTGTACAGAAGAATAATAGGTTCAACCTCCTGTTTGGTTTGGCAATAAATATGCAGAGCTGACCTCTGGAAAACCATTTCAACTAGTAGTCAGGTGAAAAATCTTAGTTGCCATTCCTGTCTATTCAGCAACCTCAGTGGATTGCAGGATCCATACTTGCAAGTTCAAGCTTTCAATGTTTTATTGTGATTGCTTTTAAAAGTTCTTAGCATGAACTGCTTGTCTCTAAAGGAGTCCTAGAAAGTGAATCTTTCAGCACAGTTGTGCACGACAGTCCTATAATGATGAATGGAACAAGCAACCAGACCTTGTAAAATAGATTGAACCAGAGGATGAAGCTAAAATGGCTTTGTTAAGAAGCAGAATAGCTGCATATTTCTGGGTAACACTAAATTGACGTGCTAATGTCTTGTATAGTCCTTCTTGGCACCTTGGCAGTGATAAAGAGTGTGAGGATCTTGGGGAAATAATTTAATTTTGCATTTCAGGCTAAATATGACCATCTCTCCCCAAACAAAGGAAAAGAAAATGCTAAAAATCTGATCCAATGCCAAACCTGTAGAACATGGTTGGGGAACCTTTCCCCTCCCATGGGCCACTTTGGGGGTGGGGGGAGGAAAGGGGAAGGTTCAGGTCATGGATCTGTGCAAGTGATTCATCCTAAAAAGAAAAAAGAAACAGCTGTGAGCTAGATTTGGCCCAAGGGCGATAGGTTCCCCATCTCTGATGTAGAATAAATTTTACTTAGGCTGGAAAATTATTGTTTGTATTATTAACTGTAACATGCTGACATGGTGTTATTACAAGGGAAAATAGTGAGTTCATTTCAATAACAGATATATCAGATCTCACATTTTAGACATGAGCAGTTTGTGAATGAATTTGTGGTGTTTTTTGGGGGGAGGGGGTTGTTTGTTTTTAGGTTGCCATATGTCACAAAAACGATAGTTAATAATGCAGCATATTTGCACCTGGAATAAGATCGGTCAGGGGTTCAGTAAGAATTACTTGAAATCATTCATATGTGGATCTGTGTAACACTGTTAAGAGAATCCGTGGATCTATATAATGTGAGAGTATGTACACAACACGTTTGTGTGTAATATATATTTATTCTCATAAAATCTCCAGTTTAAGAAAGGAGTTAAGGCTCTCACAAGTTGAACTATGCTCCAAAAAGCATGGGAATTGGAAAGTATAGCTCTTCCCTTAACTTGTGCACCACGTAAACAGTAAAGACATTTTGCATTGTACTCGCCTCCAAATTATGCTCCCTGCACCCACAGTTCCCCTTTTTCATTGGCAGGTTGGAGCCAACACTAATATGGCTCCCTTTTGAACCCCAGCTGTCACTGGCGTAGGGGTGGGACACCAGGGTGGATACTGGATGTACGGTATCAGATCTCCCTGGTACCGGATTTACCGGTATTAGCATACCGGATTTTTAACATTGGCTGTGGTACCGAATTGTTTACACTGCGGCTATTGACTTCAGTGGCAGCAATGTAAAAAATCCGATACCGTGGCCAATGTTAAAAATCCGGTGTACAGGTAAATATCAGATTTATTGGATTAAGCCAATACACCCAAATACCGGCAATATCGGATCTCGGGAGGAGCGGAATTTCCACCCCTACTGGCCAGCCTTGGAGACAAGACTGAGAAAAGGGTAATATCTATGCTTACGAAAGGGTGGGAGGCAGTCATGGCTTAAGGAAGGTCTGTGCAACATGCAGCCATGTACTGAGGGGTGCATATTTGATAATAAGGCTAAGAGATGAGTAGTGCATATCCACCCACTCACCTTAACTTACTTGCCATGTAAGCAGTAAAAACCATTAGCACAGTATTTCTGATACATTTATTCTTGCTTCTGACCCCCTATTCTTAGTTTATCCATTTGTCAAGGTCTGTTGTTTCACTGATTTTAGGTCTTCTGCTTTCTGGAATTCTACACCTGGATTCCTACATCCCTGGAATCTCTGGATTCCCTCTCATTACATGGCTGCGTGTTGGCCAGACTTTCCATCAGCTTCGACTGACTCCCACCCTTATGTATGCATTAGATATCACCCTTTTCTCAGCCTTGTCTGCAAGGTTGGCAGTGACAGCTGGGAATTAAGAGGGAGCCACTTTAGTATTGCGTCCAACCTGCAGAGGAAAAAGGGAAACTGTGGGTGCATGGAGCCCAAATTGGAAGTGAGTACGATGTGAGACTGCATAACATGGTGTGAGACTGCATTTACATGGCATACAAGTTAAGGTGAATGGATGGATATGCACTACTTATCTCTTAGCCCTATTATCAAATATGCACCCCTCAGTATATGGCTGGCCAGTGACAACTGGGGTTCAAAAGGGAGCCATATTAGTGTTGGCTCCAACCTGCAAAGGAAGGAGAACTGTGGACGCAGGGAGTATAATTTGGAAGTGAATACAATGCAAGACTGCATAACATTTTTACTGCTTATATGGTGTGCAAGTTAAGGCAAGACCCTTAATTTACAATTTCCATGCTTTTTGGAGCATTGTGCGAGCCTTAACTCCTCTCTTAAACTGGAGGGTTTTTGAGAATAAATTTCCTTGCTTTTTCGCAGTGCTACGGACTTCATTCCTCCTGCTGCTGCCCTACCAACGTGAGTTACGTTAGGACCCTAATAGTGTAATTGGGTTTGAAAGTCCAATTGTTTTAGGTAATAAATCACAATTCCAGCAAGCAAAGCAGTCTGCCCCACGTGTCTTAGCGATACTAATGGGTTGCTGACTGATTGAGAGTTCTGAGCAGCAGCAAGTAGTTGGTACCTGCTAGTTTGTGGCTAGGGTCTTCTCTGGGCTTCCTGTTTTGCCCAGCTGCCCAAGAAGGGGATAAACATTATCATGACATCAACAGCAGCAGTAAATATTACCTTCCTGGTGACTTTAGCCTCTCCATCAGCTAGGATTTTGGGGAGGGTAAATAAACAAAGACCCACAAAGACTGGCATCTTTTTTCTTTCCCCCTGCTTTTGTGCATGTCTATACAGTAAGTTAATATTGTCTGCCATAGAACAATGGAGCCTCTTTCTATTCCCTCCTGCCTTTGTGCATATCAACACAGTACAAAAAAACAAAGCAGTCTGCCCCAGGTTAGGATTAGCAGACATACTAATGGGTTACTGGCTGCCTGAGAGCTCTGAGCAGCAGCAAACAGTAGATGTCTGCACTACAGCAAAAACAAAGCAGTCTGCCCCAGGTGTGTTAGAGATACTAATGGGTTGCTTGCTGACAGAGAGCTCTGAGCAGGAGCAAGCAGGAGATGTACCTGCTGGCCTATGACTTCCTGATTTGCCCAGCTGCCCATGACATGGATATCAGGGATAATTATCACGGCATCCCTCTTGAGTGTATACCTTCTGAGTGTTTACCCTCTGTCCTCAGCCCTCTGTCCATTTCCTGCAAACTCAGCACTGTGCCCTGCAAACACATGTATAGTCCCCTGCAGTGCTTCTGTAGTCTCCACCCCTCACCCATACCTGGAGAGAGACTTATCTGTGGGGTGTGTGTATGTGTGTGAGAGAGAGAGATGGGGGCTCAGGAACAGAAAGGGGGCAGCAATTGCTCCCTTTGAGCTTCCAATCATTTCTCTGTGCTGAACCAGCACAACAGGGAGGCATTGAGCAAAGAGAAATGGAAAGGGACCACTGGAAACTTTCATCATACACAGAAAGCATCCATTAACTCTCAGTTCAGTTCAGCCTTGCCCCTGTTCCTTCCCACTTCTACTTCTACTTCTTATCATTTCTATATCGCTACTAGGCATACGCAGCACTTTACAGTGACAGATTTTCAGAGACAGGTCCCTGCCCAGTGGATTACCATCAAATATAGACACGGGTGAGGAGTAACACAGGTAAAGATAGACACACACACACATTCTCATTTTACAGATGGGGAACGGAGGCCGAGAGGGTTTGACTTGCCCAAGGCCACCAAGAGTGTTTATGGCTAGGGCAGGATTCGGATCCCAGCTTCCCAGCCCAAAGTCCTGCACCTTATCCACTACACCACCCTGGCTCTCATTTTCTACACCTTTTTGCTTTACAGTCACAGATTTTCAGAGACAGGTCCCTGTAGGGACTCAATCCAAGCTGTTATGATGCGGATCAGACGCTCTTTGCAGCTTCTCCTGGCTCCCCTGCACTCAGGAAGAGGAGAGTCCAGATCATTGATCTGTCTCCTCTCCTTGTTGACATAGAGTACAATGCTCCATTAAAATCCAAACTCTTATTGTCTAACTCCTTTCCTTTGTGCTCTCTGGGGATTACTGACCTGAGAGGCTCAGCATTGTTGACTTGCATATTTACTCATTTATTTTAAGGGCAAGTCCTTAGATGCAAAGCAGCCAAGCAGTACGTTTCTTACACCTCCCCCCTCTCTCTTTCACTGACAAGAGCTGGGTGGCAGTGAAAGTATGGGGTGGGTGGGGGGAGTATGGGGAAGTTAAAAGGGGGAGGGGTAATTTGTTATTTTGGGAGAGGGGAGACGAAAAGATTCTAAGGAAGGAGCTGTCTGTGCAGCGCTGGATCCAACCGTCGCACTTCATATGTAATGTGGCCAATTGTAGAAGGCATGAATGAGATGTAAAGACACTTTTTCATGTTGCTGCGCTTTCTCATCAATGTTTCTGGCACTGTTAGGGGGTGGGATCGTTGTGAAGCCAGCGCTGCTCATGAAAAACAGGAATACCACCACTCCATGCACAGAATCCATGGAGTGGTGGTATGTTCCATCAAGAGGAGAAGGCACAGCAAGCCAGGACACCCCAGAGCAAGAGGAGTCTATTCCATGGAAAACATGGGACCTTGACAAATCTGCGTACACCATTTCAAGTATGCAAAAATAAAGTCTTAGAAGAAAAGAACGCTCTAGTCTCCTCGGCTGCAGTTTCTACTTGCCACATGAGGGAACCGTGGGGGAGAAGGGATCCTCTGTTCTCACGGCAGGTTGTTCCCATCCACTGGGTAGCAGCCCCACTAGCCCCTGTCCAACACCCCACCCCACCCTGATCACATCTGTCTGTTTCCTACCCATGCCGCACCCACCCCCGAGCTCCCTGCCTCCCCGCACAGGCCCCCCACTACCCTGACCTCTCCTACCTCCCCCTGCCCCTCCAGAGCTTCCTGCCTCCCGAAGCTACCTACCCCCGCACTCCCCAAGATAGCTTTCCTTGGGGAGCCTCAAAATGGTCTCATGTTTGGCCATCTCTGGGTTTCTAGCCAGCGGTCACCCCATGGCCATCCCTGGAACTGAGATCCACCAGCAGCTTGAGGACCTTACCAAAGACTCCTCAGCCACTGGAGGACGTGTGAACATTCTCTCCATTGGCTAAAATTGGGAATTTAGCAGTTAATTACTCCACAGTTACCCAACCAATTTTCAGACTGTTACCAAAAGCGAACATGGAACTTCATGTTTGAATTTTCGAACACCTCTCCCCACATAATGATCAAATCACCACAGCGAAACTCTGATCAACTTAAAAGTTGCCAGGGGGGAGGAAAAAGCCATTTTTGCATCAAAGTTCAAACCCCTGTAACTCCCATATTCTTCAACTGATCTGCATAATAATTGGCCAGATTCAACACCTTACGAAAAGGACCACCCATGCAAAGTTACAAAATAATAGGAGTCATCACCTCAGTTTTATAAGTAATAGAATACTGAATATTAACACAGATTGCTGCTTGCTTTAACTATAGAGGCGCTCGTGCACTTCTATAATTAGAAAAATATCTATCACACACACGCGGACTTGTTATATATGTATGTATATATTTATGTGTGCATGTGTTTATAATATATAAATCACACATAATAATAACTTAGAAAATCTCTGAAATTAATTGTCAGAACATTTAAAATGAACAAAAGGAAATACTTTTTTCACACAGTGGACAGTACAGTTGTGAACTCATTGGCAGAGAAGGCTGTGAAAGGCAGCAGCATAACTAGCTTCAAACGGAAGTTACATAAAATCTTATAGTATAGAGCCATAAAGAAGGGCGGCGGTTGAAGCGACGGTGGCGTCACTCACGTACTGAAGTTGACCGATTGTGGCATAGAGTCTGGTTACATACCTATGCCGTTGCAGTGCAGACAGCAAAGAAGTTTTTCTTTGCTGCCTTCATTGTGTCTGCTAAGTCCTGCCCAGCTGAGCTGTGGTGAGGGGGTTGGTCAGTCCAGCCACCCTCCTCCTGGACGTAGAACCATCAAATGCTTGCTGTGATTTTACTGTAACCAAGCCAAGAACGTGTACCTGAGTTCTCGCATCCTCATTAATGTTGCATCCCTTGTCTCTCCTTCTGTTCCCCCATCTCTGTCTCCCTCCCCCTGCCTTTAGATTGTAAGCTCTTGGGCAGGGACCGTGTCTATCTTGTTTTTTATAAAGTGCCAGGTACATCACTGGTGCTATATAAATGCTTATAATAATAATAATAATTAATAATTTGTTTGCAGACTTTTTGTGGATAAAATTGCTCAAATTCAGCACAGTTTTGATGCAACTTTTTTAGCAGAGAACAGGTCAGAAGCAGTAGAACCTGTTTGGTGGGATGAGTGTAGGGTTGTGTTGCCCTCGGGTGTGGGGGATGCTCTTGGGACTGTTCGAGCCACTTATTGCGAACTAGATCCATGCTCATCCTGGCTGGTTAAGGCTAGCCTGGAGACATTAGGGCCATTGCTGGTGGGGATAGTCAACGACTCCCTTGAGGAGGGCAGGGTGCCGGCCACCTCAAAGAGGACGTGGTTCGGCCTCTGCTCAAGAAACCATCATTGGATGTTGGCGTCCTGGTCAGGTATCGGCAAGTCTCCAACCTTACCTTTTTAGGGAAGGTTATTGAACAGATGGTGGCTCAACAGCTTCAAGAGCATTTGGACTGGGTCAGTTTTTTTGTTTCCTCGCAGTCTGACTTCCGTCCAGGTTATGGCACGGAGACTGCACTTGTGGCCTTGGTCAACGACCTCTCCCATGAATTGGACCAGGGTCGCTCGACCCTGTTGATCCTGTTGGATCTCTCAGCTGCTTTTGGTACTGTTGATCATGAATTGTTGGTGATTCGGCTGCGGGACTGGGCAGGGATTAGCGGGACTGTTCTTGAATGGTTCCGCTTTTTCCTGGCCGGGAGAACCCAGCGTGTGATTCTGGGTGAGTTTTCATCTTCTCCCTGGGGCCTCACATGTTGGGTTCTGCAAGGTTCCATTCTATCCCCTCTCTTGTTCAGTGTTTATAAGCAGCCTTTGGGGGAGGTTGTCAGGGAGTTTGGGGTGAGGTGTCATCAATATGCTGATGACACACAGCTATATCTCTCATTTTCATCTGACCCAGGCCCGACAGTCTCGGTGCTTACCCACTGTTTGTCAGCTGTGGGGAACTGCATGAGGGCGAGCTGCCTGAAATTAAATCCTGACAAGATGGAGATGATGGTTGTGGGGAAAGCCAGGGGAGTTAAGGCCCCCCATCATTGATGGGGTCCGTCCTCCCCTTGGTTTCTCAGGTACGGAGTCTGGGGGTGCTCCTGGACCCGCAGCTCCACCTGGATGTCCAAGTGGCGGCTGTGGCAAAGGGGGCATTTCACCAGTTACATCTGGTACGTTGGCTTAGGCCGTATGTCTCGGACTCTGATCTGGCCACAATCGTCCATGCTTTTATTACCTTGAAACTGGACTACTGTAACACATTCTATGTGGGGCTACCCTTGGTGCTGGTTCGGAGACTGCAGCTTGTGCAGAATGCAGCGGCCCGTCTCCTGAGCAGGATGGGCTGATGTGATCACATTACACCAGTGCTTTGCTCTCTGCACTGGCCGCCGATAGTCTGCTGGGCCCAAGTGAAGGTGTTGGTGTTGACCTTTAAAGCCCTAAACGGCTTGGGCCCCACCTACCTGCAAGACCGCCTCAGCCTCCAAGTCCTGGATCAGCCCCTGCAGTCGGCTGGGGGCGCCCTCCTCAAGGTCCCCTGGGTTTCTCGTGTGTCAGCCATGAGGAGGGCATTCCCTGTGGCTGTGCTGTGGCTGTGGAACTCCCTCCCGTTGGAGGTCCGCTTGACCACCGACCTCCCCTCTTTCCACAGACAGTATAAGACCTGGCTGTTCCACCAGGCCTTTACCGATGGAGATGGGGTCGGTGGGTTGGGTTAGGGTGGGTATGGGTTTTTTGTTTTGGGATTTTAGGTTGTTCTTAATTGTAGCTTTATGGCTATGTTTTGGCAGCTAGTCAATTCCGTATTTTATATTTGGGGAGTGGGTGTAGACAAAGATCTTTGGGGTGCATTACTAATTCTTTTTCTTTGGTACATATTCTGCTGGCCAAGTGCCATTTCAAGTCTTTTATCCTGAAGCTGATACCACATACTGTGGGTCGAGATGTAATCCATTCATTCCTTTTCCTCTCCTTAAGGAATATGCCCAGTATATATCTTTCATATTTCTTTGCACAATTTGAAGTTAAGTTTCTGCATTTTTTTTTGCATCCTGTCACCTGCTTGTATATTATTTATCATTTAACAAGCGAACCCTGAAGTTCCCTTCCAGAAGCTGTCAGTCACTGATAGCATGACATTTGATAGCTAATTGTTAGAGATGCAGCTTTTTTGCCAGCAGGATGACACCAGCAAAAGCCCAGCTTTTGCTTGAATTAGCTCAGTAACATGCTGTATAGTTGTCTTCGCCCTGTAAAATTTTTGTCTCTACTTGCCAGTTGTTTAAACAGCAAGAAAATGTCTGGTAGCTTCATACTTTTATAATTTTTCTTCAAGTTCCCAAAGACCATCCTGTAGCTGGAGCAGATATTAGCAGATGCACTAGTCTCAGAGCAACATCTGATAACAGCAAGGAAAAAGGCTCAGCAGTAGCTGATGAAAATTGTCAGGAATATCTTGAGTCTTGTCGTGAATTCTTTTTGCAGAGGTGTAGTAATGCTCCCCAAACCCAGTGTTGTTCTCTGGGAGTATCTCTGGATTGGGTGCCGCCTCTGGTGCTAACTCCCTGAATCGTTGCATCTGTAACCGAGAGAGCGCGTCGGCAATGGTATTATCAACCCCAGGAACATGACGTGCCGTGAATAATATGTTATTCCTGAGGCAATTAAGAACCATGACCCGGACCAAACGCATCACCCGTGGCGAACGAGATGACATGGAGTTGATAACATGGACCACTGCCATGTTATCACACCAAAAGACCACCCTTTTATCTTTAAATTCATTTGCCCAAAGCTGTACAGCCAGGCTTATGGGGAAAAGTTCCAAAAAGGTCAAATCTCGTGTGACCCCATTTTCCGTCCATGAGTGAGGCCATGGGGCTGCGCACCAGCGTCCATTGAAATATACTCCAAAACCCACTCCTCCCGCCGAGTCTGAATGTACCTGGAGGTGCGGTTGTTCCTTAAGTTTGTCTAGCCAAAAACTTACCCCGTTAAAATTTTCTAAAAAGGTCGCCCAAATCATTAAATCATCCCTAATCTCCTGGGTTACTCTGACATGATGGTGCTGGGGGGGGCTCCCTGTCAGTGGCTTGTATAAACGAGAGAGAAATGCCCTACCTGGTGTAACCACCCGACAAGCAAAGTTTAAACTTCCCACTAAGGACTGTATTGTGCGTATCGTGACTTTTTTGGCTGCTCTGCATGTTTCCAATTTTTCTTTAAGTAATTTAAGTTTATCCCTGGGGAGACGGGAAAGGCTTCGCTCTGTGTCAATTTCAATCCCCAAATAAGTGAGTTTGGTGGTTGGACCTTCCGTTTTCTCAGGGGCTAGGGGGAGACCCAGATGCTCAGCCAAACGCTGAAACTCTAACAGTAGCTGTTCACACACACCCGGGCTTGGCGGGGCAATTAGCAGGAAGTCGTCTAAATATTTTGATACCTCCCCTATCTCCATGTGCTGTCGAAAAACCCACTCAACCAACGAGCTGAAACGCTCGAAAGCCGAGCAGGAGACTGAACAGCCCATAGGCATGGCCCTATCGTAATAATATGCGCCCTCAAACTTCATTCCCAGGAGGTGGAAACTGTTGGGGTGGACCGGCAAAAGGCGAAAAGCGGATTTGACGTCGCATTTTGCTAATCGAGCCCCCTTTCCAAATGCTCTTACTCGCTCTATGGCTTGGTCAAATGATGTGTATTTCACTGTGGAAAGTTCTTTCGGTATAGCATCATTCACCGAACGCCCCTTTGGGTATGACAGGTGATGGATGAGCCGAAACTCACCCGGTGCCTTCTTCGGCACTATCCCCAATGGGGATATCATAAAATCTTCAAAGGGGGGCTGGTCAAATGGGCCTGCTATCCGTCCCTCAGCTACTTCTTTCCTAATCTTACTCCGCACTAGATCTTCCATTCCCTTTACTGACTTCAGGTTAGGTGGTTCACGACCCATGGGAACATTAATTACTGGGATCACAAAACCGAATTGAAAACCTCGAAGCACATATTGCACCTCTTCCTTGTCTGGGTGGTGTGTCAGGGCCCTCCTCAGCTTCATCACATCAATTGGGGTTGGGCCCCTTTCCCCTTCCCACCCCCTGGTGGCTACCTTGATAGTTTGCGTTCGATCCCGTTCCTGGCTGTATCTTCCTATTGCCCCCTGCTTTTCCCCTGTAACACGTGGAAACTGAGTGGGAACCTCCACACACCGAGCAAGCGTGGCGGAACTTACAGTTTCCCCTGGTGCACCGCCCATGTCTATTGTACTCCCAACATGTCGCATTCGGGGCCCGCCTACTCTCGTACCTGTTGGGGTCATTTGCTGGGGCTACTCCCCCTTTTATCAGAATGTGACCGCTGTCTGTTTTGGGTGCATTGGTCGTATCGACCATGCAGTCCAGCCAGAGATCATGCGCATGCCGATCCCATCGCAGTCCCGGGGTAAAGGATGCCCTGTGGCGAAAGGCTTCATCGTAACGAAGCCATGCGCCAGGGGGGCCAACCCCATAGGCTCTCTTCACTATGTCAGCATATTTCAACAATTCTACCGCCCGCTCTGGGAAAACTTCCAGCACTACCCCTAAATAAACCGAGTAAGCAGATGACCAGTTAGCCCAATTTCTGTCTGCTTTGGGCCTTCTGAATCTCTCCTTCTCCTTTTGGTCATCTTTCTCTGCAGGGTCTAGAATCGGGTCACTAAATAAGAGGGCGAATATATCTATGTATTCGCCCCTCCATATCTTTTCCCTGGTGGCGTAGGCGAGGTGCTCGCCTATGGGAGAGGATAATTCTGAATAACCACCCCCCATGGGTGGTAAGGGGCGGGCCATGAGCTGGGGGGGTGTTGCTAGATTAGCATATGAAGGATTTTCTGGGCTCACTCCCCTTTTATGTTGGATTGCCCCTTGTGGCCGAAAACCTGAACCCACAGCTTGGTACCCTGCTGGTGTAGGGACTGGCGTCACTTTTACCCACATCCCATTCCACCACAACATTTGTGGTGTATTACGTTGGTTTGTGGGGTGTGCCTGCTGTTCCCATTGCTGGTGCACTTGCTGCTCCCCCATTGTTGTTTCCCCCATTGCCAAGCTGCCCCCTCTATTCGTGGCCTTTGCCAGCTGTTGTTGCAGCCGGTGATCTGATCTAACCAGCCAGTGGGGCTCGTTTACCTGGTCTCCCCCTTCTCTGCAGCCCCCTTCCCACAGCTGCGGCTCCTCACCTTCCTGCTGCCGGCCGGCTTCGCCCCTCATGTGTTGTGGCGGTGGCCTCCCTTGCTCCGCCATCAGATGTAATTCACTCTCGAGTGCCTGGATCCTTTGCCACATGGCTTGGTCTCCAGCGTCAATCTCGCCAGCGCTATACTCTGCCTCGGTCTCATTATTCTCTCTTTCTGTTGCCTCTGGTGGGAGAGGAAAATTGCCCCCCTCCCCCTGGGCAACCCCTTCCGCAGGCGGGGCACCTAGCGCTGCAGAAGGCTGTGCCCTCGAACCCCCCAGCATCTGCCTCTGGTTCCATCCAGAGTTGGCCCCAGATTGTTGCCCCGGGGTAATTATTCCCCTTCCATCATGCTGTGCCAGTATGGTGCTGGAGCTCTGTGGGGCAGCACCTTGAGTGGGGAGGGCCCTTTCTTGTCCACCCGTTCCTGGTCCTGCCCTGCAAAGCTGGCTGCGTCCCCTTGGGAATTGTGTATATTCTCCCACAGCTTCTCTATACCTTGCTGGGGGAATAATGGGTCTGCCCCCCCGACGGCCAAATACCACAGGCTCACGAGTCCCTGGCCTCCAAACTTCGCAAACTGAGGGCTGGGAGGTCTCTCCCATCCCCATATCCCACGGAGGGGGGGTGCTCATTTCCCCCTCTTCCCCCTCCCTTAGGCTTCTCATGGAGGCTGCTAGTGCCTCGCATGCTTGGAGCCTGCTCTGCATTTCAGCCCTTGATGGGGGTGGGGGTGCATCACTCACCTCTCCCCTCTCTGTGGGGCATTGCATGGCAGCTGGAGGCTCTGGCTCCAATGTGGTAGCTGGGCGCTTTTTTGCCCTTTGTGCCTCTTTTCCTGCTGCTTTCTTCTTCTGCCTTCCCATCCTGATTAGCAGCAGTGTAACTCAGCTGCTGCTTCTACTTGTTATTGCTCCTTTCAGCCCTGGAGGTGGCTTACAGGCAGGATTGCAACTGCCTTGCTGCTTCCCTGTTGGGATTTTGCTGCGAATGAGGAGAGATCTGCACGGGCGGCAGTTGCTCCTCCTCCCCCTCCTATGCAAAGGGGAGGAGCTGCCCCCGCACCGTCCAATCAGGAGTCCCTGCTGGGCACACCTGATGCCCGAGCCACCAATCAATGGTGCACGGGCCGAACCGACGGGGTTTCCAACCCCGTGCACATTTTCGCGCCCATTTCCCGTGCGGGGAAGAGCGGGGCGCGGCAAACCCCCCCCCCCCGCCCCCTATGCAGGGAGCGGAGGGCCCTTGTGTGTAAAAGGTTCTCCTGGTAAACTGCTTTGCTCCAGGCAGCTATGGTCACTTGGTTTCCATGGCAGCCTTTCACGTTTACAGCTGCGGCTACTTTAGGCTGCCTCAGGGCAGTGTTTGTGTGAAGAATCCATCCAGGAACTGCCTCAGGGCAGTGTGTGTATGAAAAATGAATCCGGAACTAACTTGTGGACTTGTAAACCCAGAAGACTGAAACATCCGGAACTTTAACGTGTGTCTAAAAATGCCCTCTCAACATATAGGGCATTCAAAATTGATGGAATGGCATGCTGGAAAAATTTGCATTTAAATTATGCATAGTTTGTATGAGTTGGTTAATTTGTGTAATTTATTCTGCTCACAGAATTGGGGGTAAATTCAGAATACACAGGACTCTGATCATTGGCTTCATTCTCTAACTAGTTATATATATTGGTGCAATATTTCAGTTGCTTCATTTTAAGACCACAGAATTACTTGAAATTAACATCGAAGGCAGGTTGGCACTAGGATCATAGATATAGGGTCCCAGGAAGATTTAGCAGCAGTGGGTGCTTTTACATCTCTGGCCCACTATAAGTATGTTGCCCCATGTGCTGGTACTATGGCTGCTTATTTATCTTCTCCACTTGCTCTTCTCTTTGGGGCTCAGCTAAATGTGCTCCCTACCTGCCTTTTCGAAGGGCACTATGTGGGAATACCCTTTGATGCCAGGTTGTGCCCCTTCGATTATCTGGAGATTGAAACTCTCTCTCATATTTTATTTACTTGCCGGCATTATGATGCTCCCCGGTCACAATTTTTGGCCTCTTATGTTGATTCCTTCCCATGTAGGACACAGTTTGGACTACTTTGTATTTTTCTTTCCGACATTGATATAAATCGCCTGATGGACGTCTCAGCTTTCCTAGGTCAGGCTTTTGCCTTTGGGAACGTTTTTTAAAGTCTTTACCTCCAGCTTCGGCCGTTGGCTCCATTCCTGAGGATGATGGGGCTTAGAATCTGTTCCCTGGTTTGCTGTTTAGATCCAACCTACCTTAGGTTGTCTCAGGGGTTCTCCCCTGGATTTGTCGCTGTGTCCTATGTATGTGCATATCTATTTATGTCTATGTCTTTGTTTTGTTTGATTGCAAGGACCGTCGGGTCACGCCAAATAAACTTAAAGAAATATAATGTAGAGCTGTACCTAGACCTGGGTCTTTTCTCACTGGCCCAGGCAAGCTTGTGGCTCTGTCTATAAATTATGCCGATAGTTTGCAGCAACTGAACTCCAGGATTTTAATGAATATTCACTGGACCTTACTATATTTTCTTTGTCTCTTTTCTTTTTCTTAGCGCTGGGGCAAATTATGCTGTATGTAGATGGAATGAATGGCGTAATAAATCATAATGAAACCATCCAGTGGTTGTACACGCTCATTGGATCAAAGGTAAGAAGAACTCTGGATTCCATTTTCTTTGAAGTTTTACAATGCTTTTCAAATGCATTTTCCCCATTTTTATGCATTAGTGATTCTCTAAAATGATAAGTAAAATAGAGATGCACCAATGTCAACAGTAATGTGATTATTTTGGAAATTTTCCTAGAGTGAAAAGGCCCACGTTGAAGCAGTTTCTTTTCCTTTTTTTCTACCCTACACTACCCTTCAATTTCTGGGACAGTGTGATCTAGTGAACAATATCTTGAGCTTGGAATTGGAAATCCTGAATTCACATCCTATTCTCAGCTTCTTTCTCAACTGATGACACGACCATTTACTGATGACAGTGTACTGTGTGAGCTCTGGGTGCCACCAACCCCTTATCACTGAAGATAAGGTGTGTACCCACCCCCCACCCCCTTAGGTAACATAACAACAAGAAGAACAAGCTCCTCCAGGTTTCAATAGGGCTGCTCTGGAGTAAGTACAGCAGTGGACATTGCAAAAGGTGATTCTTGGATGGTCTTAAGGATTGTGATGTTATGTAGTGTTGATGGCATTCTGTGTGGTTTATTGGATATAGAATGTTTACAACTTTACAAACTAAAGGGTTTTAGTAGGTAAAAATAAAAAATAATAATAATAGTTTTTTAGGCGAGACACTAGGTCATAGCCGGGAAAAGGACTAAACAATGAAACCTTAAACAGATAGATCCCAAAAGGGAATATCATAAAGTTACATACAAAAAATTAGTTTACATAAAGGAAAAAAAGAGATTAATTCTTAAATAAGTACACACTCCATATATTATTAAAGCAAAATATAAAACCGGGATAATAACCCACCATATCATGACTCAAAATCTGAGTTGGTCTGTTTGAACTCATGGAAACGTTTATGGGCATAAAGGCTTGTACCAAAAATTGTGCAGTATCGATAGCGATCTGTGGCGTAGCACAGTTTAGAGCAAGACCCAAAAGAAAAGAGTCTGCTCTCCCCGGGTATTTGGAAATAGTGGGGCCAAAAATTTCTCTCGCAACTTATTGTACAAATGGCAGTGGAGCATAATGCGCCCCATGGTCTCTATAGCCAAGTTATCAAACGGGCACACCCAGTCGGCAAATGGAATCCCCTTTATACGCCCTTCCAGTACTTTTGAAGGAAAGGCATTAATCTGGGCACAAAAGATTAAACGTTTCCCTCTTGATGATATTTTAAACTTGAGAAATTCTGCCATCTTTCCCAAATCCAGGGCCCAAGTAAGAAAACCAACCCCATGGGAGGATTTATTAATCTTAGCCAACTCTGACTGCCTGTCAATGTTCCTAACCCTTTGAAGAACCTCCGAGAGAACATCAAGTAGTGTCTTATGTTCGAGATGGGCTATAGATAAACCCATTTTTAATACTTGACTGTCCATATGTTTAAGTCAAGGATTTTTAAACGAATCCTCCCTGACAAATTTGAGCAACTCTGAGCACTGGACACTATTAAATCGAGCCCAGAATTTAAGAGCCAGTTCAGATGCTACCAGATGCCAGCTCCTTTGACCTAATTCCACACTAACAAAGGGAGTACCCCTCGGAGCTCCTAGAAGGTGCTGCAAAAACTTAGATTGAATTATATTGAAGCTGTGAGTGGAAAATGGGGCCCAGAGTTCAGCACCATAAAGGTGATGAGCCCTAACTTTGCTATTGAAAACTTGAGTAGCTAAAGTAATAGTGCTACTCCCCATCTTTGCAAAAAATCTTTGGATGGCAAGGACTAAACCCTTTGAAGTCAAAGTTACCCTCTTAAGATGTTCTGTCCAACCTCCTAGCTGATGAAACAATAAGCCCAGATATTTAAAGCTTGTAACTTGCTGTATCGGGTTACCCTCAATGGCCCACCTATAACATTTCCTTTTGTTGGTAAAGGTTACAATCTTGGACTTAACAAAATTAATGGATAGTTTGTTAGCCTTGCAATATACTGCAAAGGCATTCATTTGTTTGATTAAGCCTATATGCATTTGGGAGAGCAAGACCACATCATCAGCATAGAATAAACATCCTAGGATGTTTTAGTAGGTGGAATATGTTGTTATAACAAAAAATTTCTTCCCAGCAGTGTGTGTGCATTTGTAATTGTTGAAGCTGACCAGCCCTGCAGCCCCTCCCCCTCCTGCACTCCTAAGGAAACCTGCCAGCCTGCTTTACCCCATAGGGCTGCCCCAGTGGGCGGCACCCGAAGGGCGGCGACAAAAGGGCACTGGCCATTTTGTGGCCGTTGTGAGACCAAGGTCTATGAGGAACCACCCCCCTGACGACATCCACGCCACACAGCTTCTTCCGATCCCCTCTTCCATCACCGCTGGACACTGCACAATCACTCCTGCGACACCCACTGCCTTGATCTGCTGCAGTGACTGTTGCCACCTAGGATGCCTCCCCATATTTCCCTCGCTCCCTTCTTGTCAGCGGACCCCCCAAATTAACACACAGAGACATGTATTTGGTTTGTAAAACTGGCCACATTCTTTAATCCAATTCAGATTCTTAAAGGCTGGTGGGTAATTGCAACCATACAATTCTGGGTCCAGTATGCCAACAACTAAGATAACTTTTTAACTCTGGGATTATCCTGGATGTGCCTTCCAGTGACAATCCCCTTAACTTCAAACTCCCCTTTCGACAACCCCTGGTTTGGCTGAAAGGGAGGTGCTAGCCCTCTATGGGCTCGAGTAAGGAGACAATGCCCAACGGGTATGAAGACAGTGCCTGTCCCTACTCCCCCGTTAGGTAACTGCTCCCAGGGAGCTTGACCCTCATGCATGCCGTGCCATTCATTACACAAGGTCTCATCTCCCCATCTCTTAAGGAGATGACTCTTCTTATTCTATATCCTACCTATTTAATAGGGGTGGGACTACCGGATCATCCGGTATCCGATACTGCCGGTATTGGGTGTACCGGCAGTATCAGATTAAACACGGTAATCCAGCCCATTTACCGGATTCCCCAGTACCGGATTTTTTACATTGCGGCCATTCAAATGAATGGCTGCAACGTAAAAAAAAACCCAACACTTTCCCTTCCCGAGTCCAGGCTGCACGGGTGGACACCCCCACCCACCCTGCCCAGCCTGGATTTAAACAACAACAAAAAATTGTGACCCCTACTGCGGGCTCTGGGCCACCGCCAGCGACCCAGAGCCAGCCCAGCACCAGCGTCCAGAAGCAGCCAGCAGGTAAGTAAGTACTGGTACTACTGATCCCTGGGGTGGGGTGGGGTGTTCCCCGGAAGACCTAGTAGCGTACTGAAGCCAGCGGCAGCCACAGCCAGCGCTGAAGCCGCTGGAACACTGCCGCAGCCGCCCGGAGCTCAAGGTAGGTAGGCGATCCCTGGATGGGAAGTAGGGTGATCCCTGAGGTGTGGGGGGGTGTTAAACACCCCCCCCCCGCACACCAGGGATCAGTAGTACCGGTACTTATTTACCTGCTGGCTGCTGCTGGACGCTGGTGCTGGGCTGGCTCTGGGTCGCCAGCGGCGGCCCGGAGCCCGCAGTAGGGGGTCACATTTTTTTTTTGTTCTTTAAATCCAGGCTTGGCAGGGTGGGTGGGTGGTGTCCCCGCTTCCACCCGCGCAGTCTGGACTCGGGGAGGGGGGAGGTTTTTGTTTTTTTCCATTGATTTCAGTGGGGACAGTTCCCCATTGAAATCAATGGAAAAGATCCGGTACCGGTAAACCGGTATTAAACCGGTAAGCCGGTATTCTTAAATCCGGGAACCGGCAAAACCGGTACCCGGTATTTGCACTGATGTCCCACCCCTACAACCTATCTTAACATACTGGACCCCTGCCACATAGGGGCATTCCTTCGAACTGCCCCGACACCCACCACCTATCCAATTAACAATTTCTCCAGATGTCCAGCCAATGCTTCCAGATACATCTCATTCCCCGTCGGGGACAAGTGAACTCTATCCGGCCGGTAAAGCTCCAGTTTCGTGTGAACAATTCCTTTGTGACCCCAACTAGACCTCCCCTAAACTTTCTACAAACTTAACAATCTCCTTATTAATACTCTTCCTGGATTTGTCTAATTTACCCGGTTTTCTAGCTTTGTCCCTTCTTATCCTCAGAATCCAATTCGTCCATACTATATGGACCCCCTCAAACCATCGTTTAATAGTGCTTAAATCCTGTTTAATTTGAATTACCAAATTAACTCCCTTTCTGGTTGCTAGGTCATTTTCACCCAAATGAATGACGAGTATCTGTGGTATCGTGTCATTCCCTATACCCCTAAGTGTTGGGAGTAGTTGACTCCATCTCATACCACTCCTCCCTGCCCATTTAAGATTGACAACTTCTTGAAGGCCCAAGTGTTTTCCCCCAGGGGCTCTTGCAGCGGCTGCGCCTGCCCAGCAAACCAGACTGTGCCCAACGATCCATTCGTTACTTCGTACTGCACCGCCGGCTCTGCCTCCTGGCGAAACAGAAACATACTTTTAGTAATGGTACGGCCGAATGTATTTTTTGTAAGCCCCGATCTCCACCTCCCAACTGCCTTAATGGCTTGTTCTAGGAGCCCGGCCGCTGCAGCTGTGGTGGCTGCTCCTATTCTAAAAGAATGTAACCCAAATTCACCGGGGGGCAATCCCACTTCTTTTACAGTTAACCTCAGTACGACCATGCACTGTGAGGTGGTGACTGGTGCCCCACCATTGTGTACAAAAAGTGTACCGTCTCCTGCCGGGCGCATGTCTAGGTACCGCCTACTCTGTTCGACTGGGCAAATAACTGGTGGACTGCTTCGGTACAGCCTTATGAGGGTGCCTTTTCCTTTTTGGTCGGTTTTAGAAATTCTCAGCCGGATGAGGACTCTGTCACCGGTCAGCTCTATGTCTCCTATCACCAATGCCCTGTTGGTACTGTCCTTACGTGACCCTTTGACTATCTCACTAATACGAAAACCACCAAAATACATTATCACGTATATTGTTGTAAATACTTGGGCCTCATAACTGTTGTAACAGATGTTTTTTAACTGTTCTACTATGCCTTTCAAAATTGGGGTTGTGATTGGTGCCCGGACTTGGGGGGTGGTACTACTGGTTCGGGCCCAAGCCTCTAGCATATGTTTCAGATAAAAAAAACCGTCCAGTGCTGAGAACCCTTTTAGTTTGTTAATGAATGTAAGAGCAGCGATCTTTCCCCTTATTGTGCCCACCGCCAAACCCATCCCACGAAGGTGAGTGGCGAATTGAAGTACCTCGGGCTCGGTAATAGGAAATCCATCTAACCACCCTTTCTTGTGCCGGAAGGTCTGAAATTCACGAAAGGCCCTACCGTAGGCAGTCTGTGTTCTATGGGCCAGGGAGCCTTGTACGATGGTTTCCAGTTCTAACTCCCAAGGGTCCAGAGGCCAGGGGGCAGCGGGTCTGGGTTTGCACTTGCCCACGGTCTAGCTCTCAGAAACGGTCCATCTGGAACCGAGAAAGGGCATCGGCAATGCCATTATCGATTCCAGGGACGTGCCGGGTCCTGAATAGATGTTATGTTTCAAACAATTAAGCACCAATGTCCTAACCAAGGCCATTACCCTGTGTGATTGGGAAGATAATGAATTTACAACATGCACCACGTCCAGATTGTCGCACCAAAACATTACGGTGGGTTGGTAAACTGTGTTGTCCATACAAGGGATGCCACTAGTATGGGAAATAACTCCAAAAAAGTTAGGTCCCTTGTGACCCCTGATGCATGCCATTCCTCCAGCTACCTTGCCGTGCACCACCGGGTACGAAAGTAAACCCCGAATCCTGCCCCGCCGGCTGCATCTGATTGCACTTACAACTCTGTTCCAAGGCAAAGCCTCTCCATCCAAAAGCTAACCCCATTAAAGCTGTTTAGGAATGTCAGCCATACGCGCAAGTCTTGCCTCATTTCCCCGTTAAACCGTATCCTGTGATGAGGGGAAAGTTCACCTCTCAACTTTCCATAAAGTCGTGACAAAAACGCCCTCCCAGGCGTGACCACCTGACATGCAAAGTTCAGGGTCCCCACTAGTGACTGCAACGCACGCACTGTTATCTTGCGTGCCCTTAAGCATTCCCTGATCTTTTCTCTCATAACTACTAACTTATCCTCCGGGAGTCTGAACAACATTCTCTCTGTGTCGAGTTCAATTCCCAAATATGTTAACCTGGTACCTGGCCCCTCGTTTTTTCAGGTGCCAGCGGTACCCCCAACTCTCCGACTGTTTCCTGGAAAACCCGTAACGCCATCGCACATTCCTCTGTGCGCGCGTGGCCCATTATCAAAAAATCATCTAGATATTTGGTAATGTCCCCCGCCGGCATTCTTTGTAGGAAGACCCATTCTATAAGGGAACTGAACCACTCAAAGGCCGAACAAGATATCGAGCATCCCATCGGCATAGCTCGATCAAAGTAGTATAAACCTTCAAATTGGAAGCCTAGGAGATGAAAGCTAGAGGGGTGTACTGGTAACAGCCGGAATGCTGACTTTATGTCGCACTTGGCAATTAGGGCACCCTTTCCCATTGCTTTGACTTTTATCACTGCCTCATCAAATGATGCGTACTTAATGGTGGCTAATTCCTTAGGAATGGCATCGTTGACAGAACTCCCATGGGGGTAAGAGAGGTGATGGATCATACAATACTTACCTTGAGCCTTCTTTGGGACGATTCCCAATGGCGAGACTATCATGTTTTCCATTGGGGGTCGCCCAAACGGCCCTGCAACCCTACCTTCAGCAACCTCCTTGGCTATTTTCTGCCCTACTAATCCCTCCATACCGATTGTTTATTTCAAATTCTTGACTATTTTTCATGTCTGTACTGAACCGGCCGGTATTATGAAACCTTCCGTAAACCCTTGGATAACATAATTAACTTTATCCGGGTCGGGATGACCGGCGAGGGCCTTTGCTAGGCAGTTAATTTTGACTGGCGT
>QEPC01013498.1:8137212-8175942 GCA_003113815.1 Sphenodon punctatus | reverse complement strand
ACCCACCCTGCCCAGCCTGGATTTAAACAACAACAAAAAATTGTGACCCCTACTGCGGGCTCTGGGCCACCGCCAGCGACCCAGAGCCAGCCCAGCACCAGCGTCCAGAAGCAGCCAGCAGGTAAGTAAGTACTGGTACTACTGATCCCTGGGGTGGGGTGGGGTGTTCCCCGGAAGACCTAGTAGCGTACTGAAGCCAGCGGCAGCCACAGCCAGCGCTGAAGCCGCTGGAACACTGCCGCAGCCGCCCGGAGCTCAAGGTAGGTAGGCGATCCCTGGATGGGAAGTAGGGTGATCCCTGAGGTGTGGGGGGGTGTTAAACACCCCCCCCCCGCACACCAGGGATCAGTAGTACCGGTACTTATTTACCTGCTGGCTGCTGCTGGACGCTGGTGCTGGGCTGGCTCTGGGTCGCCAGCGGCGGCCCGGAGCCCGCAGTAGGGGGTCACATTTTTTTTTTGTTCTTTAAATCCAGGCTTGGCAGGGTGGGTGGGTGGTGTCCCCGCTTCCACCCGCGCAGTCTGGACTCGGGGAGGGGGGAGGTTTTTGTTTTTTTCCATTGATTTCAGTGGGGACAGTTCCCCATTGAAATCAATGGAAAAGATCCGGTACCGGTAAACCGGTATTAAACCGGTAAGCCGGTATTCTTAAATCCGGGAACCGGCAAAACCGGTACCCGGTATTTGCACTGATGTCCCACCCCTACAACCTATCTTAACATACTGGACCCCTGCCACATAGGGGCATTCCTTCGAACTGCCCCGACACCCACCACCTATCCAATTAACAATTTCTCCAGATGTCCAGCCAATGCTTCCAGATACATCTCATTCCCCGTCGGGGACAAGTGAACTCTATCCGGCCGGTAAAGCTCCAGTTTCGTGTGAACAATTCCTTTGTGACCCCAACTAGACCTCCCCTAAACTTTCTACAAACTTAACAATCTCCTTATTAATACTCTTCCTGGATTTGTCTAATTTACCCGGTTTTCTAGCTTTGTCCCTTCTTATCCTCAGAATCCAATTCGTCCATACTATATGGACCCCCTCAAACCATCGTTTAATAGTGCTTAAATCCTGTTTAATTTGAATTACCAAATTAACTCCCTTTCTGGTTGCTAGGTCATTTTCACCCAAATGAATGACGAGTATCTGTGGTATCGTGTCATTCCCTATACCCCTAAGTGTTGGGAGTAGTTGACTCCATCTCATACCACTCCTCCCTGCCCATTTAAGATTGACAACTTCTTGAAGGCCCAAGTGTTTTCCCCCAGGGGCTCTTGCAGCGGCTGCGCCTGCCCAGCAAACCAGACTGTGCCCAACGATCCATTCGTTACTTCGTACTGCACCGCCGGCTCTGCCTCCTGGCGAAACAGAAACATACTTTTAGTAATGGTACGGCCGAATGTATTTTTTGTAAGCCCCGATCTCCACCTCCCAACTGCCTTAATGGCTTGTTCTAGGAGCCCGGCCGCTGCAGCTGTGGTGGCTGCTCCTATTCTAAAAGAATGTAACCCAAATTCACCGGGGGGCAATCCCACTTCTTTTACAGTTAACCTCAGTACGACCATGCACTGTGAGGTGGTGACTGGTGCCCCACCATTGTGTACAAAAAGTGTACCGTCTCCTGCCGGGCGCATGTCTAGGTACCGCCTACTCTGTTCGACTGGGCAAATAACTGGTGGACTGCTTCGGTACAGCCTTATGAGGGTGCCTTTTCCTTTTTGGTCGGTTTTAGAAATTCTCAGCCGGATGAGGACTCTGTCACCGGTCAGCTCTATGTCTCCTATCACCAATGCCCTGTTGGTACTGTCCTTACGTGACCCTTTGACTATCTCACTAATACGAAAACCACCAAAATACATTATCACGTATATTGTTGTAAATACTTGGGCCTCATAACTGTTGTAACAGATGTTTTTTAACTGTTCTACTATGCCTTTCAAAATTGGGGTTGTGATTGGTGCCCGGACTTGGGGGGTGGTACTACTGGTTCGGGCCCAAGCCTCTAGCATATGTTTCAGATAAAAAAAACCGTCCAGTGCTGAGAACCCTTTTAGTTTGTTAATGAATGTAAGAGCAGCGATCTTTCCCCTTATTGTGCCCACCGCCAAACCCATCCCACGAAGGTGAGTGGCGAATTGAAGTACCTCGGGCTCGGTAATAGGAAATCCATCTAACCACCCTTTCTTGTGCCGGAAGGTCTGAAATTCACGAAAGGCCCTACCGTAGGCAGTCTGTGTTCTATGGGCCAGGGAGCCTTGTACGATGGTTTCCAGTTCTAACTCCCAAGGGTCCAGAGGCCAGGGGGCAGCGGGTCTGGGTTTGCACTTGCCCACGGTCTAGCTCTCAGAAACGGTCCATCTGGAACCGAGAAAGGGCATCGGCAATGCCATTATCGATTCCAGGGACGTGCCGGGTCCTGAATAGATGTTATGTTTCAAACAATTAAGCACCAATGTCCTAACCAAGGCCATTACCCTGTGTGATTGGGAAGATAATGAATTTACAACATGCACCACGTCCAGATTGTCGCACCAAAACATTACGGTGGGTTGGTAAACTGTGTTGTCCATACAAGGGATGCCACTAGTATGGGAAATAACTCCAAAAAAGTTAGGTCCCTTGTGACCCCTGATGCATGCCATTCCTCCAGCTACCTTGCCGTGCACCACCGGGTACGAAAGTAAACCCCGAATCCTGCCCCGCCGGCTGCATCTGATTGCACTTACAACTCTGTTCCAAGGCAAAGCCTCTCCATCCAAAAGCTAACCCCATTAAAGCTGTTTAGGAATGTCAGCCATACGCGCAAGTCTTGCCTCATTTCCCCGTTAAACCGTATCCTGTGATGAGGGGAAAGTTCACCTCTCAACTTTCCATAAAGTCGTGACAAAAACGCCCTCCCAGGCGTGACCACCTGACATGCAAAGTTCAGGGTCCCCACTAGTGACTGCAACGCACGCACTGTTATCTTGCGTGCCCTTAAGCATTCCCTGATCTTTTCTCTCATAACTACTAACTTATCCTCCGGGAGTCTGAACAACATTCTCTCTGTGTCGAGTTCAATTCCCAAATATGTTAACCTGGTACCTGGCCCCTCGTTTTTTCAGGTGCCAGCGGTACCCCCAACTCTCCGACTGTTTCCTGGAAAACCCGTAACGCCATCGCACATTCCTCTGTGCGCGCGTGGCCCATTATCAAAAAATCATCTAGATATTTGGTAATGTCCCCCGCCGGCATTCTTTGTAGGAAGACCCATTCTATAAGGGAACTGAACCACTCAAAGGCCGAACAAGATATCGAGCATCCCATCGGCATAGCTCGATCAAAGTAGTATAAACCTTCAAATTGGAAGCCTAGGAGATGAAAGCTAGAGGGGTGTACTGGTAACAGCCGGAATGCTGACTTTATGTCGCACTTGGCAATTAGGGCACCCTTTCCCATTGCTTTGACTTTTATCACTGCCTCATCAAATGATGCGTACTTAATGGTGGCTAATTCCTTAGGAATGGCATCGTTGACAGAACTCCCATGGGGGTAAGAGAGGTGATGGATCATACAATACTTACCTTGAGCCTTCTTTGGGACGATTCCCAATGGCGAGACTATCATGTTTTCCATTGGGGGTCGCCCAAACGGCCCTGCAACCCTACCTTCAGCAACCTCCTTGGCTATTTTCTGCCCTACTAATCCCTCCATACCGATTGTTTATTTCAAATTCTTGACTATTTTTCATGTCTGTACTGAACCGGCCGGTATTATGAAACCTTCCGTAAACCCTTGGATAACATAATTAACTTTATCCGGGTCGGGATGACCGGCGAGGGCCTTTGCTAGGCAGTTAATTTTGACTGGCGTCGGTCCCCTTTGTAGGGCGGGGTGCAGAGGGGGGGGCCTGGCCTCCCTTGCCATATCCCCTCCCCTGCCCATATCCTCCCCTTTTTCCTTTTTGGCAGGGTCGATAACAATTGGTTTCTGCGTGCCCTCCCCCACAGTTGGAGCAGCTGTGGCGAAAACGACATGTGGCTCTATTACATCGTCCCACTCTATTGTATTCCCAGCATGCGCCAGGTATCTGCCCCGCCCTGCGGCTTTCACTCCGAAACGGCTCGTTCGCAGGGGCTACCCCACCGCGAACCAATGGGTGTCCGCTATCCGCCCAGGGGGCTCTGGTAACATCCACCATACACTCTAACCACAGGTCTGCAGCGTCCATCTTAAACCCGGTGTTGTGACTGCCCTATGACGAATATCTCCCTTGCACTGCTCTAGCTTCGTCATATCTCAGCCACACCCCTGCGGGGCCCGTACCATATGCCCTTCTGATAATATCGGCATACTTGTGCAGCTCCAACCCCTTGCTAGGGTTAGCCTGCAACACAACTCCCATATACACCGCCCATGCCGCCGTCCAGTTCTCCCAATTTCGGTCCGCTTTTGGGCGGCGGAATTTCTCCTTGTCTTTCTCGTCGTCCCGTTCTGAGTGATCCAAGATTGGATCACTAAAAAGCAGGGCGAAAATGTCTATGTATTCACCCTTCACGATTTTTTCCTTCGTATTGAGGGGTAAATGTGATCCAAATGGTGCCGCCACACACGGTATGGCTCCCCCTGGTGGTGGGGGAGGAAGACTAGTAGTTCCCTCTCCAGATGGACCTTTTTCTGTAGGAAATTTATCTCCTCCCCCTTCTTTTGTGCTAGGGCTAGCCCTGGTCCCTGTTTCGTGTTCCTCGTACTCATGTGCCGCCCCTCCCTCTTGGCCCGGGCTGGATGCCATTGCTGGCATTACCCATACCCATGATCCATTGAGTTTTATTAACTGGGGTGCCGGCGGCTGTCCTGTACCCGTAATGCCTCCCCCCACTCCCTGTTGGGTTGTACTCTCAGCGGGAGCTGGCTGGCATATTGCCAGACCCCCATGCTGTAAGGCGGCGTTAGATTCCTCCGCCGTTCTTCCTCCCTGCCACTCCTGTGGTGGCTGTTCCCGCCTTACATAGACCCCTTCTGGCTCGCCTTCTGACTCACCTGCTCTGTCTGGAGTCTGTATCGCTCCCCGTACCGCCTCTTGTTCCGACGGTCACCCCTCGATGTCTTGTCCTCCCCCTCACAGCTCTCTCTCGAGGGCCAGGATTCTAGCCCACATTTCTGCCTCCGTAGGGTACCGTGGTTGTTCCAGTATCTCTACGCGCCTCCTTCCTGCGTCTGGTGGTCCTTCAGCCTGCACGGGAACATAAACCTCCCGGGCGGCGGGGACTGAGCCCTGCTGGCCTGGCCCCGCCCCAGCTCCTTGCTGATTATTCGGGGGATTATTCGCCCCTTGTTGATGGGCCATCCATCCCGAAACCCCATAGGGATCGGAGGCCCTAATAGCTTGGCCTCCTGCCCTTGAAGCCCCTGCCAGCCATCCAGGGTACAGGGCCTCCATATTGGCTACCTGGCCCCTCTCTGATTCCCCTATTGGCTCCACACTCCCTTGCACTGCCCTAGATGTTACCGGCGGTGGGAGTGCTATCCCCCTCTCTATCAGGCTGCTCCCCCTATCATTTTCGTTGTCCTGGGGAGCGTTGGGGGTTCCATTCCCTTCCCTAAATCGCACAGGTGCCTGTGTTTACCCGCACACTGTGCCTCCTCCCCGGGGGGGTGGTATCCCTACTGTTTGGGCCCTCATCCAGATCCCTGGACTTCCCAGGGCCTCCTCCATACCCTCGCTGCCTAGGGACACCTCCTTCAAACTCCCTGGGGTCCGAATCCATCGGAGTTCCCCCTGCCCCAGCAGGGCCCCGTGCCCTTAACAGGGTCTCACATTCTAATAACCTGGCCAGCATTACTTGTTGGGAGGGAGGGTTCTTCCTCACCGCTCCAATGTCTCTCTCAAGGGGTTCATCCTCCCTCCTAGCCTGACTCCGTCGGGCCTCCGTGCTCTTCTTCTTTCCGCCGGCCACTGCTCCCTTCTTTCGCCCCATGGCAATTTTCAGGCTCGGGGAGTCAGCAGCGACTCTCCTATGCTGCTGACTCTTCGCCTCAGCCCAACGATCTGGCGGGCTTTCTCCCGCTCTTCAGGAGCCCGCCCTTCCTAAAAGGGGCAGGGCTCCAAGTCCCACGCAGCGGCGTATTGCCGCTGCATCCAGGGACGGTTGCCACGCAACCTCACTACACGGGGAAGCCTTCTAACTGACTTCCCCGTAGCGGCCTTCTCTGCGCCCCCGCCTGCCGATGTGCCAAAGGTGTGGGGGGAAACAACAGGGAGGGGGGAAACGCAACAATCGCCCCTTCACCGCCATTCAACGGCGAAGGGGACTTCTCTCCTTCTCACCTTGCTTCTGGCTCCCCTGCTCCTCCCTCTCCCTCCTCCAACAGCCTTTGTCCAACCGGCCTACCCCTTATTCTTGCACGTCCCTATTCCACCTCCTCCCCCTCACCCCCCTTACCCATTCCCTGCAAGCCCCCCCTCCCCTCCACCACCCCTCGTCCGATCTCTGCACACCCAGACACTCCACATCCCATTGTGGCCGGTGTAAGGCCGGTGCAAGCCCCATTCCCTGCAAGCACCCCCTTCCCCTCCCCCCTTCCCCTATCCAAGCCCTGCAAACCCAGTCGCTCCACATCCCCCGACCCACTTCTTCCTCGCCGCCTTTCCCAATGCTTGCTAGTCATTCCCCAAATACTTCTGTCTGCCCTCCTCTGCATATTGCTGCAACTAACCTGATTGTAACCAAGCCAAGCACGTGCACCTGAGACTTCGCAGCCACCTGAATGTTTGTTTGTTTTCTCCCTTGTCTCTCCCACTGTCTCCTCTCCCTGTCTCCCCCTCCTTGTCTTTTAGATTGTTAGCCTTAGGCAGGAACCGTGTCTATTTCTACGTTCTGTAAAGCGCCATGTACATGGCTGGTGCTATACAAATGTTTATAATAATAATAATAATAATTCATAAGTTAACATGTACGTAATTCTGGTAGGTGACAGTGTTAGAGGACAGTGTCCACACGCTGGAATATCATTTTAAGATGGCTAGTTTGTGAATAAAATTTAAAGACATAAAAGACTGCCTCCTTCCTTATTCATTATCATAACGAGAACAACCTCTTGCATTTTCCATTGGTATGCCTAGTCTGTACAAAAAAGGCACGTAGAGAGGTGTTCTCAGTGGCTGCTCCACAGCTTTGGAATTCTCTTCCTATGTTTGTTTTGCCAAAGCCTGAGCATTTTCCAAAGGTGATGTAAGATACTTTTATCTGGCTGGGAGTTTTATCTGTATTATATGCTGTTGTCTACGCTGAGCCTTTGGAATAGGGTGGGATACAAATATAAATAAATAAATAAATGTGCCAGATTGGTCTTCACTTGCTGTTTTTTCCAATTACTGGAATAAGTCCCTGGCCTTTTGAGGGGGGGAAAAATCAAGAAGGTTCCTTTTCTGTGCAGTTCCCAAGCCTCCCCCATTGACCTCAGGCCTGAGAATTTATGCCTACAACAGCATTACATGTTCCAAAAATGGTAGCATGCTTGCACCTTATTTTTTCCCTCCATTTCTGAGTGCTACCAATGATAGTAAATTTCCCTGTTTGAAGAACTAGGCTGTTATAATTTCCCACAGGAGACCCCAAACCCCATTTTGGAATTGTTTTTAGTGGATTCCGTTTTCAAAGTGATGCTGGGTAACCTCAGAAGACCAAGTGGAATGCTAGGCCTAGGTTGATATAACAAGGTTGATTAAAGATGTATATCTCACATGTTGTTTCAATTCCCACCCCCCCTACCTTTGTCTGGGTCTAGTGTTTTAGGGATAACTCTGAGACTTAACTATCTTGCCTTCCCTCTGCCTTGCCTGAGTATTTGGCTTCCTATTCGATTGAAGGTAGCACTGGTTCACAACATGAAAGCAGCACAGTGCATGTGAAAGGTATTAGAGAGAAGTGGGCAACATTGAAATCTTAATAGTACAAGAAGCAGCTTGCGGGTGGGCACTCATTTGAGTATAGGCTGAGCAACAAAACACTGCTAGCTAAAAGCAAGCCATTGAATCCCAAATTCACTCCAGATTTGGTCTTCTAGTTGTCATCATACCGACTGGTGTTATCAACGTATAGTTCCTGTGACACATACCTCCACATTAGCATGTGCTTTTTGTGTATTTGTCTCTCAAGATGATATTCAAACAGATAGAGACAAAAGCTGATCTACAATTGTATTTTTTAAATATGTTTGCAACCATGGAAAAGTGGCCAGGAATAAAAAGCAAAGGAAATATAAGGGTAGGAGTAGGACTTAACATTTCTTCTATTTCAGAAGGCTCCCAAAATCAATAAAGTAAACGGCCACTGGAAATACTGCAGTGTAGCTTTTTCACGGTTTTCTTGAAGAAAATAAAAGTTCTTCAATTCCAAATGCTTTCTGGACTGAATATTTCTTAAATTACAATAAATGTACAGTTGTCTCTAGACCATGCTGAGTTAAATCAGCCTGCTATAAACAATGCACATTTTATAAATAAATAAAATGAAAAGATAACAAAGTATTAATATTATACCATATCCTCCCAGATCTGGAATATCCCTTTTCCTGTTCATGCTTTGTCTCCGAACTTTATTCTGGAAATGATTTAATGGAGAAATAATGCAGACCATAATAAGGAGTACAATCCAGGAATACAGTCCAATATGGTAGACCCAGATCTTAGCTATCCAGTCACATTTTTTGGGATTGAAGCAGGTCCCCACTTCACCATGGGGTGAGTGTTGTCAGGATCAGTCCTAATGAACAAGTCAGATAGGGTTCAGCATACACAGCAGTTTATTCCCACTCAGAGTCCCCGGCCAGGCATCAAGCCTCTGGCCTCAGTCCCATCCAATCATACAGTCCCTACATCAAAGGTAACCTAGCCACACACAGTCCACAGGCTAGTTCAGGTGTCCTTCCTTCCTGCCTTAATCTCCAGGCAGCCTCTCAGGAGATATATCCTCCTCTCTAGTCGGGAGCAGACTGTCCTTTTCCTGGACTAGCCTCTTCCTTTTAACTTCCAGGCCACGCCCACTGACTTCATCTTCCTATGCGTGGCCATCTTAGGTGACTCACATGGCAGGTGCCATTGTGTGGCACAGCCCTGCCATAGGGATGTTACAGCATTCTAAGCTTCAGTATTCAAGTCTAGATTACATAAGGGACTGTTGTGTATTTGACTATTTGGGGGGTTCTTTTTCCAGTCTTGTCTCAAGAGCAGGTATTAAAATTCTGCATTTGTCCACTGCCTCTAATAGAGCCATCTCTGGGTCAGCTGGTGTTGACTTAAAGCAATATGCATCTAACACACGCTATAGTGATTCTAATCTCAACAAAATCTAAAGTAAGAAAACATTTAAAATTTTTTGAATATGAACAAATATCTCAGAATGCTTCCCACTATATTCCTTAGTGATATACTATACTGCGTCAATTCTTCGACCGCATGATGCAATTTTTTTCACCTAAGTAGCAATGATTAAAGTCTACAAAATTATTTCAAATGTGTATTTATAAGTGTGTAGAGGGTTGTTTATGCTGGTCAACTTGATTCTACACCAGTGCAGAAGCAAATGTATTTTTACACGCACTTATGACAAATTGAAAAATTGACCTGTAACCTTTTAATATTTATTTATTTAGAAACTTAATATCCTGTCCTTTCTCACCACTGGCAATTCAAGGCAGCTTGAAAGTAACTCAAAGTAATAAGGCACTCATCATATTTTCCAAGCTAATTTGACTTTTGAATAGTTGCTTAAACTTTATTAATTTACCAAAAAAATCCATTAGGAAATAAATTTATAAAAATTAACTTATTTTTACAGAATATTCCAGTTCCTGGAACTGGCACTTCTAATTTATGTTATATGGTATTATACATTCCAGGGGTTAAGAGCCTCCCGAGCTCAAACTCCATAGAAGAGCTAGGGTCAGCTCAGTATTATACTATAAGGAACTATACAGAACCCCTATGAAGAATATGAGCTATCAAGTAAAATGGTTATAGGGCCATGAGGATGAATAGAGCTATGATGGCCTATTAGATTTAGCTAGGGTATGACTGGGTGGATTTCCGGTTTGTAACCGGATTAGTCTGCAGGGGTTTAGAGTTTTCCGATTTCCAGCTCTGTAGAAGTGCTACGATCCATGCTCTTTATGTCCCACTTTGGGAAAATTATATGTTGATTGTGGCTTTATGAGTCTATTTTATTATATTTTATAGGGACTAGGGGGATATTTAAATATCTAGTACTTTGTTAAGAAATTGGGGATTAAGTGAGTTTGGAAGTTATACTATATATAGATTTTGATTTAAAATTTATAGTAGCCCTTGTTGGGGATAGTCTGTAGTAGCTTATTGATATATTTTATTTTTAATTTTGATGTATTATACATGATTTTTTATTGGTATTGTTTTATTGTTGGTTTCTTTTGTTGTGAATTTGTCAAAACAATAAAGTTTTCCTAATTTATGTTATGTAGTTTAGAATATCAAATGGAGAAGACCTGGTTGCAATACTCTATGATTCTGATAGTTCAAGATTTTCTTTTTTTTTACAATGTGATGTTTTCTGGGATGAGCTTCAAGACTACCTGCAAATTAATGTAAATTCCATAAGCAGCTATCTGACTGATCTGTATTTTACTCACTTTTTTTGCCAAACACGCCAATATTAAACTCTTCCATACTTAAAGTACATTCACACAACACTGCTCTCTCCCCTTTAACTTACTGTTGATATCCCACAATGCAAAGCGCATGGAGGAATGCCCTTTTGGTACCCCTGCATACAATGTTCAAGAAGTAGCATGGAGTGGAGGATAGAGTCCCTGTTCCAGGACTCCGTGGCTACACCTCTGTGATCACTTGGGAGGCAGAAAGTGACAAACAGGAAATGAAGCTTGTTCTGGGAAATTCCATTCACACAACACCGTTGCTCCTTGATGCCGTCAGATTTTTGTAAGCAAACCCTTTGCACTGGGTGGCACGGAACACAGAATTCGTAAGTAGCACAGGAAGTAGCAAGGATTTCACTCAACAGCCAGAATATGGGTTTGTGCCACTACCTTTTCCAAAAGAGTACTCTGAGAATGAGCCCTTGGGGATATCATATTTTGGGATTCAAAAGAAAAGACACTTTCCTATTCCCAGCACCTAGTTCCCCCACTGCACAGAGAGCCTGAGGTGAGCACCCCAGACCTTAATTTGTATGTAATTACCAATTTCCATTATAATAGTCTGCTCTGTTCTGGTGTCAGTATCTATTATAGCATCAAGATGCGTGACCTGTGACAAGTAATATATTGCCCAAGTCTAAGCATTTTCTGGGGTCAGAGCAAGATCTTTTTATTCAGCTAAGCATTTGGCAGGTAGGGATAGGGTTTAGGGAGGTTGGGCACTAGGGATTTTTAAATGGTTATATTTACATATGTCCTTTTTTTTTCTTTTCTTTTCTTTTTTTTGTTGTAACCTGGCTTCAGCTCATGGGATAGGGAGGGTTATAAATTTAACCTGAGCAAGTTGGACATTCCCACTGTACTAATCTGGTGTTGGAGTCAAACAGACCCCCAATTCAGCCATATTTTTTTGTAAAAAACTAGGGGGGTTAAGTTGAAATGGACAACAGCTGTCAAGAAAAAAAATTCACACTGTATCAAGATTTTGTAGGGGGAGGACAGGAATAGGAATAAAACAAAAGGCAGCAGGGGTCAGTAATACCCCACGACGGCCACAGTGTTAACACTACCAACTACACAGGAATAGCAGCTGAGTTTTCAACTGGGGTGCCAAGTGTTTACCAAGCAATTAGTGATTCTAACTAATTATCTTTGTATTGCTCTGAGATGGCTCCATGAAGTTCTGTTAACTCTTTTGTACCCCTCTCGGGTCTGTTAGACCCCCACCTATAAGCCTAGGATTAATTAATTAATTTAATTTAATGAATACATTCCTATGCACACTTCACAAAGTGGGTGAGAAACAAAAATCCATCTGTCACAGCTATTTGAGGCTCCTTTTTCAGCAAGAACTGCATTTACTAGATGATAGACAGTGATGGAAATCAGTGCTTAGCCAGTCCTTCAGGAAAAGAGCACAGGAAGAGAGGATAGAATGCAATTACTGTCATAAGCCTAGAAAAAAAATCAACAAGCCTTTGTTTTTTCATTGGCCACTTAGAGCGCGATCCAAGTCAATGAGAGTTTAGCCATTGACTTCAATGGGAGCTGGATCGTGCTCTTAATCTGTAATTGTATAAACTACAGTAAATTGTTCCATTACTTGGTACAGTAGGTGGATTTAACTACAAATGTATTTAACAATAAACTAGCTGTAGTAGTTGATGAAATAACCAATTCCACTGCTCCAGCACTTTCATGTAACCTACAATAATGAATTTCATAGTTAAAAAAAACCTCAGTTTACAGGAAGAGTTGAGGCTCTTCCAAATTCAATCATGCTCTAAAAGCATGGAAATTGCAAATTAAGGCTTAACTTCCATGCCATGTTAGCAGTAAAGACATTGTACAAACTCACTGTGGATGCAGCTGCATTTGCCGAGGGGGAACCCCCTTTTTAGGGAATTAACTCTGTGGTTCCATCCACATAAAAGTCTCTCAATCTCACCAATATGTATATCTCGGTCCCCTCTCCTCGGGTACACATCAAAACAGTCTTGCAGCGAATTTATAACTATCACCCCAGATCAGAACTTAAGGCCCTTCAGCCTCCTCATCTCCCCTTACAGCTGCCAGTTCGACCGGGTAGGGGCTTCTCCCAACAAGTGGGTCCCCATTATAAACAGAAAGAGTCTTAAGCAAAAAGCCCTTCCCCTTTGGGTAACAGAGTCTTTAAATGGTTGAAGTTCACCTTGATCTCCCTCGCAATCTGCGAAGCCAAATCGTCTAGGCTTAGTCCAAGTTCCTCCAAGCTGAGGGATCCCTTCCTCAAAAAGCAGTAGGCTTGGTGGCCTCCACGCTCTGCCTTTTCAACAGGCAGCAGCTCTTTCCTCCTTGAAAGCCCAAGGCAGACTGCCTCTTGTTGCCTGAAGCTCTCCTTTATATTGGCGGTAACTCTGCCCCTCTGCTTCCACTATAGGGTTCTCTTTCTCCAGGTTTATCCCTTCTTAAAGGGCCAGCAGCCGTACTATTCTTTACCCTGCTACACTCACATATCGTTCTCACTTACAACTTAGGCTCCATGCACCCACACTTTGCCATCGTCTTTCAGCCCCAATCCTCTTCCTCTGCAGACTGGGGGCAACACTGAAGCTGGGGACAGAAGGGCATGATCTGGCCACTCACCCCCTCCGTTTGCTCTTTAAGAAAGAGAGAGCTTAGGAGTCCTAGTTCCCGCCCCTTCTTCCCATCTAATCTACTTGGTTCCAACCCTTTAACAGAGAACTCGGGACTCCTGGCTTCCAGCCTCTCCACCCCACTCTAATCCAGTAGGCTGCACTCCCTTCACAAGCAACTCAGTAGTCCTGGTTCCTAGCTTGTTCTCCTCTCCCCTGCTTAGCTCTCAACCTTGTGACAGACGACCAGGAAGTCTTGGGTCCAAGTCGCCCCTCTAGCCCCCACTCCCCTGACAGAGAACTCAAAAGCTCTGGGAGAAATACAATGTGTTTATCTGTGTGTGTCATATGAAACAGAAGTAAGTGTGTGTGTGGAATGACAAAAAAACAGGAAAGGAAGTGGAACAACAGGGAGGGAGGCTATTGGGAATCAAAGGATAGGGAGTCAGCTATAGTAAATAGATTAAACGATAGGACTGCTCCCTCTGGTATCCCATCAGTCTTCTGAATCCGTTATTTCACCCAGAACCTTGTTATTGTAACTAATTCAATAACAAGCCTGCAAGACATGGCTGTTCTCCCAGGCCTTAGGAGGCAGGGAGGGGAGGGTGGGCTACATTTTTGTATGGGGGTATTTTAAAATTGTTTTAAATATCTGTGTAGATTTTTATATTTTTTTATATTGTGATAACATGTTTATTTTATGTTGGAAGCTACTCCGAGATGCCATAGGCATAGGGGGCGGCATATAAATGGAATTAAATAAATAAATAATTCCTCCGGTCATTCCACCCATTTACTTGATCCTACACACACTTTGTATTTTTTCGCTGTCATTCCAACCATTCCACTTACTTCATCTGGTGCCTTCCTCATTATTTCACACCCTCTTGCCTTCCCCATGTACTCCCAAAGATGCAGCTGTGTTGTATTATTTCACAGTCACTTAATTTTATGTTGGAATGACAATAGTATTTATTTAGAAATTGGCATTGCTGTTGCCTCCATTCCTTCCAATGGCTATTCCATTTAATGAATTTCAATGTATACCCAACTTAAAGTTTAAATTAAATATTTGTATATGACTACTCACCTTCACTGTGCTCTGGGAAGGCAGTGGGAATTAACTTGCAATTTCCATGCTTTTTAGTACACGATTGAATTTGCAAGAGCCTTAACGCTTCTTGTAAACCGGAGTTTTTTGACTATGGAATATCCAAGTTTTTAATTAAATATGAAGCGCCTCCTCCCCCCCCCCGCCCTCACTCTCTTGCCCACCCACACCCAAAGCACCCCATGCCCACTCTTCTTTGCCCCCATGCCCAAAACACCCCCTGCCCTCGCTCTCTTGCCTCACCCACACCTAAAGCGCCCCTGCTCTCGCTCCCCGAAACCCCCAGGCACAATTGCTTCGAGCCCCGCTCAGGGAAGGGAAAGACAGAAGAGGCAGCGAGCAGTGCTCCTCTTCAGAGCAGCTCTGTCCCTCTCAATAGGCTAACATGGGGTTTTTCACAACCCCATAACTTTAAAACTACTAATCAGATTTACAAATAAAATCCCAAAGGCACCCCCTGGCAGCCTCCTTTAATTTTCTAAAAGGCTAATTCCTCCTCCTCCCCACCAACACTCAACTCCTCTACCCTACCCAGATCGAGACGGTCTGACTAAATGAAAAATCAGGCTTGAACGTGCAGTTTCCAAACTGTGATATCTCAACTTATGTCCAACAGATTCAGCTGACATTTCCACAGCCTGAACCGTGTACCCCAGTTTGTTCCACAACAAAGTTCACAATCCTAACTTTGATCATGCCAATTCTAGAACAAATAGAATGTTGGGGCATTATAATGTAGCGTTCAACACACCATAACTATTCGATCACTCCCGCACTCTTAATAGTAGGCGCTACTGCATGGGGGAGGACAGAAAGTTGCTGTATGGGAAGAAATAGGAGCTTTAAAATGCAGATTAGTAAAAGTGAGAACTGTACTTCTTAAATATTGTACTGTACTTCTTAAATGTACTAAACTTCTAAAATATATTTCATTCATTTATTTATTCATTCATTCAAATTTCTACCCTGCCCTTTCCCTAAGGCTCAGGGTGGTTTACATAATAAAAACACACATCATAAAAGTACAATAAAATTCCATTTAAAAACCTTATTAAACTACTTTGCCGTAGAGAAAAGGTTTACACTGCCTACAGAAAATGCTCAGGCTTGGACTCTGGGGGAAGCAACTGAGGATATCAACTCAAATGGGGGAAGCAAATTAGGCATAACATCAGGGCAGCAACCGAGCACACCTCTCTGTGGGTCCTTGTCATAGGAACATGATTGTCAGGTGGTACCCTCCAGAGCATGCTCCTGGCCAACCGCAGCGGTCATAATGGAGCATGGAAGGAAAGGTGGTCTCTCAGATATATGGGGCCCAGGCTTCTGTCTGTCTCATCTACCATGTGTATGGTAGATCAGAATGAAAAAAATAGTAAGAGAAAATGGGACCAAAGCAATCCCAAGAAAGCAAATTCTGAGCAATGCCAGCTCCTAGGTACTTCATAAGACCTGTATTTATTGCACAGTGCATTGTATTTAATAGAAAAAAAAGACCCAGTAATTAAAGAAATGGGAACTTCACCTTCCTTTCACCCCATCCCCTTGCATGGAGAATGCAATATGAAAAACAAATACCCTTTTTATGACCCTGACCTTGCTTCCAAGACCCAGGAGGTTAATCATGTGTTCTACATTTTAGACAGACCATTTGGCCACTCTGCCAATTGCAGGTGTTACTGACGAGATGACTCATCCAATCTGCAGGAAGGGAGGGAGCCGGTCAACCTTTGCATTCCTTAAAGCGTGTGTTAATATTCTTACTCTGTATTGCTATTAGGCTGGAATTATGTTTCAGTTTGCCTTATGTGTTAATGGCTGAAGTACTATAATAATCTCTCCTTTTGTTAACAAAACTTCATGGATTCAAGTTTGCAGACATTTATCTAAAACAGTGCATTTTGTATAGGTTGATCTAACTAAAGTGTTTTGATAATTGCTACAGTTTTCTCACTTTTAATAATCGGTTAGCATTTTAAAGCTCCTATTTCTTCACATGCAACGACTTTCTGTCCTCCCTCATGCAGTAGTGCCTATTTATTACTGTATGTTATGTGAAAGTGTTGAAGTAGTGGAATTACTGGAATTAATTGCGGAAGTAGTGAAATTAATTGTAGCAAGCTGCCACAAGCACATAAAATACAAGTTTTTTCATCTTATTCAACAGTTGTTTTTGGCAAGTCACTCCATTGTGGTTCTGTTCTGAGCATGTTTAGCAGATATGAGATGCAATTCTGTTGTCTTTGTAATCAGTGGCTCAGCTCCATTTTAATATCTGAGAATCACACCCATTAGTGGTTAAAAAGCCAACTGGTTTAAAATCTTGGAAATAAAACTCAGTCTCAGGGTAAAAACAGACATGCAGCTGGCAGGATGTCTCCTGGACCACCCTGGGGCAGAAAATTGCAGGTGACACACCCTGGGTAAGGTTGGAGTATTGAACTGACATGCGCCCATTGCCAGGGCACTTTCCTGCCAGCCGCACATCCCGAGTAGGGTCAAGGAAACACCAAATGTTCAGGCAGGCAGCCCCGCCTATCCAGTGCTCCCAGTGCCCCACCCTCCACCAAGGCAGCCAATGAGGCATAGCCATGGCTGCCAGCTACGGCGGCTCCTGACCTGCAATGGCCACACGGGAACAGATGTGCAAGCCCACTGTGGTGCAGTTGGATGAGCCTTAGCCCGAGCTGTGACCTTGGAGATTTAGGCCAGCCTAGCTGCCAATACAGCCTGGGGCAAACCCCGACCAATACCTGGAAGCACCTGCACACACGTTCAGACTGACGTCACATCTGTTTTTACCCTCGTAATAATTTTTACCAATGCCGTTGGAAACCACATGCATTTTTTATTTTTTTTAACAGGGCCCTATAGGCCAAATCCAGCCCATAGCTGTTTTTTATTTGGCCCTTCTGCTTCCTAAATCTGACCAGTTCCAGCCCACAAGTCCTGAAAAAGTGAGCTCAGGGGAATGTAGTGATGAAGGTATGCACTCAAGAATAGGAGATGGATCTGTGGCCTAGATCTGTGGTCTGGAACCTCCCCATCCTTCTCTGATCCTTCACTCCTCCCCTCCCCCCCCTTCCTCCTCTGCATGAGTTTTTGATCTCACAAGAAGAGGGACGATAAAAGGAGAGGGCGGGACTCCTTGCCTCAGTTCCTTCCATCCACCCTTGACAATTTAGGAACATTAATTTCCATCACTTAATTCTAAGCACTCATCAGCAATTTTATTAGATAAAGTGTTCCTTATTTTCTTAATTAGGTAGTTGTTATATTTAGTTACGACTTAATGAGTTCTCCACCTTTAGGTGGTTTTTATACCATGTTCTTCACTAACATTTCAGATAAATCAGGCTTTAAGGGGTGAGTTTTTTGCCCACTATGCTGACCGTCGCCGATCAGCACAACAGGTGTGCGACATCTCTGGGTTAGTCACACGGCACCAAGTCTTGCAAAGCTTGTGCTGTCCTCTTCTCTAGGGCAAGAAAGGATTGCATGCTGTGCCTCCAGGACATTCATACTAAAAAAGCCTTGAAAGGGGCCAATGATGGCCCCATCAGACTGGGCTTGGAGCAGCCTACACTGGCCAGTGGCCAGCAGCCCTGCAGCCTCCATCTCTGGGGGTTCGGTACCAGCCGCTACCATCATCGGCAGTGCCAATGCTGCCTCCATTGGTACTGCTCTTGGCACTGCTCAGGACACTGTCTTTGATGCTAAGCCAGCCTCACTTACTACAACCCTCATGGGTCCTAAAGGGGGGGATCTTCTGCAGGAGGTGACTGACTCTCTGCCAGCAGAGCATAGGAAAAGAAAGAAAAAGAGAAAAAGGAGGGTTAGGTCCCTGTCCCATTCTTTGGAGATTGAGCATCCAGCACCTCTGTCATCCCTTCCTCCTCCCAGACTGTGGACAGTCTGGGTCACCACGCCACTCAGAAATACCCAGGCACCATGTAGCACTGACAGCAGTCTCTCAGAGTCTGGCCTCGCCACTGTCATCTATGCCTTCATCACCTCGAGGCTGGATTACTGCAATGCGCTCTGCGTGGGGCTGCCCGAGAAGCTGGTCTGGAGGCTGCAGCTGGTGCAGAATGCCGCAGCCTGTCTCCTTACTGGGGTGGGCCGCAGGTAGCACATGACACCTGTGCTCCGGGCTCTGCACTGGCTGCCTATAAAGTACCGGACTAGGTTCAAGGTGTTGGTTTTGACCTTTAAAGCCCTTCATGGTCTCGGCCCTGCCTATCTGCGGGATTGCCTCACTCCCAATGTGCCCGTGTGTCCCCTGAGATCATCTGTGGGGGCCTTTTTGGAGGTTCCCCGGACGAGACGGGTGGCCACTGATGTGAGATCTTTTTCGGTGGCTGCCCCTCTGCTGTGCAATTCACTCCCGGAGGAGGCTCGGTTGGCCCCCATCCTCCTGTCGTTTCGACGTTTGTGTAAGACCTGGCTGGCTGTTCCGTCAGGTGTTTGGAGGGGGGGGGGGTTGAAAGGGAGGGTGAGTTTTTATGATTTGTTTTAAAATGTGTAGATTTATTTTAAAATGTTTTATTGTTGAATTTTTGTGTGTGTGTGTTGTTCGCCGCCCCGAGCTGCCTTTGGGCAGGAGGGGCGGGATATAAGTTTTGAATAAATAAATAAAAATATTGATCCTCCTAGGGTAGAATCTAATGAGACAATAGTCCCTTTAGCCTTCACCAGGTGCATTCATGTGTGCCTATTAGGTGTCCGCCACATGGTCACCCCCGTCACCACTGATGGCAGAGTCTTGGGACATCAGGGGCCCACTGTGTAAGCCAGTCAGGGCTAATGTGGGTGCCCATGTCTCTGTCTCATATCAGTTGGGTTTGCCCACAGCCTTGCCAGCATCCAAGTTCACAAGCACATAGAGTCCCACCTAGCACACCCGATCAGCTGAGAGGTGGTAGTGGTAGCTGTCTTCCTCCTCCGTGGCCACCTCTCAGCTGAGAGGCGAGCTAGAGATTTCCTATCCTCCGTGGTCTCGCACCACCACAGCCTCTCAGCTGAGAGGCAGGGAGGTAGACTGCACGGGGAGATCTCTAGCGTGCCTCTCAGTCAAGAGGTGGCCACAGGAAGGGAGATCACTAGTGCCACTGATGGAAGCTGCTGCAAGCACATTAAATACGGGCAGAGGGCTGCCTGTTTATTAGGTTGGATGCGCTAAATGTTATTGGGGGCTGCACAGACCAAACACGGACTCCAGTGGGCTATCGTCTCATTTGATAACACGCTAGTATGAAGCACTCCCAATCACTGGAGTGTGTTCCACTTACAGAGGTAGGGGCTCATATCCCTGTAACTATTTGCCCGCCAAGCCACTGGAGGGAATCCTCCTACTACAGGGATAGTAGACAGAGATCCCTATAGTTATGACTACTGTTCCTTCTGTTCTTGGAGCAGATCTTTGGAGGATTACCGTCGGCACCAGGATGTAACGCATTTCCCCTCTTCCCGTACTCCAACAAGACCTTACTATAGGGGACATCCAACAGAGGAACCACAGCCTGCAGTGAGCCCTGATTACAGGGGACATTCCACTGAGGAACTACAGCCTCCAGCTAACCCTCCAAGGGCCCCTCATTTGCCAACTCCTCCTCTACCAACTCATTCTCCAAGTTCCATCTCATCCTTGCACCATGAGACATTCATTTTTTTTTTCAAAGCACCCTTTTTTGATTCATGGGCCCAGCATCAGCACCAATATTTGGGTCAAGGAAATCATCCAACATGGCTACACCTTCCAGTTTGAAGAGTTTCCACCTCCTGATCCCCCATCCCTCTTTAGCGACCCCTCTCACAAGGCAAAACCTTTGGAGGAAATAAACTCCCTACTTATTAAGGGGGCTATAGAGAAGGTACCACCCTCCAAACAATATGCTGGCTTCTACTCCAGATACTTTATGGTCCCTCTACATTTGACTTCCTCACAAAAAAATCTTACATTCCATTGTAGATGGCTGCCAATCCTGCCCTTCAGTCTCACCACCGCCCTGAAGGTTTTCACCAAGTGTGTCGCTGTCATGGCTGCAGAGCTCAGAAGACAGGGTATACGAGTCTTCCGTACCTGGATGTTTGGCTTCTCATGGCAGACTCCGAGTGTCACCTTCTCCACGACATTGCCACCACAACTTCTCTCCTAGGCGATCTAGGTCTAATCGTAAATATAGAAAAGTCTCATCTCACTCCCACAAGAATACTTCTTTTCATAGGTTCTGTCATAGACATCATCCGAGGAAGGGCCTTTATTCCAGAGGACAGGTTCCATACCATTGTTCAGCTCATCCAGGACAACCACTCCCATCTAACTCACCCAGCCTGCTACTTCCAGAGACTGCAGGGCTTGTTCACCTCATTGACAGCAATAACACTGCTAGCACATCTTCACGTGCGCCCTTTACAACACTGGCCTACGTTCCCACCATACGCCCAATGAAGAAAAAGATCGCCATTCCAAATCATGCCAGGGACTCCTTAGGGTAGGGAGAAAAACCTACTGAGGGGCATGCCATTTGACTTGCCAAGTCCCTCTCTCAGGCTGCGTTCTCACCAGCGGAGGCGGCAGTGGGAGGGGTGAGGGAAGACACGGTAGCGCCGAGGAGCCGGCCGACGGGAAAAGAGCCAGTGCAAATGGGGATCTGCTGCGGCTTCTCTCGTGCATGTCAGGGTAGGATTTTGCGCCCTGGCATGCACGCGGAAGATCCCCGTTCGCACCAGCTCTTTTCCCGTCGGCCAGCTCCTCCGGGCTGTCGCGTCTTCCCTCCCGCTGCTGCTGCCGCCGCCGCAGGTGGCAATACAGCCTCACTGTGATGACAGATGAATCCCTGACAGGATGTGAACACACATGTTCACATTTGTTGCACATGGCCTATGGACTCAAGACAAATCGGAACTCCACATCAACATCCTAGAGCTCCAAGTTATCAGGTGGGGTCTCAAGACCTTCACCTCCCATATAGCGCATTCTGCGGTACAGGTGGTGACAAACAGTTTGTCGCCCATATGTTACCTCAACCACCAGGTCGTCCGCTCTTCCAGCAGAAGTAGAGGAGCTATGGAATTGGTGCATCCACCACAGGGTCACACCCCAGGTGATTCACACCTGGTCAGTCACTCAATGAGCTTAATAAGCTTGGGGAGGATCAACACCAATGGAGCCTCTACACAGGGATGTTAAAGATCTCTTTACACCGTGGGGTCAGCCAGCTGTTGACCTCTTTGCTACAGCAGAAAATGTAAAACTTTGTCCTTTGAAGCAGAGCAGGACACAATGAGAAGGCCCTCTAAGATGTGTTTGGAACACTGCCCAACAGTGCGCTTTTCCACCGTTCCCACTCCTTCAGAAAGAGGGCACATCTTGATTGCCCAGACAACCCTGGTTTCCAATCTTATCAGACATGGCAATTCACTTCTTTCCATTACCCCTTCTCAGAGATCTTCTTTCTTGTCATTCATATTGCATCCCAACCTAAGCTCCTTGCATCTCTCCACCTGGAGAAATCTGTAGTCTCAGCCTTCATGCAGGATGCATGTAGCCCTCTACTAGGGCTTCATATACAGCAAAATGAAAGCAATTTTCCATTTGGTATAAGGAGTAGGACATTTCTCTTTCCTCCCTCATTCTTAATAATATCCTTGCCTACTTGTTCCACCTGCAACATTTCTTTCCTCAATCTCATCTTTGAAGGTCCACCTAGCGACTATTTCAGCACACTTGCACCTGTGGGATGTAGATCTTCTCTCACCTCTGGTTAGAGCCTCCAAATGGTAACCCCATTCTCCCCACCCTTTTTACCTCCTTGCCAGGAGGGGAGTTACAAGACTTAGGCTTTCCCCCCGTTAACGCTTCTAAAGCAGGAGAAAACAATTTTAAGCACATGGTGCCCCAATAGGTGAAGCCTGAAGCCGTGCAAAAAAAGAGGGAGGTGGACTTCACCAACAATAAAAATAAATACATTTTGTGGAAAACAATAAGGCCCAAACCCAGACACCCTCACAATCCCACTAAGGAAACATTCACCAGTAAGTAAATGATGAGGAAAGGGTAAGAATTTATTACAGATACAAAAGACATGTTTTGAAGTACTGTGACATTTTTTTGAATTACTTTTTAGACAACAATTGCTCGCACTGAGCATGATTTCAACTCTGCCGTTTTAGAGGCAGTGACTGAGCCAGAGGTTAGGAATGCCCTGTCTGGTCACGTTTTGTGGGATGAATTTCAATTGGTGACTGCGGCCGATGTCCTGGGGTCTGTTCGAGCAACGACTTGTGAATTAGATTCGTGCCCGTCCTGGTTATTGAAAGCTGCCAGGGAGAAGTTGGAGCCAGTGCTGGCTGGGGTTATTAATGCCTTCCTTTGGGGGGGCGGGGGGGAGTGGAGGGTGCCAGACTGCCTCAAGGAGGCAGTGACCCGGGCCGCCTCAGGTGTTGGCTGTGGCCAGGAGCGCTTTCCACCAATTACATCTGGTGAAGATACTCTGCCCATATATCTTCGACTCTGATCTCGCCACTGTCATCCATGCGTTCATCACCTCGAGGCTAGGCTATTGCAGTGTGCTCTACACGGGGCTGCCCATGGTGACCGTTCAGAAGCTTCAGGTAGTGCAGAATGCGGCAGGCCGCCTCCTTACAGGGACGGGCCACAGGGAGCACATAACACTTCTTCTCCAAGCACTGCACTTCCTGCCTATTGTCTTCCAGGCCCGATTCAAGGTGCTGGTGTTGACCTTTAAAGCCCTTTACGGCCTAGGCCCTGCTTACCTGAGTGATCACCTCATCACCTGGACCCCGGGTCAACCCCTGCGGTTGTCTGGGGGCGCCCTCCTGGAAGTCCCATGCTAGCGACAGGTGCAGTTGGACAGGAGGGCATTCTCGGAAGCTGCACCGTCGCTCTGGAATTCCTTTCTGGTGGAGGTTCACCTCAGCCCGGATCTTCTCCGAATTGTAAGACCTGGTTCTTCTGTCAGGCGTTTGGCGTGGGTGGGAGAGAGTGGAATGGATTAGAGGGGTGTGTGTGTTTATGCACAGCTCAGATTTTATAATGTAGTATTTTTATTCGTTGTTTGTGTTTTGTATTTTATATAGTTTTATTGAGTTTTGTGTGTTTTATCTTTTTGAAGTTGTAAGCTGCCTTGAGTCGCTTTTACAAGAGGGGTGGGGTAAAAATAGAATGAATAAATAAAGGGGGGAGGGAAAAAGGATAGACATAGTCAGGGGGGAAAAATGAGTGGGAGGCAAGGCAAATGCCACGGGAGGAGGGGACAGGTATATACCTCAGTGCATGAGATGAGTGTATTACAGAATTACTGCTACTTATAATTTCTATAGCACTACTATGTGTATGCAGCACTTTAGAGACAGGTCCCTGCTCAGTAGGCTTACAATCTCCAATGGAAAAGGGGTACACAATGTGAACAACGACAGACACATACTCCTATTTTACAAATGGGGAACTAAGGCTTAGAGGTTGGCAACTTGCCCAAGACCACCCAGTGAATTGGCTGGCTAGGGTGAGATTCAAACCCTGTTCTCCCAGGTCCAAGTCTACCAGCTTATCCACTACACCACACTGGCTTTCATTACCCACAATGTCCCTTTCCCAACCACCTTTCAGTCTTTTCTTGAGGGACTGGTGGTTTCTCCTCTTCTGGGGACTCTGTGGAGATCTTCCCTAACTAACTAGCTAAGGTTGGAGGAGTTACTCACAACAGCGTCAGAGGAGGGACAGTTCTGGTGGCACCAGGCTCCGCCTCTTAAGTCAGCTCAGCTGCACTCCTCTATCCCGGCCTTCTCTACAGATAGCTCTCTCAGGCCTCACTGTCTCTTTCAGTTCAGTTTCCTTGATGGTGTGTCTGCTCTGCTGCTTTGGTGTCTCTCCCTCTCTAGTTATTTCTCTCTCAGCTCTGCTCCTACAGTCCTTTTTCTGGCCTCCTCCACCAGTGACTCTCTCCTCCTTCTCACCACTTCCGTCCCCCCACAGCTCCCCCCTTCCCAAGAGGAGTCTTAAAGGGACAGTGTTTGCCCTGGGGCCATAGGCGGCTGGTGAGTGTTGTGTTTGGGGAGGCTAAGGTGCAGTTGCTAGCAGGGGGATGCTTGTGTCGTGAGATGCAGAATCTTCCATGTCTCTAACTCATACATGCTCACTTTCCTTAAATTTCCTCCTCTGAAATAGTTTCCCCTTATTCTCCTACCTCTAGAGTGGTTTTGAATAATTAAACTGATTGATTGCAAATAATTAATGTTTCTAGCCCAACACTTCTCTCAACTGCTTGGCCTCCACACCCCTATGCTAAGAGAATTTCCTAGTTTACACAGCCCTCCTTCTGCCAGTAAAGCTTTTCCTCCATTTTGCCTCCTATGTGGATTCTCTCCGAGAGATGAAGCATCATCATTTTTTATAACCTAATGGAGAAGCTGGTCTGAAATTTTGTTTTTGTTTTAAAAAAGGAAACTTAAAGAAATCACCACCTCAGCCCCCTGGCAAGGTCCAAGTCTGAAGCCATGACCTGCTGATTTTTTTCAAGATAAATTATTAGAAATTACAGCTTCACACTGATGCTCCCAAACAAAGTGTGTTGTGTTGGTTTAATTTTTTTTTTTTTTTTAAATCAATGACTGCAAAGGGTAATTAAGGAGAGGCCAATAGAGAGTTCCTTATCTATAGCATGGGAGGGACTGCTTTGAGCTTGCCTAGAGAAACCTGCTTGGCATTTTCAGGCTGGAGAATTCAACTCATTGTCCCCATTGATGGCTTGCAACCTGCTTTCCCTCACCCCTCCCTTTCTAATGCAGGACTTCTTCCAGGACTGTGGGGCAGATAACAAAAGAGTGTCAAATCAGGGATATCCTGGAAAGCCTAGGACATTGAGACGTATGGTGCTGCCTTTAGTGCCTTAAATCATGCTGTTTTGTGGGAAGCTGCAACCTTTCTGCAGACTACAATATCTCTCCAATAGCATGGACCATGGGAGAAATAAGATTGCAGCCTCCTTGTAGAGGCCAAATAATGGAAGAAAACTCTGCAAAAATCCTTGTCTCTATCTGATGTGCAATATTGTAGTGAAAGCACTACCCATTCAATCAATATTCAATCAATATTTGTTTATTGTGAAGCCAACCGGCTATTACAAATAAAACCATAATCACAAGTTCAAGATAAAAACAATAACAGCGTCCAGAATAGAAAATACATCAGATTACAGTAGACCCAAAATGTGCTTTCCTGATCCAGAGATAAATCTGGCAAAACTTGGCAACTGATTTAGACATCTCCGAGTCGATGTAATTAAGGAGGATCTTAGACAAAACGCCCAGATCCTGCTGTCCTGCACAATAGCAGCCCAAGAGATCCCTTCTGGGGCCACTGAGAGCTGGACAGCGGAAAAAGATATGATTACAAGTGTCAGGTTCCTGCAGCTCACAGAGCTGGCATACCGTCTCGTGTCTCGGGATCCCATTATATCGCCCTTCTAATGGTGCTGAGGGGAAGGAGTTGCACCTAAAACAGGTGAACGCCCTTCTCCGTCCTGAGTCCAGACAGGCAAATAGATAGCTGGACTTCAGGCAGAGGGGATCAGCCAGGGGATATTCAGGGGCAATTTCCTGGACAGCCAACAGGGCCCTCTCCTGTTGTAACTCCTGGTCCCACAAGTGCCTGCGAATAAGCGTCAGGGAGCCAACGAGGCCAACCTGCCCTAGGGAGTTACAAGAAAAACTCAGATGGTTAAGCTCCACCTCTATCTGGCCCACCCAAGGGCTACAAAACCCCTCAGCCACTAACAAGGCCAGAAGAGAGTTATCCTGGGGCGGGAAAAGATGTACTTTCACCCAATAACTCAAAAGTGACAGTAAGGCCCTCACCCTAATGGTTGAGCTAAAAGTTTCAAGCCTCAAAATCACCTGTGGGGTTCCCCTAGGAAGCCCCAGAATCGAGTGCAGCATTTGGTTCTGAATGGGTTCCAGTTCTGATAAAAAAGCAAAACCCCAGGCAGGGAAGGCATAGACATTGGGAGATAACTTTGGCCCTAAAGAGCCGCAGTGCCGGCAACACCATTCTCCTCCCCCCCGTTTGAAAAAATAGCCAAGAATAGCGGCCGAAGATCTTCTGGCTTGTAATCTCACTGCCTTCATATGGGGTGCCCAGCACTACCCATTCATTTGTTTCCAAATGGTTTGGAAAGTTTTTCTGTTTGCTTCCTCAGCATGCATACAACCATTTTCTGAAATGCTTGTCCAAACTCTGCCTTTCTTTGTTTTTTGTTTGTTTGTTTTAAGCGAAACTCTTTTTCAAACTGGTTCAAAAAACCCTTCCCATTAGCTTTCCCCAATGCCTTGGGCTGGGAGCAGGAAGCGGCTGCCTTGTATATCAGGATGTGTCTTGTGTGGTGTGTTAGGTGGGGTGCAAACTATCCAACCAGTTTCATTTGTACATCAATCTCTCCTAGGCCTCATCCTGGGTCCAGTACTCAAGAAGGGCAGTGGCTTTGGCACAGTGGCGGATGGTGGGGCAATGGGTGGAGGCAGCAGTGGAATAGAGTACAAAACAGGATTATGCACAACAGGTTTATGTGAAATCCTAACATGCACACCATAAATGCTGTAGTTGGTTCCCGAGAGGGAAATGATTCCCCACCGATACAGTACTTTCAGTCCTTCCTACACTTTCAGTCTTTCCTACAAACAGAAAGCTCCACCCATTGCCTCACCAGTTTACCAGTTTTTGTTTATAAAATGCAGCATTGGCAATGCCCAGCTCACATGATAGAGGCATTCCCTTTCCAGCTCGCAAGATGTAGAATATATTCATTTCCCTGCTACCTTGGAGGCCTGGGCCAAATCACAACCAAAGGAAATCTTTCAACCACCCCATATATTTTTTTTAAATGTTCAAAATGCCAGAAAAAAAACACAACAACCAGCAACAATACTCCATCCAGCTCACAAGATGGAGAATGCATTCATTTTCCTGCTGCCTGGGGGCCCTGGGCAAAATCATAAGCAAGGAAACCTTTCACAAACCCATCCCATTCTGCTAAGGAAAGGTTAAAAATGCAAGAACCCCCCACAACAATACATTCCCTCAGTAACTCACGATTCCAACCAAGTCCAGAAGGTCCACTCTGGTAGTGAAAGCCACCAAAGCCAAGTTCAATTGCCTTGTGCCTAACATCTCTCCAGCCTTCCTCCATGCCCCCCCCCCCCCGGCCCGGTCGCCATTCAGATCCTCCCACCCCTAGGGCCCTCAAACACCAACAGCAGCAGCGGGCAGGCAGAAGAGCTCTCTGAAAGGCCAAGGAAGTTCTGAGCCTCAGACAATCACAGCAGGCCTCGTGCTCCCTGGTTCCTCCCCCTCCCTTCCCTTCTCTTCAGTGCCTAGGTGGGGCTCTTTCAAAGGAGCCCTGCCTGGCCATTAAATTGCACAGACTAGAGTTCTAATGGAACCCAGTGCCGCTACAGTGGCCACGCCCCCAGGCTATGACGTTTTGGTGGGTCACTGAAGAGAGCCCCACTGCTCTTGAGCGCTTCCCCTCCCTCCTGAGACTCTCTGGCCAGCACACTAGCACAGGCAGGGGTTGGGGCCAGACAAGCTTCAGTGACTCAGACTGTAACTGACTAACAGATTCTGCCTTTCTGTTGCACTTGAGTCCGAGAGTGCAACAGCAGTTCTTGGTATTGGCAGTCCCAAGTAAGGTTTGTTTGTTTTTTGAGGTGGGGGTGGCCCGAGGGTGCAAAAAGGCATGGAGGCCCAAGGGAGGTACTGCCCCCAGTGCCCCTATGACCATCCTCCCCAGCTTTGGCATGAGTGAATTCTGCACCTTTGAATACACAATCCACCACTGCAGGATTTCTTCAGAAGGGTGGGTGTGCGAGACGATTTCTTGAGGGTATCTGATAGAATTCTCCTCTCCTCCGAGAGATCATTTTCTTCAATCATCCATGTCTCAGGATCCAGTGAAACATCAAACCACTCCATCCGTCATCCAGCATCTCACAGACATAGTGATTATCAATAAGGTCCCTCAGTTCCAGAAGCACTGCGTTGTGCACTCTTTTTTCTTTATAGTTTCCGAAAAGATTGGAGACATGCAGTCCATTCTGGACTTCAGTTCACTGAACAAGGTCATATGCAGGAAGTTCAGGGTGGAGGCCCTCTGATCCATCATCTGTGCTCTCCACCATCGACTTGAGGGAGAGTAGCCTTCGCGTGCCCATTTTCCTGGCCCATCACAAGTTCCTCTGTTTCATACATGGCAACAAGCATTTTCAGTTCTAAGTTCTCCTATTCGGCTCTCGTCTTCTACCAGGTTATTCAGAGATCCTCATCATCCTGGTTGCTCGACTTTGGGAGATGGGAATATGTGTTTATCCGTATTTTGATGACCTTGTCCAGTCACTGTCAAGAATACAGGGGGAGAGGCAATTACAGCTCACTATGGACTGTCAGGAAGAACAGGGGGTTGGTCATGGCTCAGGTGGTAGAGCGCATGCTTTGCATTTATAAAGTTCCCAAGTTCAATCCCCAGCATCTCCAATTCATGATCTCAGGTAGCACACCCTGGTGAAGCCTCTGCCAGATACCCTGGAAAGACAGATTTGAAATCCTGCTGCCATGTCAGATTGTGACAATACTGGGCTAAGATGGACCATTGGTCTGACTCAGTTAGGCAGCTCTTTATATTCTTAATCAAAAAAGAAAAGGTCCATTTGTCTCAATCCCAATCCATAGTTCACCTGGGAGTGTTGCTGGACACCAACCTGGACCAGGTTTTCCTCTCTCTTTCCTCAGGTAAAGCTCTTAAGTCTGTTCAACCAAATGCAGGCAAAAGAAAAGTCAGACCTGATGATTCTGGCCCAAGTGCTGGGCAGTTTGTTCTTGTACCGCCACACTGTCATGGGCATGCTTTCACCTGAGACCTTTACAGAAGGTCTTCTGACCATATAAGAAAAAGATTGCAGCTTTTTGTCACCTACAACTCGTTGTTCCCCCAGAGGTGAAAAGGGAACTGAGGTGGTGGTCCTTGCTGGGATGGCTCATACAGGGCGTGTCCCTTCAAGACACCCCCAGCAGCTGGTACTAGCCACAGACATGAGCGGCACAGGCTGGGGAGCCTATCTCACCCATCAATCAGCCCAAGGTACTTGGTCACAGGAAGAGTCATTGTGTCACAACAACCTACTGGAAATTAGGGGTAATTGCCTGGTGCTTCTCCACTTGCCATTTTGCTGGATGGAAAGAATGCAGCAGGATTCAGAACAGGAAGCAGAGAGGCTGTCCAGCTGGGCAAAGAATCTCCTGGGTTCTGTCAAGGTGATTCACATAGTGGGAGTCTTGAACACCCAACCAGACTGGTTGAGCAGACAGACATTGGACCCAGGAGAGTGGTCCCTGTCTTCTCAAGTCTTCCAGCAAATAATCAGTTCCTTCAGCATTCCAGAAATGATCTCTCTACTTCAAGCAGCTACCACAAGGTTCCCAGATTCCTGGAAAGGATGAAGGTCCTGGTGAAAGGGGTTGAATGCTCTCTCCCATCATTGACTGAGAGGGCTTCTATACACATTTCCCCCAATTCCTTTGATTCCTCGAGTTCTGCAGAGATCCAGCAAGGAAAGTCTTTTAATTCTGGTGGTTCTGTGTGGACCCAGGAGGCTCTGGTTCTCAGATATGTTCAGTTAGGAGACCAGTCCATCTCCCAGCATGTTTAGATCTGCTGTCACATGGCCTGGTTCACCACCCAAACCCTCAGGAAGCTCCAGCTTGCTGCCTGGCTGTTGAAAAGTCGCAGTTAAGTGCCATAGGATACTCTGGAAACTTCTTAAACCCTGTGTTAGCTTCTCTCAGGAAGTCTCCCAACAGGGTATTTGACATGGTCAAAATCTATGGATTGGTGTACTAAGAGTGGATGAAGTGCAGCAGATGCCAGCGTGTCAGCAGTTATTGCACTTCCATTTTAGCCCCTTTCATCAGTTTTCTCTTTTGTTTCTTACACTTAAGACAGTATTTTTAGTGGCCATTACATCAGCATGGAGCTGGGGGGGGGGGGGGGGGTGGGGAGGACGGGGACTGTTCTTTGGGCCCTCTGTGGAGTTATGGAACTTGGGAGGGTGTCTGTTCTGTGGGGCTCTATCGAGCTGGTGGGTGGGTGTGTTTCTGTTCTGTGTGGGGCTCGGAGGAGATCTGGGATGCGCACTCTATAGGGCTCTGTGGAACTGGGGAGGTGCCTGGGAGGCATTGTATGGGGCTGTGAATGGGTGCCCCTTAAAATAAAGGATGCCCAGCAGCCCTGAGCAAGGGTGCCCTCTGAGCGTGGCTGTACTGGATGGCAGCAAGGCTGGTTACAGGCTCGGCATTGCAGGGGGGGCTGGTGAGCCCAGGACGGCGGTATGCCACGGAGCCCTGCTGTGGTGGAGAGNGGGGGGGGGGGGTCATTATCATCCAACCCTGAACTGTGTATTTTTCATAGAGATAGGGTTTTCATAGAGATAGTTTTGAGGAGTGACCCAGCTTTTATCGTGTAAGTTAATTCTATATTTCATAGGGATCTTGAATTGAATCTGCCATCTTTCTGTCCTAATCCCCAGCATCCTAGAGAGAGGGAGTGGCACACCTTAGATGTGAGGAGGGCTCTGACAATTTACTTGGACAGATTTAGACTATTTAGAATAGATTCAGCTCTCCTTGTGGCCTTTGGCTCAGAGAAAGGTCTCCAAAAATACTCACACCAGGTGGCTCAATGCATGTTTTTTGAAAACATTCAAGACCACCAGAATTTCTACTCCAGAGGCTGTTACAGATCATTCCTTAAGTGGGACGACCAATAAATTGCTGTTACTGGGTAGGTCATCTATGGAAGAAATTTGTATACCACTACCTGTCCTCCGTGTATTCTTTCATGAGGTATTATAGATGGAGACTCTGGCATCGGATGAGGCAGCGTTTAGTCGCAGGGTGCTTCAGAGATGCCTTCCAGAATCCAGAGATAGAATCTGTCAGGCATGTGACAATAGAGGTTTGGGAGGGGGGTGTTCACTGATGTGAACCCGCTCTCCCTAGGGAAGGTGCTCCTTGGGATGTCACATTAGCCCAGGCTGACCACCCAGAGAATAACAGAAATTCACAAAAAGGAAATTTCCCTTTCTCAATAGGGAAGGGAAATCAATATAGGAGGAAAGGAATTGCATTTTTTTTGTTAGCCCTTTTGTCTGCGTTGGGAGAAAAAACCATCCCACAGCGCCATCTAGCAGACCAAATTGAAAACAGAGGGATAAAGAAGGAATGAAATGAAACGAGATGTAATATAACCCAAAAATGAGATAAAGATTCATGCTAGACCGTCGTTTGTTTTTCTGAAATAGGTGAAAGGGATCTTAGATTCACGCTGAAAGTATGCTGTCCCCTATTGTACAGCTGTTATCATTTTGAAATACAGGATATCAGGACCTGATTGTACACTGTGATATTCTTGTATTGAGCCTATGCAACTATGTTGTGGTGGTACACTACAGGGGTGAATCAAGCTTTTCCTTGCTATATTTTATTATTTGAATATAATAATCTTTGTCCTCTCCTTGCAATAATTAATAAATAAATAAACAAATTAATTAAATAATAAAACACTACGCTTTGTCCACCACTCACCCATGATCAACATAAAGTGTCTTGTGGCTCTCTGCAATATAAATGTTTTGGGATGTAGCTCTTGGACGTGGGAGTTTGCCCAACCCTGGCATATAAAATTGGGGACATAGAACTTCTTGAGAAGAAAACATTGGTAAAGGAAGTTCTCTAGCTATTCTCTACTTCGATTGTTCTCTCCTGTTTCTACAAAAAATGACCATGATCCCCAAACCACTTATTCCAGAGTAGTCCCATTAAAGTTGCAGCGGCTTCAGTGGGGACTACTCTGGAATAAGTGATTTGGGGATCACGATCTGTGTTACTTCGAACAGGAGTTGGACTATATAACATAGGACTACAGTTCTGTGATCCTATATATTTACTGTATATAGTGTGATCAGACCATTATGCATAGGGATAAATTCAAAGTTACTCAGATTAATAAATAATCAGCCTTTAACCCTAGCCTCTTTGGATCTTTTTACACGGGCGCCCCCCACTGCACACACGTGGGAGGGGGCATGCACGCTCCCGCGCTCCACCCATCACCTACGCAAGGAGCAATGGGCTCAAATGCCCGTTACTCCATACATGGAGGTAGGTGGAGATGGGTGTGTGCCCGTAGTAATGGGTGCACACCCACTGTAGGTGCACACCCATCCCCCTGCTGCGCCCTGTTTGAAAAGGGCCTTAGTGTGTTGCACGCTTGTAATAGCAGGTGGCTCACACTTCAGAAGAAAAAGTCATAGGTGTGGGTGGGTAATAAAAAGATGAAGACAGGGCAAGCAGTCTAAATTACAGGATGGTCGGTTTAAGTTAAAATATTAGAGAAAAATTACTGGAACAAACTGCTTAGGAAAGCTGTGGTTTTATAGAGAAGACTGGACAGGCATCTGTCAGGGACGCTGTAAGCGTACGGTAGAACACCTCAGACTCTGGGGGATTAGATTAGATTATCCTTGAGGCCCTTTCCAACTCCCCAGTTCCACAGTTTCAGGAAAGATTTACCTTGGGGTGGAATGGGCTTCAAGTCTGGCCACTTGAAAAGGAAAGAAGAAAAGGAAAGAAAGGAAGAAAAGGAAGACACTTAGGACCTGGTCTCTCTCCAGTGAAATGACTCAAGGCAAGGGATGGACCAAATGACTCTCAAGGTCCCAGTTCTTTGATTCTATGATAATTTGAGCAGAAACAAAAATTGGTGTAGAATAACCTTGGGAAATCTTGTTTAAATAACATGGCTAAACAGATCAGGAACACTTCCCATTTTTATTTTCTAAAGAAAGTGATCGTACCTGTTTCCTTTTCATTTGATTCCAGTGAAAAGATCTGCATTTTCTGTTGGTTTGTTGGTTTACTATAGTAGCTAAGAGCAATAGTTGTGGATCATGATGTTGCCAGTGAGTGGTGGTGAGGTGATACAGTGGATTTCATTCTGCCTTTGGATACACAACTGCAAGTCTTTTCCAGACCGTACATCTGTAGCTGTGGTTCTGATTACCAAGAAAAAGGCTTGTGCAAAAACCTAATAAAAGCACAACAATCCACGCATTATTTTGTAGACTGTATACAGAGGCTACATACATGCTGGCAGTTAGCAAAGCTAAGGCCGCTTTTAGACGATCATGCTGTGCGCTCGCGCAGGGTTTCAAAAACCCCGCGAGGAGAGATTACACATGACGCCGCCGGCAATCGCGCGCCTGATACGGCGCCGTGCATTCTTTTCAATCCATGAATGGCCTACCTTGATCCGGCTCCCAGTCAGTTCGCAGCTTGAAAAGAATGCGCGGCGCTTTTGAGGCACGCGATTGCCGGCAGTGTCACGTGTAATCTCTCCTCACAGGGTTTTTGAAACCCCGCGCGAGCGCACAGCGTGATCGTCAAAAAGCGACCTATGACTTAAAATATTTTTCTCTCTCTATCATAATACTTCAGTGAGACATGAACCCCAGTAGATTCTCAGTAGAGAAAAATATAACCCTTTAGGGATTCAAATGGATTAAGTGGTCCTCAACCTGTGGCTCACAAATGGCTCACAAACACCACAGAGCCATAGAGCATGTGGCTCATACGTCACAGGTTGGGGATCACTGAATTAGACTGTTTGGAAACTTTCTTATCATAAAACAGTGTTTTAGTTGGGATGTATACAGAACTACACATATTTAGTTCAGGAACTAGCCTCTGATAAATCGGTATATATTCCTTCTTCAGCCAAACAATCCTCAAATGAGAAGTGTGACATGAGATTTAGTTATAAATTGATGATTTATAATACCTTAAAATGCTTTAATCATCTGGAATGATTAGTGCTACTAGTACCAGATAACGTATTAGGCCCTTTTCACACGAGATGCCCCCACCCATCTCCATGGAGTTTCGCTGCGTGGAGATGAGTGGAGGCGCCTATGTGAATGCCACGGGGATGGAGGGGGGAATGTGCGCTCCCGTGCTACACCCATCTACATCCCATCACCCACGCACAGAGCAATGGACGCCAATGACCGATTCTGTGGGTGAAAGATGGGTGGAGGTGGGTGTGCGCCCGTTCTCACAGGCGCACACCCACCTCCACCCACTGCGGCTGCACACCAATCCACCCACCCACCTCGGTCCGTCTAAAAACGGCCTTAGTCTGCCACTCTATCTGGAAAGCAAGTGATTATTTTAAAAATGTTAATTCTTTCCAAATTCTTCTGAATGTGAATTATTTCAACATGTGTGATTATTTCAAAATTTCTTCACAGAAAATTAGCTTACCCATGTTTGGGGCCATAAATATGTTTACACTACCTACAAGTTCCTCTAATACAGGCAGAAAAACCCTTGGTCCATGGACCAAATCTAACCTGTGGGTTGTTTTTTTTAAAAAATAAAATAAATTAGCCCCTTTCTAATTCTTGCATCCAGCTTGTGAATCTAGTCTGTGGCAGGGTGCACTCTCCTGCTGCTGAGAGGCTTAATTCTTCGGAACTGTCTTTCCCAAAGCTCCCTTTTTAACTGTCGCTCCTCTGCCAATAAAGCCCCCTACATCCATGATCTCTTCCTCTCTCTCACTCCAGCTCCTTGCCCTTACTGAAACTTGAATCTCCCTCTCCAGCTCTGTCACCCCTGCTACTCTCTCCTTTGGGGGGGAGGGGGTGTCTCTCTTTTTCTCACCAGCCCCGCCCCAAAGGTCGGGGTGGTGGCATGGGCCGCCTCCTCACTAACTCCTGTCAATTCCAACTGCTTTATCCTCCCCCCTCGAGGTTTACTCTGTGCACCTCTACTCCCCCCTCCATCTCCACGTCATTGTCATCTACTACCCCCCTGCCTCTCTCTCTTCCTTTCTATCTGAATTTGAGTCCTGGCTCACTTTCTTCCTCTCCGACGATGCCCCCACTCTCATCCTCGGTGACTTCAACATTCACGTTGATCTCCCTTGTCATCCCTCCACCTCTCGCTTCCTCTCACTAGCCTCCTCGTTCAGCCTCCACCTTTGGACCAACTCCCCCACCCACACTAACGGCCATTCTCTTGACCTCATCTTCTCTAGGAACTACTCTGTCTCTGACCTCTCCTTTGATCCTCATCCCATCTCTTATCAGTTCCTTGCCTCTTTCAACGTCTCCCACTGCTCCCCTCCTCTTCCCTGTCTTCATGCCCCTTCCGTGATCTGCAGGCCATTAACCCCCTGGACTTTGCGTCTTCTCCCCTCAGTCTTCTCCTCCTTCTCCCCTGACTGCCGTCCTGTCTTTCAATGCCTCTCTCTCCTCCACCCTTGACTCCCTTGCCCCCCTCTCCTCCCACCCCGCCCACTCTCACAACCCCCGTCATTGATTCACCACCAGTATCTGCCACCTCCGCTCCTGCACCCATGCTGCTGAACATCTCGGGCGCAAATCCCACTCTCATGCTGACTTCCTTCTCTTCAAATTCTCTCTCTCCTCCCTTCCTTTTGCTATCTCCCTTGCTAGACAGCATTACTATGCCTCCTGTTCTCGGGACCCTCGCCGCCTGTTCTCTACCTTTACGCCCTCCTCAAGCCCCCCTCTCCTCCTCTTCCCTTTCTGTTCTTCCCTTTCTGTTGCCAAATCCTGTCGCTTCTTCCACCATAACATTGCTAAGATTCACGCTTTTCTCTCTGTCTCCTCTGCCAAAATCGTTGTCCATGCCCTGGTCATCTCTCGCGTTGATTAATGTAACCTCCTTCTCACTGGCCTCCTCCGCTCTCACCTTTCTTCCCTTATCGCCGTCCAAAACTCTGGTGCCAGGGTCATCCACCTCGCCCGTTGCTTCGACCATGTGCAACCCCTCCTCTCCTCTTTTCACTGGCTTCCCCTTCCTGAAAGAATCCTGCACACGCTCCTAGTCTTCACCTATAAAGCTCTTCACCACTTTGCTCCCCCTACCTCTCTGCACTAATTTCCTTCCATACTCCAGTCCGTGAACTCCTCTCCTCCTCTGTCCCTCTCTCGCCCTCCCATACCTCCCCATCTCCCCTAACCACCTTCGTCCCTTCTCTCTAGCTGCCCCCCACGCCTGGAACTCCCTCCCTGCCCACATCCACCTCGTCCCCTCACTTTGTACCTTCAAATTCCTCCTCAAGACCCACCTCTTCAGCTCTGCTTTCCCCGACTTCTTGCTCCCCTCACCTAATTCCTGCTGATACCTACCATCTAGTACAATCTTTTACCTGAAGTCTGTGTACTCATATCCTCACCACATGGACCAGCCAGCCATCATTCTCGATGTAACCAAGCTAAGCACGTGCACCTGAGACCTCGCATCTTCGTGAATGTTACATCCCTTGTCTTTCCCTCTGTTCCCCTTCCTTTGTCTTTCCCCCCCCGGTCTCTCGAATTATAAGCCCTAGGCAGTGGCATAGCTACCGTGGCGCAGAGGGGCGCATTTGCATCCGGGCCCTGCCCGGGGGGAGGGGCATAGGCAGGGCCGGCCCCCTTACCTGCAGCGTTGGTGGTGGCGGCAGCAAGAGGGGTGAGGGAGGTGGGAGGGTGGAGGAGCCAGCAGCAGGGAAAAGAGCCCAGCAGATCTGCACTGGCTCTTTTCCAGCGGACTCCTCTGTCACCGCCAGGTGAGAATGAAGCCTAAATTCTTCTGCTGCCTCCCCTCCCTGGCTCAGTCCCTATCCCTCACCTGCCTCTGCCTCCTGCTGCAGCAGCAGCAGCAACAGCTGGACACAGATCGGGAAGATAAAGCTGTTTGTTTACAAACAGCTCCTGCCCATGTGCTGATCAGAAGGTTGCTACCTTGTAAAGAAGGTTCTTCGAGATGGCTCCCAACATTCTTACAACTGGGTTGTGCACGCTCACCCTATTCAAATAATAGACCACATGATGGTCTCGAGCTCCTCTAGTATAAAAAACACTCTCCCCTCAGAATAACAGTTCCTTCCAACCCTTTCTAGAAATATAAGAAAAAAATTCCATGCGGGGCTGGAAGGGTGGGTGTTGTGACAATGTTAGGAGCCATCTCAAAGAACCTTGTTTACAAGGTAGCAACCTTCTGTTCTTCTTCGAGTGGCTCCTCACATGCTATTTTTACATGGCTCCGCCGGGTGGGGGAGGTCCGTGGGCACGCCAGTGCATGGATGGGGCATGCACACTGCTGCACATTCATCCCCACTCACCCCCCACTCATCCACACCCACGGAATAACCGCCGTTTCCCCCAGTTGCTCCGTGCATGGGGACAGGGGGGGATGGGGGGATGCGTGTTAGGCAGGCAGGCGCGCATGCACCCCCACACACCATAGGTGCATGCACCACATTGTTCACACGGAGCTCCCCCATCCATGAACACACAGGAATCTGCGTGTTCATGGCTGGGAAAGGCGCATGTAAAAAGGGCCACATTCTCACACTGTCTTACTTATATTACCTTAGATAGTAATTTAGGATTAAAGCAATATCTATTCTATATTGAAAAATCTGCAAATATAAACCAGTGGGGATGCATGTTAGATGGGCGCGCACGTACCCCCATTCACCATGGACGCGTGCACCGCGTTGTTTACACGGGGTTCCCCCACCCATGAACACACACAAATCTGCGTGTTCATGGCTGGGAGGAGAGGCCCGTGTAAAAAGGGCCACATTCTCACAACTGTCTGTCTTATACTATCTTAGGTAGGAATTTAGGATGTAAACCAATATCTAGTCTATCTTGGAAAATAAATCTGCAAATATGGTCAGGGCCCCGATTCTTCCGCGGAATTTTTAAAAAAATTCCGCGGGAGTCAGGGGCCAATTCTGCGCCTCGGCGCGATTTACTATGCCGGGGGGGGGCTTGGCTTGCCTCCTCCTCCCCCCGCACTGGTAAAACCTCAGGGCTTCCCCTCCCCAGCTGCCGGGGCTTGCCCTCCCCAGCTGCTGGGGCATGCTTGACTCCCCCCCCAAAAGGAATTGCCTTACCAGGGACGGCAGCAGCAGCTGCTCCGTCCCTGGTAAGTTTATTAATTATCTAAAGGGGGTGCCTCCCCTCCTGGCAACTGGGGAGGCTGGGGAGGGGAAGCCCCGAGGGTTTTTTCATTCCCCTCCCCTCATGGAATCTCCTGCCCCGCGTCCCCACTGGGGAGGCTGGGGAGGGGAAGCCCCGAGGGTTTTTTCATTCCCCTCCCCTCATGGAATCTCCTGCCCCGCGTCCCCGCAGCGCAGGCTGGAAATTCTGTGCTGGGGTAAGCAGGGCAGGAGATTCC
>QEPC01013498.1:8118754-8133257 GCA_003113815.1 Sphenodon punctatus | reverse complement strand
AAGCCATACAACATCTTTACTGCTTACATGGTGTGGAAGTTAAGGCGGGAGCCTTAACACACAATTTCTAGGTTTGTTAAAGTTTGCTTGGTATGAATCTGCCTTAACTAAGTTTGTAAAACCATAGGTTTTTTGTTTCTCTAATATAATATATATAATATGTCTCTTTTCATGACATAATGCGCTTAATAAGCTAGCTGCATTTTGGGTGTCTGGTGTGTTTGATAGCAGCACCTCTGGACTGGTTGCACTGCATGCGTGCACAAGGCACAGGCGGCACCGGCAGCAAGAAGCAACAGGCCCTGAAGGCCAGACTGGCTAAGCTCACTCCCCTCCTCCAGTAAGGCAGTGGACTCAGTCAGTCTCTCTGTGCCTGCCTCACTGCCCGCCCAGCTGCCACTGCAGTGGAACCACTCCTGAGGAGTGGTGGTAGACGCTCGGCTGGGGAGGTGGGAAGCACTGGGAGGCCATGCTTGTCTGTGGCCACAGTTATAACTCCTAGCCGCTGGATTTTGTATATTTAGAAGCTGTCAGCAGGTCCCGCCCCATCCCTAAAGCCCTGCCCCATCCCTTAAGCTCCACCCACTTTGGATTTTCAGAGTGCGTGTGTACAAAGCACGTGCACACATGAGGGGCTCATAACTGAGGCTTGAGCCTGGGCCCTTCTCAGCCTTGCTACGCCCCTGGCCCTAGGGCAGGGACCATGTCTATTCCATTACTTTGTAAAGTGCCAAGTACATTGCTGGCACTATATAAATGCTTGCTAATAATAATCATTCCCCCAAGAAGCCCTGTCTTGGATTCATTGGGGAATTAACTTGTCCTTGCCACATCCCAAACACTCACAGTCCTTGTTCAGCTTTCTTGTGTCAATATCATCTCCCAGGAGGGTTAGTTTCCTTTAATACCGGGCCTCCATCCAAACCCCTTACAGCCCACCCCAAAAGCCTCCTAGTTGGGGCTTCTCCTGGTTAACGCCAGGTCTCCTCTTAGTTATTACACAGTCCCATAATACGGGCTCTTTCAGGTGCCCATAACAATTTGCTCCCACTTGGAATCTCTCAGCTTGTTCTGCTGCTGTGATCTCTGTGGGTTTAATGTTCTCTCAGTCCATCCTCTTCCCTCTCTGTCTTAGAGGCTGGGCTGTCTCCAGCCCTCCTGGCTTTAGCTGCATTCTACTCAACAGTTAGTCAGTTCCCTTCAGCTCAGTACTCCTCAGAGCTCCACTTCTCTCTGTTGCTTCCCCCTCGGAGCTTTCCATCAGCTTATATAGCCAGCTGTGATTTGTCAGCTGACTTCCTGGCAGTTCAGCCTGCTCTCTTAAAGGGCCCATGACCCTGTTGAAGCCCTTGTCACACAGTCCCTGTCCTCAAGCACTGAAAAGAGTGAGTTCAAGGGAGGTGATGAGGGCATGCTATCAAGGATAGGGGATGGATCCATGGCAATAGGTACATGATCTGGACCTTCCCCCATCCTGAACACAGTCCTTAAACACTTCCACCTACAAATCCTATTCGGCCCTCAGAGCTTGTACTAATTTTCATTGTGACCCCTGGAAGGAAAAAGGTTCCCCTCCTCTCCTCTAATGTGTAGATTCCTTGTGTGACTCAGTGAAACATATAAAGCCTGGGCAAGGCCTAACACTTGATGACCATTAGCATTATGGGTGGAAACGCTGTGTGCGACAAGTGACCAGCTGTTGGAAAAATGTCCAGTACCCCATTTTCAACATGTTCATAGGATCGTCACAAGGCAGCTTTCAAGGCTTCTTTCAATTTATTCATTTGAGAACACCACTATCATGGGTTTGATTTTACAGTCAGGCCTGGGTTGATTTGATGGGGGGGTTTTCTCCCTGAAAATGGGATTGGAGGGGAAAAAATTAAAACACTCCCTAAATGCAAAGAAATGCCATTAGTCTCATTGCTTCAGTTACATGTGGAAAATATATCCTTCCCTTTATTAATTATTCTTTCAAGAAGAGCTTGTGGCATTTTTCTTGTCGTTTCTACATATGGCATTTTGTTCTTTCAACAGCTTTATTATTTCAGTAGTTCAAATTTTGCTGTTTGAGGTGCACTGAAAGGTTAACCTCTCAATAATTGTTTGCTTAAGCAAGGACTGCTGCAGTAGTGAATATATTATGGTTTAGAACCTGAGATTAAGTACTATTCTCAGCCACTTCTACTCATTTAGAATGTACTGATATTTAACAGGGGGTGGAGGGCATGTTGATATTTATTTATTTATTTTTATTTTATTTTAAAAGTTTAATATCCCACCCTTCCTGCCACAGGCAGCTCGGGGCGGCTCACAACATCAGTCCACACAATATAAAACTATAAAAACTATTATCCCCCTCCTCCCCCCTATATGTTGTCTGGGAAGACCACATGGCATTAAGAAACATTTTCAAACTTTGCTTTAAATTTACTAGCGTTTCATAGGTAAGGTTCGAGCTTAGCATGTTTTTTGGTAGTTAATATGAGTTGATTTTAATGGAGCTATGGAAAGCAAACTTCAGATTCATAAAACCACAGAATAATAATGGAATAGTTTTCCATTGTGCTTATGAGTTCAAATATTACCTCCTTGTATGAAGCTCTTGAATATAACCTTGACATTACTCAAATGAGATGCTGTCAAGGATGCTAGGCTTGGAAACAGTTACCTTTACAGTTGTCCTTTGTTTTCTCTGTTTGCATGAGGGGGAGGAAAGGAGGAAGGACAGCTCTTTAGGAGAAATACTGTAATTTTCTTCTGTTGTCTTCTGATCGTGACCATAGTTCTTAAAAACACTATCTCAAGTGACACTGCTTATTATTTCAGGGCCCTCCTCTTTGTTCTCCTTTGCACCTTGCCCATAACTTTCCATGCGCTGGCCAAAGGGAGGCACAGTGGCACTTTAATGTAGTAAGAGAAGATAAGTAGGGGATGAATGTAATGCCTTGTCTGAAAATCTGAAGGACCAAGCTGTGCTGGTCCCAGCTGCATAGCGCAAACTGACTCCATAATGGAATTCTTACCAAAGCCCCAAATCGATCTTTGTAAGCCAATTAGTGCTCTGATTACTAAAAAAGAAGGGGGGGGGGGCATGTTATCCTGGGAAGGTGAAACAATGTCAATAAAAATCATTGGGTTCCTGTCAAATAAGTATGCTGAGGCTGGATTGTCTTTTTGTTTACAAAGATAAGGGATGCTATGATTTCTGTTTTAAAAATAAACTTTTTAAGAATGTGTTTGAGATCCAAAATATATTTGTATCGAATGCCTGCTTGAGTCGGAATGAGATGAGGCGTTTGCATTCTATTCCTGCTTGTTGGTATGCCCTTAACATTCCAATGCCTTGACTGTGTCCTCTGTGAAATTAGGATAATGTTTCCCACCTTTTGGGAGGGCTGTGAAGCATCATTGTTTCAAAAGAATTTTGCCAACTTCTTGCCAATATTATTTATCGTTTATATAGTGATGTCAGTGATTAAAGTGCTTTACAATCCTTACCTAGCTCACCCTCACTCACACACATACAGGCACATTCTCACTTCGTGCAACTGAAAAGAAGAGAACCTTTCTGCTCAATGCTGCTGCTGGTGCTGCTGGCATTTGAAATTTCCTGGCAGCAGAGGGGAAAAGATGTAGCTCCTTCCTCTCACCAAGCTGTTGGAAAATGTAAATGCCTACAGAGAGCCGAGTGTCTATCTCTATCACAGTGGCTTTGCCCGCAGTGGTGATGGCTCTGGCCAATTGCTGGTGGGCTCCAAGTTAGTTCTCTTGCATTATACTTCCTACACGTAGAGATTGGTTTAGATTGTTCTATTGTTCCTCTGTCTACTGACTGATTGATGATAGAAGCAACAATTGTCTCGAGGCATGAGCCACTTTTATTTTTTTCCCCTCAACCTCTCATTAATTGCCACTTGCTCATCTTTACTTTCAAATGATAAGCCAGATGAATTTCTTTTCAATATCCCTCTTTGTCGGGAAGACAAAAACTTTGCTGCAGAGATATATGAAAGCTGCACAAAGCATAAATACCGGTGTACAGGCTTCATAAATGTGTGTGGCACATTTGGTGAAGTTTGGAAACAATGACACTAAGAAGGGGCGGAGGGGGGGGCGGGGAGCGTTACCCTGTCATGCTTTTAGCAGAAAGTTGTGCAAATATTAAAGGGACAATCCTAATGCAGCAGGGATATCCTAGGACAGATGATGCAGCGGCACCAGAGCTCATGAGCCAAAGGGGCCACCACCAACCCTGGGGCTGCTGCATCGTCTCTGTCCCATTTCCTGCCCAACTGCTGCCACTGCAGCTTTGCAACCATTTCTTCCCAATAAGGTGGGTAGGAAGGGGGAAGGGTGAGTGGAGCCTCCCACCCCAGACCCCACCTCTCAGGGTTCCCATGCTGTGCAGTGTCATCCAGCTTCCCTCTGGCCATGTCTGATCTGCCCTTGCTGGCGGCGCACCCCTTGATGCCCATCAGCCCACTTTAGCCCCGCTGCTCATGATTTGATTCAGCCCTGTTCCCAGCTTGCCCTAACCGGCTTTCCATGCTGTCCCCAGTCTCTCTCTGGGTGTGTTTTGGCTGCTGACTGCTCTCTTCATTGCCAGTGCTTGTCCCTAGTCTTTAGTATGAAGGGGACTCAAGGCTTCAGCTGAGAAGGAGAGAGAAAAGGGCACTTTGGGAGCTTGGGGCAGGGCTGGAGAGAAATAGAGCCTTGGGGGCTGGGGCTTTAAAAGGCGAGAGAAAATGGGGCTTTGAGTGTTTGGGGCTGGGGTGGAGAGAGAAAGGGGGCTTTTAGGGCTGTATTTTGGGGGAAGAGAGAAAAGGGGTTGGGGGGAAGGAAGGGAGAGAGAAAAATTGGGGGTTGGGGGCTGTAGTTTTTGGGGAAGAGAAAAGGGGACTCTGGATAGGGGAGGGAGAGAGAAAGAAAAAGGGCTTTGGGGTCTTGGAGCTCTGGCTAGGAAGAGGGAAAGAGAGAAGAGGGCTTTCTAGAAGAGAGAATATGGGGTTTGGGCTGGGGAGTGGGGGAAAGAAAAGCAGCGCTTGCAGGAAGGTAGGTAGAAAAGAGAAGCTTGGGGCCTGGGGCTTGCCAGGGGTGGAGTGAGGGGAGGACCAAGTCCATCTTTAGTTCCTGAGCCCATTCTAACCAAGCTACGCCCATGCCCAAATGCATATGTTATGGGATTGCCCAACAGTTAAGCAGCTGTGGAAAGAGCTGGATGGATATGAAAGTTAAAATAGAGCTCAATTTCAACACCCAAACCGGTGCTGAAGATTGTATTCTAAGGTATTTACCTGTCAAACTAAGAGCTCATTCAGCCGTGCGTTTAAATCACACAGCAGCGGCGGCAGCATTGTGCGATTTAAAGCACCGCGCACTTCCGGGTTGGTGTGACTGCACCGACCGCGCACATTTCAGCCTAATGCGAACTGTTGGAGTGCGGTTTTGAAAGCTGCTCCGAGCAGCTTTTAAAACCGCACTCCAACAGTTCGCGTTAGGCTGAATTGGTGCATTCACACCAACCCGGAAGTGCGCGGTGCTTTAAATCGCACAATGCCGCCGCCGCGGCTGTGCAATTTAAATGCACGGCTGAATGAGCCCTAAGCTTAGCTTCGTGACCATCACAGTTTGGTTTTTGAGTGTTGTAATGGTCACAAACTGCATGATTTTACAAAAAATGGAAGACTAAGATTATACCCAGAATAGAACAATGGTATTTGGACCCACCATAGTTGGCAGGCCAAAAAAGAAAAGCTTACCACCATAGAAGATACTAGACAAATTTGAAGAAATTTGGACCCCACTTTTGAACACATGTAGATAAATACACATTCACTGGAAACGCCCAGACTTCTGCTCTACCTTGCCAACTCTTTCCCCGTACCCTTTTCCTCCCCTTATCCAATTTCTTCCACATATGTATATGCATACTGATCATTTATTCATCTGGCCATTTTGTATTTATCCCAATTTGTAATGGTCAGATAAATAAATGCTCACCCAATATTATTTATTGTTGTTAGGTTGTCAAAGTTTTAGTATCTATATAAAAATCAATTTTTAAAAAAATCACAAAAAAGAATGCTCACCTTCAATATTTTCCCTTAAACCTTCGTCCTCAGAGGACTGCACCAGTGCAAGCTCCACTGAAGTGGGTGGGGTTTAATCTCAGTGAAGTGCCTTGCGGACAGAAGCCATACTTAGTACATTTAAAATGTCTCACTGCTGTGTTTCTCCTTCTCAGCTCAATTTTTTATGTAGTTTTCCTCACTTACATTCAATTTAAATTAAATAAGTTGCATAGCAGGTGAGAGCTAGTGTTGTCCAGTAGATAGTTGGACTTGGACCTGGGAGTCCCAAATTCAAATCCTTGTCTAGCTTATAGATGTTCCTTGACAAGTTGTATCTCTCAACTTCTGCTTCCACTGTAAAATAAGTCACAGTAACAATCCCGGTCAGCTGGTTGATTGTACCATGGACTCAGTGGAAGTGGAGTGGTGCATTGTATTTGCCTTAAATCCCATTTCTGTCTACTGTCTTTTCAAGACTATGGAAATGGATGGACCATAGCAGGCATTTTTGAATCTCTTTCCCATATAGAAATCCTAGTCCCTTAACTTATATAGCCCAAGCTCTAGGCACTTCTGAAATAAAGAACATTTGCACATACCAGAAATGAGATGTCAGTTTACATCTGCAGCAGTGGGATTACAGGTTGGGGAAAACCAGGACAAGTCAACCAGTTCTCACACAGTTGTGAATAAAGGGTAGTCATGTTGACAAAATTGAGAAATTAATTTTGCAAGCTTTGTAAACATAGGGACAAAAGTTCATTAAGCTGATAAAATGATCACTGAAAGTTACCTAACTGGTAGTTTGGGTGGAATTATAGGTGCCTAGACGTAGAATTATTAGTTAATTAATGTTTTCAGAGTACTGTTAGCAGTGAATGGAAGAAGCTATTCAAGTGTAGAACACTAAATTGAGAGGTTTCATGTTTCAGATGTAGTACATATTGTAATTTGTCTTTGTGATGCAACATCTGCATTGATGCTAACAAAAGACTGCTTGATCACTCTACTTACCTCTCTAGAAAAAACTTAAGACTCTTGTTCCTTCAAGAACAAGGCGGTTTCATTGTACATTGTAGGAAAGAACTTGACTGAATAAATGACAGTTGTTATTCAGCAATGCTTCTTGAGGTTTACCCTTATTACTGCTGCCTTAAGTGTCACCTGAAGTGCCATCAGAGGAAAACAGTAAATGCGTTAATCTAAACCAAGTTATTTGAATCTTCATTTGAAATAGAAAAAAGCAATTCCGTACACCAAGCACCAATCTAATGTAGCCTGTTTTCCTAAGGAGGGAACAATGTTCAATGTAAACCAATGGTGTATTCAGCTACCAAAAGCAGCATATCACCCCTTTTTGTGAATCTACAGTTAAAGGGACCACAAGGGACTTTGAGTCCGGCCCCTTGGTTGGTGCATGATTTGCCATACTCGCATCTTTCCATACATATGCTCATCCAGCCTCTTTTTAAAAACTCCTAATGATGGAGAATCCCTAGCTTCCCTGGGAAGCCTGTTCAACTGCCTGACTGCCCATACAGATAGGAATTCTTGTCTGATGTTCAGTCTAAATCTTCCTTGTTGCAGCTTGTACCTGTTGCCTCTTGTCCTGCCCACCACAGCGAGAGAGAATAATTATTCATCTTCTTTGTGGCAGTCTTTTAAATATTTGTAGACTATTCTTGTATCTCCCCTTAGTTGTCTTTGTTAGATAATTTTGGAGTCCTACTTATCTTTTTGTCTTTTACTCCCCTAGCAAATTTGTCTGAAATTGTAACTAAGTTATTAAGTTGAACTATGGTCAACATAAGTGGCCAAATCAAAATGTTACAACTGATGTTATCATATTTCTTTCAGTGTTCAAAGTGTTTTACATTCCAGTTCATGCTCACAACAACCCCATGAGATAGGTCATTCTTACAGATGGGGAACTGAGAGATGAGAGATGGTGGCTTGCTCAAGGCCACCCAGTGAGTTCATGATTAGGTCCAAGTCCAACACCTTATCCACTAGGCTATGCTGTCACTAATTATGGTGTGCGGGGGTTGCAAGTTGGTGCAATTAAGGAGCAATCAGTACTGTAGTGCAGGATGAAATTGTCAAATTGCAAATATAATACATCCCATTCTTTGGACATGGGTGGTAGAGTGAAATGCGAAGGGGTGTGTTAATATTAAGCAGGTTGCCTTTGATATATATTTATTTGGGAAACAGATTCAGTCTTGGATTCACATTGTCATCAGTTAGCAATGTTGTACTAAAGCTGAACCACCAGTTCTGTTGACACTGCATTTCTGATTTACATCACCTAAGAAATAATTCCTTTCTCTGATATTGTTGCCATCCTTGCTGACAGACAAAATGCAATGCCTGCATCTGGTGTGGTGGCAGGTAGTATGTCTGGAAATGCTATGTATTGCTAAATGACAGACTGTTTCTTTCCTTCCAGTTCCGCCTAGTTGTGAAGACAGCGTTGAAGTTGCTACTGGTGTTTGTGGAGTATACTGAATCCAATGCACCACTTTTAATCCGGGCAGTGTTTGCAGTGGATGATAAGAGAGGTGAGTCACTAATAATAGAGTATCTCTTGGTCTTTCTGTCCCAAAAAAATGAGTTGCAACCACTTATTGGTTGCAATACACTTCCTGAATAGTGAGAATTTCCTATGCATAAGAACTCTTTGGGCAATGAAACAGGTTGCCTAAATAAATTGTGGAGTCCCCTTCATTGGAAATTTTTAAGAAGAGGTTGGACAAACATGGATGGTTCGAGTCTGGTGGATCCTGCAACTGTGTAAGGCCGCTTTTAGACGATCGCGGCGGCGCCCACGCTTGTTTTTCAAAACTACCAGGAGATGGGTTTACACGTGACACCGCCGCCAATTATGCACATGTGTGGGTGTCACGCATCCATTTCCGGCCGCGAGCTGAGCAGGTCGCTGATCGAGGGTGGACATACGTGGCCGGAAATGGATGCGTGTCGCCCACACATGTGCATAATTGGCGGTGGTGTCACGTGTAAACCCGCCTCCCGGTAGTTTTGAAAAACAAGCACGGGCGCCGCCGCGATCATCTAAAAGCGGCCTAAGAAGTTGGACTCATGAGTGCCAGCAGAATGGGATGGGGGCAAGGAGGCTCTACCGCCTGCTTTTTAATATGGGTTTGCCCCCTGCAGAGAGTTCTGACATTATGATGCTTGAAAAAGGGAGTGTCTAGGTCCCATCTCTTTCTGGTTGTGGCCCCACCTCCTGCAGAGCATTGTAACATCACTGCTCCAAAAGGTGCAGAGTCATGGTGGGAAAGTGTTTAGCTCCACCCCTTTCTGATGTGACCCCATCCCTTTGGAGCATCATGACAACACAGGGATACTCAAAGTACAGAGGGGTGCTTGTGCACCCTTTCACCCCTCTCTTCCCAAGCCTCAGTGGTTGGACTAGATGACCCTTGAGATACCTTCCAGCTATATGATTCTATTAGTCTTACAACACTACCTCTCAACTGCTTTTTAAAATGTTTTTTTTAAGCACTAATAAATCACAGGGGCAAATTCTTCGATCCCTTTGTCATCTGCAGAGTTTGATTGAGTTCAGTGGGACTGCCAGTAGAACAAAATAAGCAGAAGCATATTCTCAGCTGCCTAAAGTAAAAATATGTATCAAATACATTGGGGGAACATTTCTTCACTATAACCCTTCTAGCATGAGGTTTCATGGTAGGATTTTTGCTACTATAAAAAGACGTTATCTACCAGAAAAGCTAATTAATACACAGAACTGTATTAAAATTAATACACAGATTGTACTAATAAACAGAAATTGTATGAAGGTTTCTATATTAAGGTGGTGTTGAGCTCACCTATGCTTATCATCGGTGATTTCAACATACACACCGAGGCCAGCCTTTCAGAGGCGGAGCAGGAGTTCACACCATGACAACAGGGTGGCCACATCTCCCCTTTAAAAGAGGACACTTATGAAAAATACATGGTTCAGGGCTTCACTGGAACCAGTGCAGCCCTGCAAAATGTATTTTTCATAAGTGTTCTCTTTTAAAGGGGAGGTATGGCCACCCTACATGACAACCATGGGTCTATCCCAAATAATATCGGGCCCAATACATGAGGCAGGACACACATTGGATTTGATGTTTTGCATCAGCTTGGAGACAGAGGTTCCAATTATCGAGGCTGCTGTTATAGGTACCGTTGTCATGGTCAGATCATCACCTCCTGAAGGCCCAGATCCCGGTCCTCCTATGTCCTTGTCAGGGTGGTGGTCCAGTTAGGTTGGTCTGCCCCGGAGACTGATGGATCCAGTTGGTTTTCAGAATTCTCTGGGGGCCTTCAGCAGCTATTTTACCTTTTATTTATAATTGCCGTAGCGGGTCTCTATTACCTGCCATTAGAATCTTTAATGCTAAAGTGATGTCCCAATTGCTTTATGGGGCAGCACTTTGGGCTCCTGCAGCTGTGGAAAAACTGGGGGTGGTACAGGCAAAAAATTTATGGACCTTATGTAAGACTATTAATTGTATTCCGATGGTGGCCTTACGGCTTCAATTAGGTCAGTTTTCTATTAAATGCCTTGTCCAGAAATTACAATTGCAGCTTTGGCTCAAAGTGTTGCATCCATCATCAGGGGACTTGCTAGCCTATCTACAGTTAGATCCTTACATTAGTCCATGGCAGGAGTCGGCCCTAGCTAAGCTATGTCATATAGGATTTTCTGTTGCTTACTTAGCTAACAAAACATTTAACTCAGCTAGAGCTGAAATTTCTCTGAGATTAGAGGATATAGATAGGCAGGAAGATTTGGCCGTAGTGGCCAGATTTAATTCACTTAACTATTATGTCTGTTTAGCCCCGGTTAAAGGTTCTATGGCCACTTACCTTAAAGAATTTACTTCCTACAGACAAAGGTACCTATTTTTTGCGGCCAGAGTTAATGCCCTTCCCTCCAAAATTTTGGAGGGCCGTCTGACCGCAGTTCCTTTCGACTTGTGATTATGTCCTTTCGACCAACTTGAAGCGGAGACTGTAGGACATATATTGATTCGTTGTCGAATGTATGACCATCTGAGGGAGCGGTGGTTGGCCCACTTTCTCCAGATGAGGCCTGGTAGAACTACCTCTGAACTAGAGAAGTTCCTCTTAGAGGATTCTTCTAGAGTAATTTCCACATTTTTTACTACAGGCCTTCACTGTGAGAAGGAATTTTTTGTTATCCCGGGGTATTATTAATGAGGACTTGAGTCCTGGCTCGCAGCCTATTTAACCAATGTTTTAAATAAGCTTACTGGCTGTGGATCTTCGGATCAAGCTGGAGCCCTGATGGTCTCAGGACTTTTACGCTTTGGTGGGATTTGGGACTGCAGTATTTGAAAAGGAGCCGTTGATCACCATTTTCCTCAGATGAGACTTCTTTGGGACTTCCTTGGACTTAGTAGCAGTCTTGGATGTTTTGTCTTAAGATACCCGGCAGGATGTCCTATTTCTGTGGCTGAATGGATAAGCAGGACAACGGATCTCCTGAGGCTAAGTCTCTGCTTCGTACATTGCCCTTTTGCTCAAAGGATATGTGGGTTTATGTTTCCACTACCGGTTATTTTGTTGTTTATATCTGTAGGATGTTGGGTTAAGAACGAAAATTTGATTTGTTTATGTAAGACCAACCCTTATTAGGGCCAGCGGCTCGAAGGGGTATACTACTTAGCGGGGATAGCTGTTTACCTATTTATATAGGTTTTCTGATGTAATTATAAGTTATTGATACTTATTGTATGAGAAATTTTGGTTGGGTTTATTTATTCTACTTATGGAAATGATCAACTTTTGTTTCTGGATGGAGCTCCATTGTTGTTTGGTTATTTATGGTTTAGTAGGATGTTGGGAAGGTGAAGTCCAGGCGGTTATGAACGACAAATTTGTCTTGATGATGCAGGAATAATCGTTATCAGTGTTGGTAGAGTGAAGGGGATATATTATTTAGAAGATCAACCCTGCCAGATAGGGCTTCTCCCAATGTGACTAGGCTCCCAGATCCAGTAGGACGGGAACCGGGGCTTGGGGGAACACAAACAGAGGATGTTACGGATAGGATGGAGAAAGGGGGAACCCCCTCCCCAGGGGTTCGAGTAAGTAATTCCGGTCCGGGCATAGAGCAGAATATTCCCGGTGACAGGGGAGTGGCCCACTTGTTAGAACAGGCAGCAGGGGACGTAGGGGGAATAGGGGAGGAGAGAGAAAAGCATAGTAGCAGAGGTATCAATTCTAGGCAGCCCCCCCCCCCCATAGGGGAGGTATCGTGACAGCTAGGGCAACCAGGGGCAGAGACAATTGTGATCTGCTCTTGGAACATAGCAGGGTGGAGCAGACATTTTGGAGATCCCGAGTTTATTGAGGCCATAAAGGAAGCCCATATTATTTTAGTACAGGAAACTTGGGCCAAGACACCATTGGAGTTGGAAGGATATAAGGTTTTTGGCATTCCTGCAGTAAATTATTAAACTAGGGGACGTCCTTGTGAGGGACTGGGATGTTTGGTTGTCGAGAAACTGTGGAGATAATAGAGATATTAACTCCCCCAGTAGCACTGGGTGGTTAGAGGGTTCCTGGGAACCAACCCTGGTGGCAGCAGGGGATGTGCCGGGGGAGGGGTTTTGGGGGGGGGGGAGGAGCCCGCACCCAGTGAGAGAGGGAGTCGGGTGGGGGGATATGGCCCCTACGGGCCCCTGGTGGCAGCAGAATGGCCGGGAGGGTAGTTGTGGGGGGGTGGGATGGGAGAAGGTCATGGGGCAAACAGCTGGGTTTTGGGGGCCAGGGTGGGGTGGACGGTGGGGAGGAGGCAGCTATAGGAGTCGTTCTGGGGCGTGGACGGTATGGTCCACAGAGGTGGTCGGCTCGCGCCCCTAGGGGACCAAGGTGCCTGAAGCAGGCGCGGGTCGCCACTCCCCCACTGGGGGTGGGAGAGGAGCAAGGTCCAAAGGTGGGGGGTTGATGTTGTTGAACACGAGGTCCATGGTCAACAAGGCCCCGATTATCCAGGACTTAATCTTGGATGGGGCCGTGGACCTCGCGTGTATTACGGAGACCTGGCTGGACAAGTTCGCTGGTCCAACTTTGGCGGATCTCGTTCCGGCCGGGTATGCCGTGCAGCATCAGCCCCGCACAGGTGGCCGGGGAGGGGGTGTAGCGATTATTTTTAGAGAGGACTGGCCTGTTAGGAGGTATCCAGTTCAGGAGATTGTGGATATAGAGGTCCTTCACATGGTGTTCGATTTGGCTGGGGGCAAGCTAGGGGTGCTGCTGGTATACCGGGCCCCTTCCTGTCCGGCGACATCCCTTACCGCTCTAGCGGAGCTGGCCTCGGAGGTGGTGTTGGGCTCCCCTAGGACCTTGGTCGTGGGGGACTTCAACATCCACGCCGATGCCGGCCTTGTTGGGGCGGAGCGAGAATTCATGGCCGCCATGGCAACCATGGATTTGTCCCAGGAAGTTATCTGCCCGACCCACGTGGGAGGTATACACTCGACCTGATCTTCGGCTCTGGCCTTGAGGCGGGGGGTCCGATTATGGGGGAGGTTACAGCAGTGGCCTTGTCATGGACGGACCATTAGCTCCTTCAGGCCAGTCTCTCTGCGCACCTCCCGGAAGGGTAAAGGACCAGTTAGGATATCCGCCCTCGGAGGCTGATGGAACCCCAGCAGTTCCAAGAGGTCGTGAGGGAGTTAACCTTGGACTGGGACGGTCACTCTGTGGATGAGCTACTCCAGCATTGGAACAGCATGCCGGAGGAGGCCATTGACAGGGTGGCTCCGAGACGCCCTCTGCCTCGGTCTCATCACCGCAGGGCCCCTTGGTTTACTGAGGGGCTGCGGTGTATGAAGTGTGTAGGCAGGAGGCTAGAGAGACGCTGGCGTCGGACTCAATCTGATGCCAACCGTCTTCTCCATAGGGCCCATTTGCGGTCCTATGTTGAGGCTGTGAGGATAGCAAGGAAGGAGTTCCTTGCTATCCTCATAGCGTCTGCGAAGTCACCCCCAGCAGAGCTGTTCCGGGTGGTGCGGGGGCTGGTCAGTTCGGCCTCCCTCCTCCTGGACAGGGACTTGTCCCAGGCCCGCTGTGAGGAGTTTGTCAGCTACTTCGCAGACAAGATTGCTCGGATTCAGACCGACTTTGACGTGGGATTGGGGGCAGTAGGTAGAGAGCACGAGGTGTTGGAAGCCCCGTCTGGTCCATCTTTGTGGGGGGAGTTTCAGGAAGTGACACCGGCCAATGCGGCGGATGTCCTGGGGTCTGTGAGGGCCACATGTTGTGAACTTGACCCATGCCCATCCTGGTTGGTTAAAGCCTCCAGAGAGACGTTGGGGACGGTGCTGGCGGGGGTAGTGAATGCGTCCATGCAGCAGGGGAGGCTGTCGCCCAGTCTCAAG
>QEPC01013498.1:8029502-8117831 GCA_003113815.1 Sphenodon punctatus | reverse complement strand
CCTGGTTCGGAGGCTGCAGCTAGTGCAGAATGCGGCGGCCCGTCTCTTTTCGGGGACGGGTCATTGGGAGCACATAAAACCTGTGCTCCGGGCTCTGCACTGGTTGCCTATAGCGTGCCGAGCCAGGTTCAAGGTGTTGGTATTGACTTATAAAGCCCTTCACGGTCTCATACCTCAGGGACCGCCTTGCCCTCCGCGCCCCGGAGTGGAACCTTCAGTCTGCCGGGGGTGCCTTCTTGGAGGTCCCCCGTGTTAAGCGGGGGGCCACAATGGAGAGGACATTTTCGGTGGCCGGGCCGCATCTTTGGAACTCCCTACCGGAGGAAGCTCGCCTGGTCCCAAGCCTTTTGGTTTTTCGATGACAGTGTAAAACCTGGCTGTTCACCCAGGCCTTTGGGGAGGGGGGGAGGGTCTAGGGGATTTTTATCCTCCTGCCCTAATGATTGTTTGACTGATTTATTTTTGTATCCCGGGCCCTGTTTTATATTTGAGATTGTATTTGTATATGTTTTAAACTGTTTTATTGATTTTATTGTTGGAAGCCGCCCCGAGCTGTGTTCAGGAGGGGCGGGGTATAAATCAAATAAATAAATAAGGACTCTTGATAGCAAGGTGAGGGCCCAATTCCTGTACGGGGCTGAAATTTGGGCCCCAGATTGCCCTAAGAAAATAAACAGTATTCAGGCCCGATTCTTTCAGACACTCCTGGCAAGCCCGAGGGGCACTCCATTTGCTGCACTTAGAATAGAACTGGGACAGCACAGTTGGCATACTGCCGCAGTGCTAAGAGCACTCAGTTTCTGGTGTAAGATGTGGCTGGGACAGAGCTCGGTCCTTTTGCAGGACATCAGGGAGGACTCTTTTATGAGCCCCTGGCAAGTCTGGGTGAGAAAGTATCTGGCCCACATAGTGCTATCAGTCACCTACCTCAAGGGCAAATCTCAGGCAGCAGCCTGGAAAGAAATTAGCCTAAGGGTCGCCGATGTAGAGAGGCAAAATGAGGTAGCAAAGATTGTACAATCTCCCCACATGCAATTGTATTGTTCATGGATGCCAGAGGGCGAGACTGTTGCACCTTATTTAGAAGTGTAACAGCCCGTCAGGGAGAAACAACTGACCTTCAGGGCACGCATTAATGCACTACCTACGCGTGTCTACGAGGGGCGTTTAGAAGGAATCCTTTTTATAGAAAGACTGTACCCATTCGACAACCAGACCGTGGAGACAGTGGGCCATGTTGTGGTTAGCTGTCATCTATACGATGCCCCTAGGGGAAAATATTTGGCTGTCACCCTGGATAAATTAGCAGGATGGTCAGAGACTGCCATATTGGAGTATCTGTTGAAAAACGTTGAACCCCAGGTTATCAGGAGCATGGGGTGCTTTTTATGTCAAGCAATGCAAATTCGGGAAAGGTTCCTAGCTTTTCAAACCATCCATGATCCCATGCACTCCCCGGTTTAGCTTTGCAAGGGTGGGGTTTTCATTGATAGATTGTTCATACGCTGTGTATAAGTAGCGGACACGCTTGTTTTGTCTGTGTGGATTTGTTTGTAAGGTTTTATTGTTTTGTGGGGCGCAAGCCAGCAATAATTCAGTTACGCTAATAAATTTTATTTATTTATTTAGTGGGGGTAGTTTGTTTTGTTTGTTTATATATGTCATTGATGCAATTATGATGTGGATTTATTTTATTATTGTTATTTATTGTATTAGAAACCTTGTAAATTGGATATTTTTTATCTTCGGTAATGACCTTCGGTCACACCAAATAAATTTGAAATTTTATTATTATTATTATTATTAACAAACATTTATATAGCGCCAGCAGTGTACCTGGCACTTTACAAAGTAATAAAATAGACACGGTCCCTGCCCCTAGGGCTTACAATCTGAGAGACAGGAGCTGGGGGAGAGACTTAGGAAGAGGAACAGAGGGAGAGACAAGGGGTCTAACATTCATGAAGATGCGAGGTCTCAAGTGCACGTACTTGGCTTGGTTACGATGAGAATGACAGCAGGCAGGTCCATGTTGCAAGGATAAGGGTAAACCGATCGTAGGTATAGGAATAGTGGCTCAGCAGGATAAAGAGTCAGACAGAGCAGAGCGAAAGAGGTGAGTTTTAAGGAGAGATTTGAAGGTATGAAGGGAGGGGGCAAGGCGGATGTGGACAGGGAGGGAGTTCCAGGCATGGGGGGCAGCAAGTGAGAAGGGACGAAGGCGCTTAGGGGAGCAGGGAAGGCGTGGAAGGGTGAGAGAAGGGACAGAGGAGGAGCGAAGTGCACGGGCTGGAGTATGGAGGGCGATAAGTGCAGAGAGGTAGGGGGGAGCAAGGTTGTGAAGAGCTTTATAGGTGAAGACTAGGAGCTTGTGCAGGATTCGTTCAGGAAGGGGAAGCCAGTGAAGCGAAGAGAGGAGGGGCTGCACATGGTCGAAGCGACTGGCGAGGTAGATGACCCTGGCAGCAGAGTTTTGGACAGAGATGAGGGGAGAAAGGTGAGACCGGGGAAGGCCAGTGAGAAGGAGGTTACAGTAATCGAGGCGAGAGATGACCAGAGCATGAACAAGAGTTTTGGCAGACGAGACAGAGAGAAAAGGGCGAATCTTAGCAATGTTATGGAGGGAGAAGCGACAGGATTTAGCAACAGAGTCAATGTAGGGTTTAAAAGAAAGGGGTGAGTCAAAGATGAAGCCTAGGCTACGGGCTTGGGGGACAGGCAGGATGGTGACTCCATCAATAGTTATTGACAGTGAGGAAGGAGAGGAAGGATGAGGGGGGAAGATAAGGAGTTCAGTTTTAGCCATGTTGAGTTTGAGTTGACGTTGAGACATCCAGGTAGAGATGTCAGAGAGACAGTTGATGAGACGAGCTTGAACAGAGGGAGAGAGAGAGGGAGTAGAGAGATAGAGTTGAGTGTCATCAGCATAGAGGTGGTATTGGAAGCCATGGGAGGCAATGAGTTTGCCTAAGGATGAGGTATAGATCGAGAAGAGGAGAGGGCCAAGAACAGAGCCTTGAGGAACACCAACTGAGAGGGGGAAGGAGGAGGAGGCGGAGTTGGAGAGAGACACATTAAAGGAGCGGTCAGAGAGGTAGGAGGAGAACCAGTTATGGACAGAGCCACAAAAGCCAAGGGAGTGAAGGGAATCCAGCAAGAGTGAGTGGTCAACAGTATCGAAGGCAGCAGAGAGATCAAGGAGGACAAGAATGGAATAGAGACGTTTAGATTTAGCCACCAGAAGATCGTTGGTGATCTTAGCGAGAGCAGTTTCAGTAGAATGAAGGGGGCGGAAGCCAGATTGGAGGGGGTCAAGGGAGGAGTTGGAGGATAGGAAGTCAAGGCAGCGGGAGTAGACAACACGTTCAAGCAGCTTGGAAGCAAAAGGAAGGAGTGAGACAGGACGATAGCTAGAAGGGTCAGAGGGGTCAAGAGTGGACTTTTTGAGAATAGGAGAGACTGTGGCATGTTTGAAGGCAGAAGGGAAAGAGCCAGTAGAGAGGGAGAGGTTGATGATGTGCAGGAAGGAAGGGGCGACAGTGGGAGTAATGGAGGTGAGGAGGCGGGAAGGAATGGGATCAAGGGGGCAAGTGGAAGGGTTGGAGGAGGAGAGCAGAGAGGAGATTTCCTTAAGGGAGGCAGGGGAGAAGGAGGACATGAGAGAAGGAGGGGGAGGAGGGAGAGGGGTGGGAGTGGGAAGAGAGGAGTGGGAAGCGATGTCGAGGCGGATCTTGTCTATCTTGGAGGTGAAGAAGGAGGCAAGATCCTGAGCAGAAAGGGAAGAAGGAGGGGGAGGACAGGGAGGCTTGAGGAGGGAGTCAAAGGTAGAGAACAGGCGGCGAGGGTCCCGAGAACAGGACTCAATGCGGGAGGCATAGTAGTGTTGTCTAGCAAGGGAGATAGCAGAAGTAAGGGTGGAGAGACAGAATTTGAAGTGAAGGAAGTCAGCGTGAGAATGGGATTTGCGCCAGAGTCGTTCAGCAGCACGAGTGCAAGAACGGAGGTGGCGGATACTAGGGGTGAGCCAAGGACGGGGGTTGTGGGAGAAGGCAGGGCGGGAAGAGAGAGGGGCATGGGAGTCAAGTGTGGAGGAGAGAGAGGCGTTGAGAGCAGAGACAGCGGAGTCAGGGGAGGAGGAAGAGAAGACTGTAGGAAGAAGGGGAGAGAGAGAGGAGGCAAAGTCCAGGGGATCAATAGCTTGAAGGTCACGGAAGGGGCGTAGAGAAGGGGAAGAGGAGGGGGGACAGTGGGAAATGTTGAAAGAGGCAAGGAAGTGGTCTGATATAGGATGAGGATCGAAGGAGAGATCAGCGACAGAGCAGTTTCTAGAGAGGACAAGATCAAGAGAATGGCCATTAGTATGGGTGGGGGAGTTGGTCCAAAGGTGGAGGTTGAAGGAGGAGGCTAGGGAGAGGAAGCGAGAGACTGAGGGCTGAGATGGGTCATCAACATGAATGTTGAAGTCACCAAGGATGAGAGTGGGGATATCAACAGAGAGGAAGAAAGTGAGCCAGGACTCAAAGTCAGAAAGAAAGGAAGAGAGAGGACCAGGGGGACGGTAGATGACAGCAACACGTAGATGGAGGGGGGAGTAGAGGCGCACGGAGTGAGCCTCAAAGGTATGGAAGGAGAGAGAGGGGGGAGGAGAAATTGGTTGGAACTGACAGGATTTAGCAAGAAGGAGGCCCACCCCACCACCCCGTCCTTCAGGGCGGGGTTGGTGAGAGAAGGAGAGACCCCCACAGGAGAGGGTAGCAGGCGTGACAGAGTCCGAGGGAGTGATCCAAGTTTCAGTAAGGGCAAGGAGCTGGAGGGAGCGAGAGAGGAAAAGATCATGGATATAGGGAGCTTTACTGATAGATGAGCGACAGTTCCAGAGGGAGCAGAAAAATGGTAGTTGATGAGGGGGGAGGCAAGGAATAGGGATAAGATTGGGAGAAGGGGAGCGTCGTGGTAGGCTAGAGACAGGAGGAATAGGGATAAGATTGGGAGAAGGGGAGCATCGAGGAAGGCTAGAGACAGGAGTGGAAGGGGAGCAATGAGAGAAAGTAGCCAAGGGAGCAAAGGATGTATGGGGGAGGTTAGAGAGTGGTGATCGGTTGGGGGGAGGAAGAAGCTGGGAGGAGAAAAGTAGAGGAAGAAAAAGATGGACAGGAAGAGGAGAAGGAGAGGAGGGAAAGAAAAGGCGAGAAAATAGGGCAGACATGTTAGTGAGTAAGATAGGAGGGGGAAGTACAGTAGAAAAGAAATGGAGAAAAGTACCTGTAAGGCGCGCGCCTTTAGGCGCGCGCTTTTTGGCCCGCTGGTCGGTGGAGCTTGGGGTGGCAGGAAGGCCAAGCCCCAGGAGAGTCGTGGTGTCCTCAAGCGATGACAGCCGAGGATGCTGGGAGCTTATGCAGACGAGCTGCAACCTCACCAGTTCAATTTGATTTGAATTCTCTGGGGGATGTACCCACTGACTTTGATGACTTCTCTGTCGATGATCTAGTCACTTTGTGGAATGACATCTTAACCATGGCCATTGACATGGTTGCACCCAGGCGTCTGCTGCCACTGGTTTGTCAGCACAGGTCTCCCTGGTTTACGGAGGACCTGAGGTGACTGAAGCAGGAGGGTAAGCGGTTAGAGCACAGGTGCTGAAACTGACCGATTGCGGCATAGATTATTTTTGAAGGACTATGCTGTGGCTGTGATGGTGATGAAGCTAGCTTTCTTCTCTGCTATCATAGCATCTGCAGAGCTGTTTCAACTTATGAGGAGCCTGGTTAGTCCGACCTGTCTCCACTAGGAAATGGAGTTATGCTGTGACATTTTTATTAATTACTTTGCAGACAAAATTACTTGTATTCACGACGACTTGGGTGCTACCATTTCAACTACAGAGTCAGAGTTTGGGGTTATGGAAGCTAGTCCTATTTACTTGGATCAGTTTCAGTTGGTATCACCCAACAATGCGAGCGAGGTGCTTGGGGCTATGAGAACAACCAGTTGTGAATTAGATCCTTACCCGTTCTGGCTGGTGAAAGTCAGCTGGGAGACGTTGGGGCCGTTGTTGTCTGGGGTTGTCAACACCTCCCTCTACGAGGGGAGGGTGCCAGACGCCCTTAAAACTGCAGTGGTCTGCCCAGTGCTTGAGAAACCATCTCTGGATGCTAATGACCCAACCAGCTGTCAGCCTGTCTCTAGCCTTCTCTTTTTAGGGAAGGCTATTGAACGGGTGGTTGTTGATGCTGTCGGTTTTCTGGACCTGTTTAAGTTAGGTTTTCATTTTCGGTATGGTAAGGAGACTGTGCTTGTGGGCTTTGGTTGATGACCTGCGTCTGGAAATGGACAAGGGGAATTCTACCTTGTTGATCTTGTTAGATCTTTCTGCAGTCTTGGATACAGTTGATCATGAGGTATTATTGGTGCGACTGCGGGACATGGTAGAGGTGCACGGAAGTGCTCCTCAGTAGTTCTGCTCTTTCCTGTCAGGGAGGTCCCAGCGGGTGGTGATGGGCAATTGTTCATCGTCTCCTTGTGATTTTCCCTGTGGTGTCTCACAAGGTTTTGTTCTGTCTCCCCTCTTGTTCAGTGTGTATCTGAGACTGCTGGGCGAGGTCATACGGAGCTTTGGGGTGAAGTGTCATCAGTATGCTGATGACACTTAGCTCTGCCTCTCTTTTTAATCTGACCCAGGTTTCGCAGTCTCAGTGCTTACCTGATGTCTGGCTGCTGTCGGAATTGGATGAGGGTGAGCCAATTGAAGCTGAATCCTGACAAGACTGAAGTGATGATGGTTAGTCTGTCTTGTGACTTTGAGGGGATTGGGACACCTGTCATTAAGGGGGTCTGGCCACCTGTGGTCACTCAGGTTCGCAGCATCGGAGTGCTTTTGGTTCCCTCATTATGCCTGGATAGTCAGGTGGCTGTTAAACATGCTTTCATCACCTTGAGGCTAGATTGCTGCAATGTGCTCTACGTGGGGCTGCCCTTGATGACTGTTCGGAAGCTGCAGCTGGTGCAAAATGTGTCAGCTCGACTCCTTTTGGGGACGAGTTGCTGGGAGCCCATTACACCAGTGCTTCAAGTCTGCACTGGCTGCCTATAGTTTTCAGGGCACAATTCAAGTTGCTGGTTTTAACTTTTAAAGCTCTAGACAGTTTGGGTCCCACATATCTGACCATGTCCCTTTGCCTATTCTACCATGTCCCTTTGCAGCTCCTGTGGTCGGCCAGGGGTGCCCTTCTGCGGTTTCCGTCTGTTGCTCTTGTTTGTTGGGCAGGGATGCGCGGGAGGATGTTCTCGGTTGTGTCCCTCATTTTGTGGAACTCCCTTCCCTGAGAGGTTTGCTTGAGCCTGAGCCTGGGCATCTTCCAGAGGCAGTGCAAAATGTTTTTATTTGGAAGAGCATTTGGCAGGCAGGAATAAATAAGGCTGGTTGGGTTTCTGGGTAGGGCTGTGGGGGAGAATGGAAATTTGAGATGAGGGTGTTTTTATTGTATGAATTTATTGTACACATTTTTTTAAATTGTGAGCCTTGTGGGAAGGGTGGCATAAAAATAAAAAAAAAATATCAGTTTTATTCTCTATCCCTTTCCAAATAATTCCTTACATTCTGTTTGCTTTTTTGACTGCTGCTGTACATTGAGCTGAGGATTTCAATGTATTGTCCACATGACTACAAAATCCTTCTCCTGAGTTGTAACTCCTGATTTATTACCCAGCATTGTATACATATGCTTTGGATTATCTTTCCCCATGTGCATCACTTTGCACCTGTCAACATTAAATTCCACCTGCCATTTAGTTACCAGTCACCCAGTCTCGCATGATCCTCCTGCAATTCCTCTCAGTGCACTAGCGTATTAACTACCTTGAACAACTTTGTGTCATCTGCAGATTTGATCACCTCACTCTTTTGCTCCCTTTTCCAGATCATTAATGACTATATTAAACAACACCAGTCCCAGTATAGATCTCTGGGGTACGCCACGATTTACTTCTTTCTCTCCATTGCAAAAACTGAACATTTAGTCCCACTGTTTGTTTCCTATTCTTTAACCGGTTACCAATCCACATTACGACACTGCCTCCTATCCCATGTCTAGTTAGTTTAGTCAAGCGTCTCTTGTGAGGGACCTTATCAAATGTTTCTGAAAATCCAGATATATTGACCAGCTCACCTGTATGCACACCCACATGCTTATTTCCACCCTCAAAAATTCCAGTAGTTTGGTATGGCACAACTTCCCTTTGCTAAATCCACATTAACTCTTCCCCATTATGTCATGTTTATCTATACACCCTGTAATTTAAGTAACAAACTTAACAACCATTTCCACCAGTTTGCCAGGTACTGGCATCAGGCTCACAAATGTTGGGTTTTGTTTTGGTCCTCCCAAAAAAATACCAATAAACATTAAGCACATGCCTTTTAAAAAGAAAAAGAAAAGTTGTTCCTCTGACTAGGAAGGCTTTGGGGGTATGGAACGCAGTTGTGATCTCACGCACATTAGGATTTATTTTCTTGTTTTTTGTTGTTGTTTTGTCTTATCATGGAAGAGGTGTGTGTGTGTGTGTGTGTGTGTGTGTGTGTGTGTGTTATGAATTGCTTCTTAAGAATTCTTATGGTTAAAGTAAAACAAATGATCTGGGGAGTTAGAGGCAGGAGGGGTTTTTTGGACTGGGGAGGGGAGAGAAGAAAGTTACCAGCTTTTGATTTTAACTATCAGAACGGATGTGTTGAAAAGATTAAAAAAGAGCTATAAATCTTTGGTAGCAGGGTGGTAGGCAAGGGGATACTTTAAAAATGTGGACTGTGCAGGTTGGTTTTCTGTTTTGAATTAAAACCTATAAACCTTAGACTGTGTACAGCAGAAATGTAGTTCTACCGCTCATGTAATTGTGAGCACCATGATTTATTTTTACAGCCATTCATAGTATTTCCTCAACCCTCTGAACTCACTTATATTCTCAACATGTTCATATCACCATCTGTTCACATGCTAGCAAAGCCCATTAAGTAATTTTTTTAAAGGGAAACGTCTGCTACCATGCGCTGCGTGTCCCTTTTTATAAATTTTGTAGGGTGGCCTTAGGCCTTCATTTTAAGCCTCCCTCTGCCCTCTGTGTAATAAAACAACTTCAAAATCTGTGCAAAATGTCTGAAAATTCTTTGTTGCAAGATTGTTAAAGGGGTTGGGGATTGGAATTATTACAATGCCTATTATTTGAGAAAACCACCAGCTCACAATTTTATTAGAAATGCTGCCAAAGTTAAGCAAGACATTACCTAGTGTGTCCATTTGCTTTAGATTACTAATGGGAACACCATTGCTTCTGTCTGTCTTTCTTCTGATATTCTTTGTAATTACAGTTAGTAGCTGTTGGTTTGTAAGAGTGGCAGGAAATTATTTTAAACAAGTCAGTTATCACATAAAAGAGAGAGGACAATACTCTCCCAGCTTATTCTAAATGTTTATAGGGCTAAGTCCATTGCAACAAGTTAGGATAGCTCTTTAATTAAGTGCAGTGCTGCTTTGAAAAACAAACAAAAAAACGTATTTTTCATTCCTGTGCAGGACGATGAGATGTGACATAATTCCTTAACATGTGTATGCATGATTAACGGGGAGGTGCATAGGGGGGGACCCTAATAATTCAACCTGGTTTCAAAGTGATCCCATGTGTCCTTTCTACTCTAGAATACATCCATATGCAAACCAAAGCTCTTTCTGTAGGAACTGCTGGCTTTAATGATGCATGCAGGTCTGTAGGAAGTAGTTTGCAGGCAAGAATGCAATTCTGATTATATGCAGAGCAACTCACTTACTGAGTTTTCTTCTGCCATCTTCTCTTAGCTCAAGTGGGACTTGCTCTCCTTTCAATTAATGCATGTTGGTCCCTGTGCTGAAGTGTGGCAAGCAGTTTAAGTATTACATAGTGCCTCTGTCTGCTACATTATCCCAAGCAGCCTTTTGGGCTTTGAAGATTAAAGCATGGACTGAGCACAGTAACATCCTTGTACATGTGGTTTATGCTGCTGCCTCACTACTAGTATATTAATGGTAAATACTAGTCTGCAGGCCCATAGTCAAGGCCCTTGACTCAAGGGGATGGGAGCTGATGTCAGCCCAGAGCCATGGTTGCATTTATAAGTAATGTAAATACAGATCCACCCCTTGCAGCTAACCCAGCCCATTCTGAATATCTGTCCCCAGAGACCACTGCCTGCTCCCTGTGACATCTCCTCCCTGTATCCTCTGCAGCACCAAACTACCATTGCTGTTTCCAGTGGTGAGGTCATATGGTGGGATATGGTCAGACTCTGGTACTAGGATGCAGAGTCAGGATCGGCTGGAACAGAGAGTTGGGATCAAGCCCAGGGAAAGGAGTCAAAGAGCAGGACTTGATGACAGAAACCAAAAGTGTGTAGAAGTTCCACCCAACTTCTTGCTGCTGCCAGACAGCCTTATATCCTGCCTGTCAGTCACCTAGGAAGCTGGGAGGTGTGGCAAGGGGTAGGGGTGAACTAAGGGGTGTGACGTGACTAGTACAGACAGGCTCTCTGAGGAAGTGGCTGCTCCAGAAGTATAGAAAACCTGTGTAGCTTACGGCCCAGCCACTGCTCTAGAAACTCCAGGGGCAACAGTACAAGGCTGGGTCCTGACACACACACACACACACATTCATATGCCAGCAGTCCCTTACTGCTTCCCCCCCAAAACCCCTCAGACCACTGGCCATTCCACCCAGCAGCCCCTACTGCTGCTCCCCATACATCCCAGAATCCCCCTACCAATCCCTCATATACCCTTGCAGTCCTTTCGATTCTACATCTCTCAAGCCCCTGCACCTTCTCTCCTTCTATGTTTCCCCGCAACCCTTCTGATTTCCTATCAAGTCCCCTAGTAGCTCCAATTCATGATGAACATCCAGGACCAACTTGGGGGTCATTCCCTTAAATAAAGGTTATCTCTGTGGATGCTGCCAGCTCACCCAGCACTGCACTGAAGCTGTTAAATGGCCCACAGTGCAACCTAGCCATGGCATTGGTGGGGAAACTCCAGCCCATGGCATGGTTTTTTGGTGATCCCATGGATCCAATCCCCATCCACAAGAACTGAAAGAGTGAGCACTGAAGAAGGGAGCAGAAATGAAGGCAATGGCATGCACTCAAGGATAGAGGTGATATCCATGATATGGATAGATGATCTAGACCCTCCCCTTCTTCCCTTGTCCTGAGCACGTCCCTTAAGCAATTCTGTCATGAGCTCCTATGCAGCCCATGAAGCTCGTATAACTTACAAAGTACCCTGCAGGAGGAATTTCCCACTCCTGGCATGTAGGATTCATGCAAGCTGCAAACTATTCTCCTTTGCCCTCCCAGCTCCTTCCTTCATGTGTAAAGTGACCAGATTTTGAAAATCCCAAAGTGGGACACCTCATCCTCTGCCCCTATTATTCTTGATTTGCATAAATGTTTATATTAACATATCTTGTGCACATGAACTATCCCATTGCTTAACTCTGAGGCTAGGCTAGGGGAGTAGGAGACTTTTAAAATGAATCCTCTGGGACCAGCTCATCTTGCTACAACAGCGCTCCAGTTTCCCTGTTCTGCCACACCTGAGTCAATTTACATCAGCTGAAGATTTGGTCTAAAATTTTCACATTACACGTTGTGCTGGGGAATGAGTTTTTGTAAACAATGGGTATTTTCAGACGTTACGGGATCACAGTGAACCACGGTGAATACCCACCTGTGGTCACTGTGCCTCGAACGTCTGTTTGGCGGCCGCCAGATATTCGCCATGGTCAATCTGCACAAGGGGTCAATTTGAACCACGCTTCCCGGGCTAGCCGGGGGAATGTCCTGGGAAGCGTGGTCAAACGGACCCCCGGCAGGGACCAAAAAAAAGTAACGTCTGGCTGCTCGCCACGGCCCGGGATCACCGGCGGGATCCCGGGCCGTGGCGCATTCGGCCGGACGCGGCGGCCACATTGGCCCCGCCGCCCGCCCGTCTCCTCGGAGGGCAGGGGGCGGGGGGCGTGGAGGGGGCGGGGCCGTGCGGCCGCACGCTGTGCCGCACGGCCCCGTCCCCGCCGGGATCCCCCCGGCACGTCTGATATGGTGTGACGGGGTGACCCCGGCGGGGAACGAATGGGTTGATTTCAGTACGGGGCCAATGGGCCCCGTAACGTCTGAAATCACCCATAGATGACCTAATGTGTTTTGAAAATCTGATGTACAGAACTGTAGCTGGACTAACTTGAGGATAATGGAGCATAATTTGCAGGATGGAAAAATTAAAAAAACACATCCTGAAAATATGGAGGAGAAGTTCCATAAGATGGTTTTATGAGTAATTGTAGGTGGTATTTGTATACGGAAACACACATAAGAATGTGAAAGTGTTCAGCCAAGATCAGACAGTTGCCTAAAGATTATCCACATAGAAGGGTTAATAGAACACCAAAATAGTGCATCTGAAGAAAGAAAAGAAAAGAAGCTAAATCAGGATTCTTCCAGCCAAAATGAGAGCTGGCTCATCAGAAAATAAAAATAAAAAAAACAAAACAATTTCCTCAGACAGAATTTTACTTTGTCATAAGGCGTGGATTAAGTAATTAATTTGTCATGTTATTGGCAGTCCACTTCCTTAGAAATGGCATTATAAATTCCCTCTTTTGTTTTTTCTCTCTTTTTCTTCCTTTTTTTCATTAGAAACCACAGGAAGACATTTTTGTAGTGAGGACATAATTTCTGCTGATCATATATCTTCTTTGAGCCAAGTGAATTTATTCCACATGTCTGTTGAACATATGTTGCCTTTTAAAAAATGTTCATTTATATTGAGAGGCTGCTGAAGATGTGGAAAAAGCTCATTGCAGAATAATTTTTCAATTAATACTTAAACATTATTACACATGGAAAAAGTCAGAGACAGAATGTGGTGATGTGGAAAATCAGTGATTGTTTGATGAGAAGTGTTGTATAGGAACCTAACTGATCATTTCTTATTGGTGTTTTATGAAAGAAAGCCCATGAATATTTTCAAGCCCAACTTACATTAAGTTTAAAATGGTTTTTTTTCCTTAATAAGAAAGTATACACCGATTTAATTGTCCTTGTTTTACTCAAAGTGTTTAGAGATGTTGCTTATTATATGATATTAAAAAGCTGAGGTATCTACTGTACTGAGGTACCTAACATTCTCATTGTTCTGGATTATGTCATGATCTTCTACATACAATCCCCTTTTCTCTTTATTTCCAATGATGGTGTCACCATCCAGGCTGTCCCTAAGGCATGTAGCCTGGGGTTTAATTTTTACTCCTCCCTCTCCTTTACACCTCAGATCTAATATTTTGCTAAATCCTGTCCCTGCTCTCTGTATCACATGACTAAAACCCAACCCTTTCTTACTGCTTCCACTGCCAAAACTCTAGTCAATGCTCTAGTCATCTCTTGCCTTAACTACTGTAACTTCCTTTTTACTGGCCTCCCCCACTCCGTTCTTACCCCTCTTGCTTCCATTCAACACTCTGTTGCCAAAATCATCTACCTCACCCATCTCTTTGACCGTTTTAAGCCCCTCCTCCCCTTCCTCCACCGTCTCTCTTCCTTGTCTTTACCTTCAAGGCTCTTCATGGCCTTGTTCCCCTCGGTCTTTCCATACTTGTTTCTTGCCACGTTCCCTTCTGGCAGCGTTGCTCCTCGTCCGATGCCACCCTCTCCTGAAAAGGATTGCACCTGGGCTGGTGTTAAACAAAGTGCAGGCACTGACGCAGAGAAAGGACAGAGCTTAATCGGAACAGCTGGGAAGGCCCAGAGTCTTATGGGTATATATGTGGAAAGCCTCCGCGTGCTGGAGGAACCTCTGAGAGAAGGAACTAGTGCTGCAGTCTCCAAAGAAAGAAGTAGGAATGGCTTCTGGATACTGTGGGCTAAATCGCTGTCTGCGCTCTGGAGCAGCCTCTGCGGTCCGCTGGGAGCACCCTTCTCGAGGTCCCCCATGTGACCTGGGAGGCCACTATGGCGAGGGTGTTCTCGGTGACCGTACCTAGGCTGTGGAACTCTCTCCCGGCTGTGGCCCCAGATTTTCCCACCTTCCGTTATGTGTGTAAAACCTGGCTGTTCTGCCTGGTTTTTGGCGAGGGAGATGGAGGTGTAGGGTAGTATGGGAGGGAGATGGGGTGTAGGGTGGGCAGGGAATGGGGGAGGGTTTGTTGTTCAGTGCTTTCCTTTTTAATGTGTTTTAATTGTGTTATTTTTAGTTTTTATATTTGTTTACTGTTGTAGGCCTCCCTGAGCTGCCTGGAGCAGGAGTGGGGTAAAAATGTTTAGATAAATAAATAAAATAAATAAATAAATAAAACAAATCAAAGTCTGCAGGAGACAATTTGGACACAGGGTGAGAGGAGACCCTAAGGAAAGCCAGCCTATTCAAGGACTCCCAGGTGGGACCTAACTATTATATATGCAGAGGGCATTTCTTTATACAGTATTTTTTTGTGGGACAGGCTGGCTGTAAGGGAGGTGGAAGTCAGACTCGGGCACCAAACATGCCTTCTTATAAGGGACATACCCCAGCATCAGGACTAAACCAGAACATACAGTAATTGCGTAGTACTGGTGTAGCAGCATCCTTGAGCTAATTTTCCCTAAGAGCCACTCTGACACTCTAGAAGGGGAGTGCACCCAACACTTTGAATGCATTCGCTCTGCTCCTTCCTTTCCAACCTTCAAATCTCTCCTGAAAACCTACCTCTTCCATCAAGCGTTCCTTAGCTCCTCATTCCCACAGACTCGTCATTGATGCCTCCTCTTCCATCTTTCACTCGGGGACACTTTCTGCTCTGTAACTAAGCTAAGCACATGTGCCTACAACTTCTCAACTTTGTGAATATATCTGTCTCTCCCTTCCTTTGTTCTCCACTTCCTTATCTCCCCTCCCTTGTCTTTCCTAGATTGTAAGCTCCTTGGGGTAAGGATCTGTCTCTAATTAATGATTGTACGGCACATGGTACATTGCTGGCACTATATTAATAATAATAATAATAATAATAATAATGTTTCTGCCTCACTGTTAGGAGTCAAGTCATGGTCCAACGTCATGGAGATCCTGGAAGAAAAGGATGGGGTCGACACAGAGCTCCTGGTTTATGCAATGACCTTGGTGAACAAGGTTTGTCTTTACATGGGATTATGATTAGCTGTACTGTTTTTCCATTCAGTTTTAGTTATATATTGCACAAAGATTAGGAAGACCTAGCAAATCAGGCTGTAGCTCCAAAGATCTGAAATACAAGCATAAAGTCAACATGGATCAACCTGCGAAAAAGTACAGTTCTTCTAGTCCTATTAGCTGTGCTGCTGGTTATCAATTTTCTTCAGTCTCGCAGGGTAGCATTACAATTGAAATGAATATTCACAGTGAATACTATATTTAACAAAACTTCCAACCCAGCAAAGCAGATTTGGACCTGCTTAGTTATTTTGGTACAGTCATTTATTCTGCTTACTTCATTTCGGTGCTGTGATAATGTGTGATGGTAAAAGGCCCTCCTGTTCCAGTATCCAGAGCCACAGACAGATGCCTAGGTGATCCAGATGCTGGTCGCATTCTCACTGTAGGAGCTTTAGACAGCTGTTAACTAGAAAAGTATAGTTGTTTCGGGATTGTGTTTGGGCAAGATAGATGAAAGAACCTCAAGATGTCTTCTACTACACAGATGATTAGTATAGTAGTTGTGGACACAGGTCTGGGGTAGCAGTTTGTGGGTGATTCCATTTATCTACTTAGCTTACAGTTTTGTTCCAATCAATCTGTATGTTGGAATATCATTATATGTTGTTTGTATTTCCTTAGCACCCAAAAGTCTCAATCAGAATTTGGGCTCCATTGTGTTAATGGTATGTAAGCACATAGGAAGGCACAGCTCCTGCTCCATAGATCATATCATTTAATTTGAAACAGGACCCATCCAATGAGTGTGAGAATAAGCGTGACTGGTAATGAAATCATGTGGTTATGACAACTAGCCCTGTGCACAATATAATGGTTCTGGACATCTTAATTTTGGAGGGGTTTTAATGCACCAAGTATGATGAACTTAACAGGTCTGAGTGCTAATGAGAGTGTTTCTGTTCAAGAAGGAAAAGCCAGCACCATAGTTTTGTTTCCTTGCTTGTAGCAATCAAGGGTTTTTATTACAAGTAGTTGTTATGCTCTCTACTCAAGCATTATCCAAAATGCACACACATACCAAAAGCTCATAAAAAGTGACAAACTAGTTAGGAAATAGCTCTTACAGATTCAAGAAACAATCAAATGAGTCAGAATATATATTTATTTATTTTTAAATTGACCTTTTCAAAGAACAAAATTGCCTACACAGGGAAAATCAGGATGTGTTTAGGATTCAAATCATAATTGTCCTGTAGAGTTTTATGTAGCAGGTCAGCCTTTTGCTAACACTCTGACCTGTTAAATTAATTAATTTATTCTCAAGTTCTTGGGTTTTCTTTGACCTAATCATAATCGGAATACCAATTTACTTCTAGCATATAGTTCTTTCACAGACATTCATGGCTCCAACAGAGTAGGTAAAACATATTGGGTGTTTTTTAATGTTAAATAGATTTTTATTTTTTTAATTTGAGCAGAATTATTACAATTTAAATAGTAAGTGTTCCTTTTAAAACTAACGCTCTTTGAAATTAAATTGGAGTTTTACTCACTGTATTAAAACTTATGCTACTTATATAATTAAAATTATCACATCCATGGAAAAGTTATGCTGAATCAAAGGGATCTCCTTATTGACTAATGAATTAAAGGCTACTTTATACATATAAAATATATACATATAATCTCTGTGTATGTATATGTAAACACACACACAGAAAGTGAAAACAAATGACAGTAGCCCACATTAGCCAACATGAGCCCATGATTCTCTTACCTGTCTGTTATGTGGCTGCCAGATGTTCACCCACTTCTGCCACGGAACAGACTGGTGGCTGCTACTCAACGCATCGTCCAGAGAAGATGGTTGATCAGCATGGGCTAATCTGGCCTAACATTCGCCCTCATATCTGTTAGGTCCCACACAGTCCCTGCGCATTGCGAAGTCTGCCAGGACCGTGGACAAGGCCATGATGCTGGCAAGGATCGAGCTCAGGAGCTGCGGCCATCAGCCGTCTGTCAGGTGATGGCACAGCCACGAGAAGCTGCCACCAGCAGGGAGGGAACAAGGGACGTCACCCTTGCCCGGGTGTGGCAAGTTCCAGACCCCAGGCAAACCCCGCATAGTCTCTCCTTCCGTCCTCGTTTCCTGCCCCACGTGACAGTGGGACCTGCTTCTGGGGCAGCAGCAGTGGTGTACCCAGATGCACAGCATGTGGCATTGGCACCATCTCCACCCATGTGCTAGGTTGGGACCTACCACCCATGGGCAAGGGGGACTAGTCTGCAGGACACTCTTGGGGTGCAGCTTTGCCCGGGCAGAGCCTCTGGTTTCCCTGCACCCCAGACACCAGCAGGGGGAGCCAGGTAGGGATAACAGTGCCTTGGGGCTGGGGCCATGCATATCCCGCAGATGGGATCGCTGTAGCCCAGAGTCTAGGAGTGATCTGTCATCACCGTCCGCTTTTCACAGACTCGTTCATGCTTCTGACAGCTGGTGGCTGCTGCTTCTTGGCCGAGTCCTGCTCGTTAGTTTGGTTCCACAGCTCAACCCAGGGCGTGGGAGCAGTGTGGTGGCTGCAAGGGAGGCTGCATGTCTGTTCTGTTTTCTATGACGGCCCAGTGGGTGGCATCTGCATTGCAGCTCCACAGGTTGGGGAGGGGATCCGACTGCTCTCTCATATGTTTTCATGCATACATGCACAAACACAAACATGCAAGAATCAGTGAAGGAAATAAAATCTTGAATATTGAGGACGGCTTTATAAATATGGCACAATATGTCCGTAACAGGATGGTGCCCTTGCCCACAGTAAGTCCATGCAGGTTTAGGGCCCACACAACAGTCTCACTCAGGGAATTAGCTCTGTGTGTATTTATTTGCAGTATCCTCTTCCATACATCCCACCAAGCAGCCCCTGTCTGCTATTAGGCTTTCAGCCTGGGCTTCACTTCCCCAGCAAGCCCCTAACACTCACAGTCTCTCCAACCAGGCTTCCCCAGCTCTGGCTATCACACAACCCCTTTGTCAGTTCCCTCTGCAGAGTCCTTTAGAGGCGCTCACACACTAGGTACTGCTCCATCAGCAGCCCAGACAGAACTGCCTCTCGCTGGCTCTGCTGCTTCCTTGTGTAGCTTGGGGCCACACCCAAACATAGCCACTTCCTGTCTGCAGCCATTTTATAAGCAACCTGTGGCCATTTTGACTTCCCTTCAGGATACAGCAGTCTCTTGTGGCACTTCCCTGCCACACACCTCCCCCGTGGAGGAGATAGACCTATCTCTGATAGGCTGTCTTACATTAGTCCCACCAACATTCATTTCATTATTACATTTATATGTTCATCATTTAACAGTTGTCACCAATATCATGTTATCCCCTCACATACACAGGGTTTTAACATTCCAACACCGGGCTTTAGCAACCCACGATCATGTTGCCTCTCCCGGAGACTTATTTGGTCTCTACCCGAGACTCTTCAGTTAAGGTTTAGTGCTATGCCCAAGAGTTCCCCACCCCACATTTGTCTCTTACTCCTCTCTGGTGATACCATCCATGCATGGGTCACACCCTATACTTTTAAAGAGCTCTCTGCTCATTTCCTTATAGAGCTCTCCGCTCTTTTAACATGATATAGGACTGTGCCCAGGGGTCCCACCCCGTATTTCATCATTTTAGGGCTATGCCCAGGGTTCTCAAGCAACAAAGCTCTCAGCTCTCTTTGAGACCCTTCCCAAGGGTAGGAGCCAGGCCCACCCAGCCTTTCCCAGCCTAGGACCCTTGCTCAATTGTTTTCTCTCTTTTATTCAGCTGCCTCTCCCAGACTCTCTCCTTACTTAGTTTGCCATTTTCCATCAGAGCCAGACTCACTAGCTCCTGATCTTCCCCATCTGACTCCTTCGAGTCCTCGTACTTTGTAACAGTCCTTCTTAGTTCTTCTAGCTCCGCAGGAAGGTTCACATTCAGTTTAACTGCAAAGTCCAGCTTTCTAAAGACCATTTCCAGCCATCTCCCAAGAATCTCAGTTTGAGAGACTTGATCTTTTCTCTCTCCTTTTTGCAGGCTGACAGTCTCATTTCCCCCTGTCAGGACTCTCTGTCCTTCCATTAATTTCTTTTCCTGGGTCCTCTGGCCTGTCTCTTTTCTAGGGGTTCTCAGCCCTGGCTGTCAGTCCTTTCAGCCCTGGGTACTCTTCCCTCTGGCTGGCCTTCTGCTGGCCTTTTTCTCTGGTGCTCTCACCCTTCTCTCTCTCTTTTTCCTCTGGACCTTCCTCTCTGGTGTGATGGCTGCCACCCCTGTGCCCCCCGAAACCCCTTTGGACAGGGGGTGGGTCTATACCCTTGCTCTAGACAGGAGCCAAAAGAGAGAAGGGTTTTTCTCACCTCTCCCTCTATGCGTGGCTCTCTGTCTCCCCACACCTCCTATCTACTTCCCACTCCAGGGACTTCCCCCTTGACAGCTTCAGTCCTGGTAACCACCCCGCCTTACCTCAGGTCACGGGGTGTTTCATAGACCTTCTTGGGTCCCTTGTTGAGGAGAGTGACATCTTCAGCCACCATCTTGGACCTCCTTTAGCTTCCCCCTTCGTTGCTGCCACCCAGGCGCTTAAAAAGCTGCACCGGGCCCACCATCCCTGGGCGCCCTCCAGTGACATCACTGGTGGCATGCAAGGGGCTGGTGCCACCACCTGTGAGGCCGCCCTTCTCAGGCTCTTCTTGCTGTGGTGCTGGCCCCAGGATCCACCTTCTTGAGGCTCCTGACCCCACTGGGTGAGTTGCAAGGCTCCTCAAGGTGCAGGAGATTGGGCCCCCTGGGGTGGTCAGACAAGGGGGCCCACCTCCCCATCATCACATCTGGACAAGCCCTTTTTAAGTGCCCTTCCCCATGGCACACCCGACACAGTAGTCTTCCTTACCTGGCTTCACCCTTGACCCAAGCCAGAGCCAAGTCCTTGGTTTCACTTCTTTCTGGACTATGCTGTCTCTCTCTTTGTGGGCACGTCCTTCTCAGGTTCCCCACCTTATAACAGTACCAATACCTAATTACAGGCTCATCAATCCCAGCATATGCATACTCCCCCCCCCCCCCGCCTCTGGAACCTCGGAGTTCAAGACCCTCTTTCAGTCTTTAGGAAGACTTTGCACATGCCCCAAATGTCCACATCCCCAGCATAGTCTTGGGACACATACATAGGGTCCCCTGTACCTCCTTTCCCACACTATCTCCTCATCTGGGGTCCTCAAGTCTCTAGCTGATTGGGTATGTGGTCCTGCCCTTCTCCAGGCGTTCTGCTGAAATTCAGGTTCCACATATCCCCACAACCTGCTCCAAGGTCTTTGGCTATGGTGCACTCCTCCAGCCACCATCTTGTGTTCTCTGCCTCCTGGTCTCACGAATATCGTCTTCTAGCCTGTGCTGACCATACACTCAAAGGCTGACCATGCACACAGGCTGTTCCTCTCTGTCTCCTACTCTGGGCACAGTCCTTCTTCAGCAGCCTCCCTGTTGCAGGTCACACACACCCCTTTTATACAGTCAGCATGATAGCTAGTGTTAGAGTTGCCTGCATTCTCCACCACTTTACAACAGGGTGGTGCTTGTACACAGTAAGTCCATGCAGGATTAGGGCCACACAACTGTCTCACTCCGGGCTTCCCCCAGCAATGGCTATCATACCAACCCCTTTGTCAGTTTCTGCTGCAGAGTCCTTTAGAGGCGCTCGCACACTAGATACCGCTCCATCAGCAGCCCAGACAGAACTGCCTCTCACTGGCTCTGCTGCTTCCTTCTGTAGCCTTGGGCCATTCCCCAAACACAGCCACTTCCTGTTGGTGGCCATTTTGTCAGCAGCTCGTAGCTATTTCCCCTCAGGATACAGCACTCTCTTCTTGCACTTCCCTGCCACAATGTCATTCATGTGCTATAATTACTAGTCTTCAAAACAGGCAAGTGCAGACTATGTGACCATGTAGGGTTCCATGTGTTTTGGGGGTGGGAGGGCAGAGTGGTCTCTAATTTATGGAGTCCAAGAATAAACTTTCAATGACAAAATGAGAACAATAGGTATTGGCAAAGAATATGGACCCCAAAGGTCTCTCATACTATGACCCCTGACCTATGGTGCCTATGAATAAACTAGAAACATCATCATGATAGTCTGACTGAGATGATGAGCCAGATCCAGTCGAGCTAGGGATGCCAGCCCCGTGCAACAACAGGGCCTTGTGTTAGATTGGTGGGGAAAGAGCAGCAGGAAATATTGTCACCTTTACTTTAACAGTGATGACTGTCAAGTATTCCTATGGCAGGAAGGGATCCATACAGCCATTTTCCCTGACTTTGCCTCTAGTACTGTTCCCAATCCACCAAAATAATATTTGGGAACTTAACTACCATTACAAATAGAAGTATCCGCTGCAGGAAAGTTGAGTGCCCATGGACATGTATTTGGCATTGGGGTTTTAGTATAAAAAACACTGACAGTCTTTACAGAAAAGTGATGAGTGGGTTTTATTTTTTTCCAGATACTGGCCCATTCAGTTATCTTGCTCTTTCCTATTCATGATTGCATAATATACCTGTGCAAGCTACAGCAATTGGCTACATGGAAAATGAATATAATCAGGGCCGGCCCCAGGCATGTGCCACATGTGCAGCTGCACATAGCCCCATAGCCAGCAGGGCCCCTGCCCTTGCTTGGCTGGGCAGCAGGCTGCAGCCAGCTTCTCCCCCAATAAGTTCTCCTGGCTCTGGTCCCCATCCCTCACCTGCCTTTGCCTCCTAGTAGTACTGCTGAAGCAGCAGGACACAGGAACACGAATCGGACTGGGAGATAAAACAGTTCATTTACAAACAACTCCCCATGTGAGTGATCAGAAGGTTATTACCTTGTAAAGAAGGTTCTTTGAGATAGTTCCGAACATTGTCACAACTAGGTTGTGCATGCTCACCCTATTCAAGTAATAGACCATGTATGGTCTCGAGCTCCTCTAGTATAAAAAGCACTCTCCCCCTCAGAATGACAGTTCCTTCCAACCCTTTCTAGGAATATAAGAAAATTCCATGCGGGGCTGGAAGGGTGGGTGTTGTGAATGTTCGGAGCCATCTCAAAGAACCTTGTTTACAAGGCAGCAACCTTCTGTTCTTCAAGTGGCTCCTCACAGGCCATTTTTACATGGCTCCGCCGGGTGGGTGGGGTCCGTGGGCACACTGGTGTGTGGGTGGGGCATGCACACGGCCTCACACGCATCCCCACTCACCCCTCACTCATCCACACCCACGGAGTAACCCGGTTGCTCCATGCGTGGGGATGAGGGAGGGAGGTGAGTGGGGATGCGTGTTAGGCGAACGTGCACGCACCCCCACTCACCATGGGTGCGTGCACCACATTGTTCACGGGGCTCCCCCACCCATGAACACACAGAAATCTGCGTGTTCATGGGTGGGAGAGGCCCGTGTAAAAAGGGCCACATTCTCACACTGTCTTACTTATATTACCTTAGATAGTAATTTAGGATGTAAACTGGTTTATATTTGCAGATTTTCCAATATAGAATAGAATCTGCAAATATAAACCAGTTCAGTTGTGTCCCCATAATCAGTTCATGCTGCCCCCACACCATAACCAGTTCAGTTGTGCCACCGCCCCCATATAATCAATTCACGCTTCCCCCCACCCAAAACCATTTAATTTGTGCCCCCGGGGCAGCATGAATTTATTATATGGGGGGCGCAAATGAACTGGTTATGGGGTGCGGGTTTAGATATAGATATAGACACACGCACTGATGTGGTAAGCAACATAACAGTGCCACAGTCAAGAATGCTCTGGATCCCCAAGGGATACTGACACTCACTATAATCTATATACTAATGAAAGGAAAATGACTGTGAACAGGGATTTATTTACTAGCTAAAATGTTTAGCTAGTAAATAAATTGCATAATATATTTACTTTATTTATATATATTTACTTTATTTATATATTTATATATATATATATATATATATATAATCTTTTCATGGCATAATGCGCTTAATAGGCTAGCTGCATTTTGGGTGTCTTGTGTGTTTTATAGCTGCACCTCTAGACTGGTCGCACCATGTGCGTGCACAAGGCACAGGTGGCACCGGCAGCAAGAAGCAACAGGCCCTGGAGGCCAGGCTGGCTAAGCTGACTCCCTTCCCCCAGTAAGGCAGTGGACGCAGTCAGTCTCTCTGTGCCTGCCTCCACTGCCCACCCGGCTGCCCCTGCAGTGGAACCACTCCTGGGAAGTAGTGGTAGACTCTCGGCTGGGGAGGTGGCCCCCTGGGAAGCATTGGGAGGCCATGCTTGTCTATGGCTGCTCAGAGGGGTGGAGAATGGGAATCCTTCCTGTCCAGAGGGAGTACATTTTATGTAAATTTACACATTTGCATAATTAGGTGGGCCCTAATTATGCAAATTAGGCCTCGCACCAAAACTTCGCACATGGCCTCACAAACCCTGGGACCGGCCCTGAATGCAATAAAAGCCCCTTTATCCAAACCACTTTGACCCATATCTTTCCTTATTCCTGATATGCGTTATATGTCCCCAGCAACTCTCTAAAACAGTGAATACCATTACAGTGGAACCCCATTTACCTGGATGAAAAGCATATCCGGCTCCTCCCCTTAAAGCCCCTCTCTTCCTGCATGATTTTGTATGAGATATCAGAATTTTCCTTTTCTTTTATAAAGTTGTTCCCTGCGTTTTTAGGCATCCATGTGCTCTAGTGATTCCCGATCTTTACTTGTGGCAGGTTCTTATTTTAGACTCAGTTCTTGTTAGTAAAAAATTTTCCCCGCTGTCTGGGCAGTTTGGGTATGATGAATCCCGCACTGGTGCAGGGGGGTTGGACTAGATTACTCTTGAGCCCTATCACCCTCTTCCAGCCTTTCTGCTCTATGCTTTACTGAACCAGAATGCTTTCACTACCCAAGGCCTTACATTCTGTTTCTGAATCTGACAGCTGATGTTTCAGTGCTGAAATCCAGGGCCGGCCTTACTGTGGGGCGGCCCGGGGCAGCTGCCCTGGGCACCACTCCCAGAGGGACCCCGCGCTGCTTGACCTGCAGCCGGTCCTGGTGGCCGGCTCACCACCAGCCTGTCTGAGCCTCTGCCCTGCCCTGCCCTTGGCAGTAGCAGGCAGTCTGGGTGGTGGGGGAGGAGCTACCGCCGCCCCAACCACCCGCCTGCCTGGGTGCCTCACTGCCAGTCCATCTGCTCCTGCTGTCCCCATAGCACCGCTTGCCCGCGTCACCCACCGGCGCTGTTGCTGCTGTTAGCTAGCTACCTGTGGCTGAATCTCCCTCTGTAGTCGGTGGCATGCGCACGTCGGGGCCAGCCATTTCCTGGATCTGGCATGCTGGGGAATGAAGTCCCAGCATGGTAAATACAGGAAATGGCTGGCTCCGGTGTTTGCATACGCACGGTGGCACACAGCCAGCGGGCAGCGTGGAACCTCCAGTAGTAGCATTGCGGCACGCCAGGCAGCAGCAGACAGTGGTAGGTGTGCGCGGGCAGGGGGGTTGGCCAACGTGAATGTGTGTGAGCAGCATGTAAGTTTGAATGTGTGTGTGTTTGAGTTTGAATGAGTGTCAGTGTGTGTGACTGCATGATTTGGTTTGAGTGTGTGAGAGAGAATAGAGTTGGTCTGAATAAGTGTGTGCATGTATGTGTGCTTGAATGAGTACGTGTGCGTGACTGGGCGTGAGTTGGTTTGAATGAGTGTCAGAGAGAGATGGGAGCTTGTGTGAGAGAGAATGACTGTGTTTGAAGGAGTGTGTGTGTGTGACTGCGTGTGAGTTGGTTTGAATGACTAGGGGGTCTTTCAGACGTTCAGTTTTTTTCAAATTAAATCATAATTCGAATGTATCATGCACGTCTGAAGTCCCTAATGCGAATTATTGTGGTCAATATCGCACTAAAGAAATCCGAATGTCAAAGCTACTCAAACCTTTTTGGTGTCTGGTTTCAATAAATCCGCACTTTACAGCAGTGTGAAAGCAACATCGCAGTGGTTTTAACTGGTGCGAAATATTTTCTGCATGTGAATGCAACCGTGCTTCCAAGTGCGCTGTTTTACTCCTGCCCATACCGGAAGCAGTGAGACCAGCTGGGGCCCCACACTTGCCTCGCTGGGGGCAGGCTGCAGCCAGCTTCTCCCCCCAGAGGTTCTTTTGCCTCCCCTCCATGCTTCCCATCCTCTTCCATCATCTGCCTCTGCCTCTGCCTCCTAGTAGCGCTGCAGCAGTAGCAGCAGCGGGACACCTGCACTCCGATCGATCGGATTGTGAGATAAAGCAGAAGGTTGCTGCCTTGTAAACAACATTCTTTGAGTTGGCTCCGAACATTCTCACAACTGGGTTGTGCATGTTCACCCTATTCAAATAATAGACCACATGATGGTCTCAAGCTTCTCTAGTATAAAAAGCACTCTACCCTTCAGAAGGACCGTTCCTTCCAACCCTTTCTAGACATACAAGAAAAAAAAATCCATGCGGGCTGGAAGGTTGTGTGTTGTGAGAATGCTCAGAGCCATCTCAAAGAATGTTGTTTACAAGGCAGAAACCTTCTGGCTCCCCACAGGTCACTTCCTGTAATTGAACCGCACTGAGCAGCCCAGTAAGCACGCACTACAAGAAGATCTGAATGCGTTATTTCGCTGTAGTTAAAACCGGTATGGCATGCATGTGAATGCAACAGGACTTGTTAACAGCAAACTATTGAGAACCGAATTTTTTAAAATCCAGATAATTGCTGCACGTGTGAATTCGCCCTAAGTGTGTGTGTGAGACTAGAAAGTTAGTTTGAATGAGTGTGTGTGAGCTTGAATGAGTGCATGTGCTTGAATGAGTGTGTGTGAGAGAGAATGAATGTGTGTGAGAGAGAAATGAGAGCATGTGTGTGAGGGTAGTGTGTGTGTAAGAGAGAGGTAAGAGTGGGTGGGTGGGGCCCTGTCTCTTATACACATCTAGATGTGTATAAGGAATGAATGTGTGTGTGTGTGTGTGTGTGTGAGAGAAAGAGAGAAATGAGAGCATGTGTGTGAGGGTAGTGTGTGTGTAAGAGAGAGGTAAGAGTGGGTGGGTGGGGAGGGCCAGGGGGAAAGCAAGTGGAGCTGTAGAAAGTGGGTGGGGCCATGGAAAAGTGGGCAGAGCTGTGGAAAGTGGGCGGGGTAGCAGAAAGTGGGCAGAACTGAGGCGGCCCCACATTTTGTCTTTGCCCTGGGCCCCGCTATTTCTAAGGCCAGCCCTGCTGAAGTCTCATATGAGAACAACTCATATGAGACTTCATATGACTGGCCTCAGCTCAAATAATGACCCCCTTTGATCAGCTGGGAGCCCTCTCTGACACATGCCATCAGTGTGCAGTGGCCATGCAGCAAGAGGGCGCAGAGAGACATTCTTGGTGGCTGCTCCACACTTAAGAAATTCAATTTTCTTGGAGGTGTGCCAAAGCCTGAACCTGTGCCTTTTCCACAGGCAGTGTAAGATTTTCTTGTTTGGCCAAGCATTTGTCAGATGGGGATAGTGTTTGGGGAGAGTTTTTAAATGATTTTACTGATTTTTTTAATGCAATTGCACATCTGCAGGAACTTGTGTTCACTGTACTTTCCCCATTACCACCAATGGGGAAAATGAAGTGAACACGGGTCCCTGGATATCTGTTTGGTGTTGTGTTGTAACCTTAGTCCATGCAATGGCCAGGATAGAAGTTTATATAACTATAATACCAGATAAGCCACCTTTGAAACTGCTTACCTCAAAGCAGCATTCTTGTTGTCAATGGCACTACCCTGGAATAAGTGATTCCAGACCGTAGCCCTCATGTGTAGAGAGCAGCACTAAACCAAGAAGTTTATTTGAGTTCCATTCACCATTGCTCTGCACCTTGTATGTACTTACACTTCCAAACTGAGTGCAGAGTACGGCCATGATGCTACTAAATCACACTGGGAATGTTTTTATCACCCTCTTTGCACTATGCAGGCTGCTGGTCAATGGGCAATATGGCCTATTTGTGCCAAATGTCTCAAAGTGTTTCTCAAACTCTGTCATGACCCCCTCATGGGTTCTTACGTCACATCTGTATGCCAGGGCATGCGCAGCTCCAGGACTGGTGTGAATCGCAGGGAGCCAGGATCAGGGCAGACAAACAGGTGGGAGCCGGGCAGAGAGTTGGCTGGGAGCTGGGGGATGGGCAGCAGTATCATGTAACATATATAACATGGCAGCATGCTTAATTCAGGGCTGACAAAGATGGCATAAGCATGAAAAAATTGGGAAACGCTGCTCTAAACATAATACTTGGCTCTTCCATGAAATTGTAAGAACCAATTGCTCCCCTGCCAGTCATTCTGAGTAGTGGGCTGTGATAGCATCTTCCAGTATGAGGAATGTATCACTTTGTATAAATCCCCTAATCATTCTGTTTGTACTATGAGAAGTACGGTTATACGATTTTTGTTAGTTCCAATTGAACGTTTAGATACGGTGGTGTATATATCAATGTATTTGTATTTTGTATATTGTTATGGCCATGTGGCTTGCAATAAATTTAATTTGATTTGATGATCACTTTGTTCAGCATGGGGAGTTTGACAGCAAAATTTGTGTGTGGGGACAGAGGAAGGGAGCAGCAAGATGTTTTATGCCCAGGATATGAAAATAACTAGGGCCAGTGCTGAGACTGAGCAACATGCGCTTTAAGGCTCCACTATTCAGTGCTGTGCTGCTGTAAGCCCCAGGGATCAGAGCTTAAGCGAGCAACCAGTACTTAAGGACTTAAAGACAGGAGGTGTATGGCAGGGGATGCTTTTGCTGGCTTAGCATCAATCGGCTCTGCAGCTCAACATTATTCTCCTTAAGGCCTAGGAGACGCAAATTGGTAAGAAGCCAATTTTTGCCTTATTCAGATAAAAAAAAAAAATCTCCCTTTTTGCTTATGCTTTTGTTCCTGTACTTTATACCCTAACAGTGCTCTTTACGTCGGCAGTTAAATAGAGTCAGGGAGGAACCAAATATATATATATTGTAAATGTCATATGATCTTTTTTTCTAAAACCCTGCTTGTTAGCAATACCTGATGCAGGTTTTGGAAGTAATTCTTTGTTTTTTGTTTTTGTTTTTACGTATTACACCAAGCAGGGAGGTAGAGCAGAGTTTTCCAAACTATGGGTTGTGACAGTTGCAGTATCTGTGGATAGGGTCATAGATATTGATATTGATATTTTGATAGATATTGAGTGTACTTGGCATGTTTTTGCTGCTGTCTGGGTGTCAGGATTATTTCTAACTCTTAAAATAGGGTCATGCAGGCAAAATGCTTGGGAGGAGGCACTGGAGCTAGATTTTCCAGAACCGTAGACTGTATTATACACATCACCATTTGCAAATTCTCGTAAAGTTTTGTTTAATTCTTTTTAAAACAAATAGATTTACAATGTTTTCCCTTTGATTGCTCAGACCTTGTCCGGGCTGCCAGATCAAGACTCTTTCTACGACGTTGTGGACTGTCTGGAAGAGCTGGGCATCGAAGTTATTTCTCAGAGACACTTGAACAAGAAAGGAACAGACTTGGACTTAGTCGAGCAATTTAACATTTATGAGGTAACATAACATGCCCTGTTTTATGCATCTTACAGCTTGCACAGACTTCAAAGCTTGGTTGGAGAGGGGAATAATGTAACCTGGGTGAAACTTGGTTATCTATTTTATTTTAAGAGAAAAACATCTGGTTGTTAGAAGTGCTATCCACATTCATGTATGTGGCCTGCTATGGTACATGGCTCCATGCAATGAAAATGTGTTCCATGCAAGACATTGGTAATAATACTTCAAGGTGAAACAACACATTTACTGGGCTCTTTAGGTACAGTCTTGCCTGAAATTAAAATCCTTTTCAGACTGGTAGTTACACATCAAACTTCCAAATTCAGTAAAAGGTCTTCCCATGTGCAAAAGCATTCAGCACACACAGAGTTCAGCCGAGATCAGCTCCCCTTGTATAGCTCTCTGTGAGATTGCCTTGTTTATGAGTTTATACTGGAAGGAGTCCTGCCTCCGCTTGCAGCCATTGGGTAATGAATGACTCCATACTCACCACTGAAGCATAAAATAACCACTTGTGAAATATTTTTGTACAAGATAGGATATTTAGTTTCTTAACAGTTAGGCCTTTCCTTTAAAATAAAATGGAGAGCGGCATAGGATGCATTTGAGAGCTTGTGTAGTGTTGTGTAGTGTAGTGAGATCCAGTATGGTGTAGTGGGTAAGGTGCTGGATTTGGAGCTGGGAGACCAGGGCTTGAATCTCACCCCAGCCAATGAACTCACTGCATGGCCTTGGGCAAGTCACAACCTCTCAGCCTCAGTTCCCCATTGTAAAATCGGAATGTGTGTGTGTGTGCGTGCCTGTGTTCCCCTCATCCTTGTCCATCTTAGATTGTGAGCCCACTGGACAGGGACCTGTCTCCAAAGTCTGTGACTATAAAGTGTGCAGATGCCTAGTAGCACTATAGAAATGGGTAGTAGTAGTAACGTTACTGTGCGGTGAAACAAAATGACTTTTTTACTAGAGACATTGAACCTGAGTGGGTTTTTATTCACACCCCTTTTACAGCAAAATCCCATTGAATTTAGTGGAATAACTCCTGCTTTATGCCAGATATGTAATGTCATTGGTTTATGTAGAGACCCTTAATGTCCACTAAGTCATACCACATTTACAGAATCATGAATGGTGCAAAGCAAATACATAGGGAGCACTAGTATTTACCCCTTCTGAAAATAATAGAACTTGGGGATCTCCTACGAAATTAACTGAGAGAAGGATCAAAACAAACTATTTTTGTATTAATTATTAATTATTATTATTATTATTATTATTACTATTATTATTATTATTATTAAATTCAACCTACAGTTATTCTGTGGAACTCATTGTCAGAAAATGTTGTGAAGAACAATAGCATAGCTATGTTCAAAATAGGATTTGATAAGTTCCTAGACTTTGGGGATAGATCTTATAAAGGCTGTTAGTCAAGTTTGATCGGGGATGTGAGACCTTTAACTAGTTAGCAGGAAAAGGATCACTCAGTTATGAACTGTTCTGCACGTCTGTAAAACCCGAAGCTGCCACTGGCAGAGACGCGGTGCTGGGCTAGCTGAAGCAGTGTGAATCTTCCTTTGTTATGCCTCTGAATGGAGTCACACCGCTCCCCTGGCTTCATGAAGAATAAGGCCAAGAGGTGTGAACTCTGATTTTTCAAGTTGACTCTGAAGATATAAGTTGACTGAGCAGGTCCTCTTCACTCTGGTCTGAAAGCCTGTTGAAGTTGTTAAGGTGGATCTAGCCACTTATTAATCTGCTCATAATTAGAGTTGAAATTAATATCTGTGGTGAATATCATATCTGATGATTTTGCCCACTTTTAATCAGATCCGGTGAAATGAATGCAAATGACTATTCAGTTCCTTCTTCATTTCTGGACGCTAATATCCCTTTTCGTTATTTTGGTTTGGTTATTTTGGTCACTTCAGCGTTAGTGCATAGTGCCAAAACAAAGTAATTGAAATGCCGAATCAAAATACTCCCCCTCAAAATGAATATGTGAATATTGTTTCCATAGTGAACTATTATTTGGATTTGGTGGCTTATCTGAAAATGCAAATAATATATGTGAATACAAAACCATCTATTTGTTTCTGTTCTACTTATCATGAAAGCTACATTAAGACTGACTAACAAAGCTGTGAAGTAATGGGCAGTGTGTAACAGACCGCGTGAAAGAAAATTGGGACCCCATTCCAATAGAATGGGGGTCTCCAACTCTAATAGCTGTGGATTTGTTGAATTGACCAGGGGGTTGGACTAGATGAACTCTGAGGTCAGTTCCAACTCTAATTCTATTAGAATAGTGAGGCATGATTTTCCTTCGCGAAAACTATGTTGGCTCTTTCCCATTATGTCATATTTATCAATATGCCCAATAATTTTGTTCTTCACAACTGTCTCCACCATTTTACCCAGCACCAACATCAGGCTCACTACTAGTCTGTAGTTTCTAGGATTGCCTCTGGTGCCTTCTTAAAAAATTGGCATTACATTTGCTACCCTCCAGTCCCCAGATACAGAAGCAGAATTTAGTGATAAGTTACAAATTACCAATAGTAGTTGCACAATTTTATATTTGAGTTCCTTTAGAACTCTTGGGTAAATATCATCAGGTCCTGGTGACTTGTTACTATTTAATTTGTCAGTTATCTTTAGTACTTCTTCTAGAGTCATGATGATTTATGACAGTTCTTCAGATTCATCACCTACAAAGAATTGTTCCAGCATGGGTATCTCCTCAGCATCTTCTGTAGTGATGACCAAAACAAAGAATTCATTCAGCTTCTCTGTAATTGCCTTGTCATCCCTGGGTGCACCTTTCACCTTCTGGCCAATTAATGACCCAATCAACTCTCTAGCAGGTTTCCTGCTTTTGATGTACTTGAAAAAGTTTTTATTATTAGTTTTTGCATCTTTAGCAAGTTGCTTTTCAAATTCACTCTTAGTGTGCTTTATTAACATTTTACTTCTAACTTGCCACTGCTTGTGCTCTTTCTTATTTTCCTCATCAGGACTAGCTTTCTATTTTTTAAAGGATGTTTTTTTTGTCTTTAATGACCTCCTTCACATCACTGTTTAGCTATGCTTGGTCCTCTTGCTACTTTTTTTTAATTTGTGGAATACATTTAATCTGGGCCTCCGAGATGGTGTTTTTAAAGTTTCCACGCCTCTTGCAGACATTCAGTCCTCACAACTGCTCCTTTTACTTTTGCTCTAACTAGTTTCCCTCTAACTAGTCTCCTCATTTTTGCATAGTTCCTCTTTTTCAAGTTAAATGCTACCATGGTGGTTGTATTTGCCATTCTCCCCCTATAAGCATGTTGAATTTGATTATATTATGATCACTATTGCCAATGGTTTCCACCACTGCTACCCATTGCACAAGATCTTGCCCTCCACTTAGGACTAGATCTAAAGTTGCTCCTCCTCTTGTAGGATCCAGAACTAGCTGCTCCAAGAAGCAGTCATTTAGGGTATTTACAAATTTTATCTCTGTATCACACCCCAACATGGCATTCACTCTTTCAATATTAGGGTACTTGAAGTCACCCATTATTATTGTGTTCCAACTTTAGTCTCCTTAGCAGGAGATTCTAACTGATGAACAATCAGTTTTGTCTACACCTGGTAGGGGGAAGTGAAGGGGACGCACACAGAACTGGTCATTCTCAGCTTTAACATTAGCTGCCCTAGGCAGCAGGCGTCGGGAAACCCCAGCCTACAGGGCAGATGGAGGTGGGGAACCACAGAGAGAAGGGGAGTGGTGGAGGCAGGGTTCATGAAGAATACAGTGGCCACCAGAGGAAAAGAGGTGAGGGGTCACTGTGACAGGAGGGCCAATGCAGGGGAGAGTGAGGCTGCCAGGAATGACAGGAGGGCAGGGCTGCCAGAGCAGGAGATGCAGGGATCACCTTGTGTGGGTACGACTGGGCACAGAACTTACCGGAGCGGGCAGGGTTCATCAGAGCCTGGTGCAAGACACACCTACTAACAGAGCACTAAACTGGGCCTGCCAGGGCCCACCTCCCCATTCCAGCATGTCCCCACCCACTAAAATAAGCTGTGACCACCCCCACATCTGTTGACCCCTACCTCTCCTGCTCTGGCAACTCCCCCACTCTCATGAGCCCTGGTGACTCCCCTCCCTTGCTCCAGTGACACAAACCATTGTGCTCACTGACGCCTGCCTGCTCACTCTCCTTTTTGAGCCCAGTTTAAGAACTGGTTTGGCCAATCCAGGCTGAATTGGCTGAACATCACCACCTCAAATGTAAGGGTCTTTGTACCTCTATCACACGAGGAACAGCAATAAGAGAATGTGGCTACTAGCTAGCAATGGCTCTAGTAGTGGTGAATACAATAAAAGTTAGTTCTGCTGGAAGTGATGAATTTTCAAAGTTGGAGATGGCTTGTCACTCCCCAGACATTTTAATCCAAATAGTCAAAATATTTTAAAACTAAAAGCAAAGGTGTTAAAAATCTCCCTAAGCGTTTCCTTGCGTTCCTTCCAGATGACGCTGAGGCATGAAGATGGGGACGAGACGGCTGATCATCCACCCAGTGGACGCAAGGACAGAAGAAGAGCCAGCCTTGGCTCGAGCGAACGAAGGGGGATAGAGCGCAGGAGAAGCCGGAGACATTCAGCCCAGAGTGTGAAAAGCACTTTGTCAGCTCCCGCCAGCCCCTGCAGTCAACCGAGCCCCAGCTATATTCTAGGCCATGGGCACCATATTGAAGATCTCAGTGAGAAGTAAGTGCTTGGAGACAGGAAGCATTGTGTTTCTTCCATTCTTGAACTGTCTCATGATGTTGGTTACCCATTATCAAGTGTGATCAGTCATAATTCTCATGCTGTTTCTTCCCCCCCTGCCCCCCCCCCCAAGCTTCTTTATTCTGTTCGTAACTTTTCTTTTGATGGAAATTCTCTTAAATAACAAAAGCCTATCAGGGTTTAAAAATAAAAATATCTGCTGATTGCTTGATTTTCTTAATCTTACCACCTTCAAGATGCAGATGAGGATACGGTAGGGTTAGTTTTCATAATAAACCTGGTCAGAGAACTTCTGGGCCTGAAATTCTTTAACAGCCTTTCCTGTAAGATCAAGAAAATAAAAATAGGGCACATTGCAACAAACAGTGTTAAAGCAAAGTAACTACTTTGATTAAATCAAAGTAGTAACTACTTGATTTAATTAAATCAAAGTAATTACTCCACATTGGTGCTGTTCTCACTGCAGCCGCAAACAGATGTAGTTATTTTGCTATCTCCCCCTAATGGTCATGACAATGTTACCCTTCCCTTTGTTCCTTAAAATAAAGGCTTCACACTATAGTTATTTCAAAGTGATGGGGAGTATGTGTTCCTCATTTTTCAGGATTATTTTCTTCTCTTCCTACTCCTAAATAACTTCAGTTTAGAGCTCTTAATATGTGATCTTTCCCATGTGCCTGCCTATGGGTTGCCCTTATATACATATTAGTTCCTGAAAAGAGCGAGTTCCCTAGGTCAACCCCTTCCCTATCAGCCCCACAGGTGCATGTTAACTCCTTGTGCTTTCATCCTGCTACAATAAGCGTTAATTCACTCAAGCATACATGCCTGGCATTATGATACTTCATAACTTCCAGATAAAAACAAGATTTTGTAGTAAAGAGATCCATTTAAGAAAAGGAATATTAATAAAATACCTGATTTCTCCATCAGTGGAAGGGCACAGTCAGCATAAGATAAAATTTCCATAACTGGGATTTTGCTAACACTTATTTATTGACTTTCTTTACATTATAATAAATTGACAGAATTTCCATCCAACATATGCACGTAGCAGAAAATTCTACAAGTGTGATTGTAAGACCCAAGAGGTTTTCTTACACCAATTCCATGGGAGGATAACTATTAGTTGCATGGTTCGAATGAGTTTGAGACATTTTCTGCTTACAGCATTTACGTTCGTATTTTCGTTAAAAACAGAGCTACTGTTATGCACGGATGTGGTCTTATATAACTTAATGAGGTGCAACAACGGCCAGTTAGGAGAGGAATTATTGGAGAAAGTTGAGTCATTCTCCTTAGCTGGTCATTTAAGCCAAATATATTTCATGCACTGAGATATCTGCAGCTGTATGAATTATCCAGGGACATTAGTCCCTGTACAGTTAAGGCGTGTAGCAATATTAATTATAATACACAAACATTCTGTTGCTTATAACATAAAGATGATTTATTCTATCATTTTAATAATTTGCATAGCAGATCTTTTGGGTGAGAGGGTGAAGGTGGGAAGATTTCAGCCAGATCCCATAAAAAACGAGTGAGATACAGCTGCTTAGAAAGTGCAGGCTGGGGAGCATGTTGTTAAATTGTTCCGACCGCTTGAAACTGAACAGCCTTCGGGGTTTTAAAAGCCTGTTTGTGAAACTGACAAGCTTGTAGAAAATGAAAGCCTACCAGCCAGCGGTACCCTTCCTTATTTATTAGTTTTTAAATGGAGTGTAGTTTTAAAGTTATAAGATTTTGAAACTCCGCTTTAGGCTATGGGAGGGCTATGGGACAGAAAGTTATGCAGGGTATGTGCAGATGCCCAGCGGGGAGGCAGGGGAGTTTCTCCTTCCTCTCTGTTTGTCTCCTTGGTGGAGCTCGGGGCAACTGTCCCCTGAGGTTTGGGGTGTCAGAGGGGATGCCAGTTTGGGGGAAGGGGCTGCTGCAGCTGGAGATTTGGGGGGAGGGGCTGTTGCAGCTGGAGACATCGTCAGGAGGGTTTTGGGGAAGGAGCTGCTGGGGGGCATCTGCTCACTTAAACTTGGTTTTTCTGTGCTTTAGTGTTTGAGATCCAGGCCCTAATCCTGGAACTGGAAAGGGATCACACAAAAACTCGCTGAAGGCTGTGTTTAGCTCCTGGGCCTGAGATTCCTCACCTCCTCATGGAGGCTGCTGATTGTGTGGGGATTGTTTCATCTATGTTTGATCAGTTGAATCTATATTTGAATTGAACGTCTGTATTGAGGGTGTACTGATGGATTAAAGATAACATACAGGCATCTTCTGGAGGGGGTGTAAGACCTTTTTATTTGGCAGGCAGGGATAGAGAATGGGGGATTTGGTGGGCGTCTGGGGCAGGAGTATGAGGGGGTCGTTGAGGAGGGTTTTGTGAGGTTGTGGTGGGGTTGGGAATGGATAAGGGGAAGGTTGAGAGTTTGCGATTCTATGCTGTTTTGTGTATTGTTTGTTTTGTAAGCCATCCTGAGACATTTGAGAAGGACAGGGTAAAAACTGGAATAAAATTAATAAATTATCTGCGATCAGCCAACAGAAAGTGGATGGGGCTGAGGAGTCCCCTGCATTTTATCTTTGCCCTGGGCCGCATAATTTTTAGGGCTGCTCCCCCCAGTACACCTGGGTGGCTGCTTGGCTGTTGGCTAGCCCCTACCTATCCTCACCAGGAGTCTGGGCATGATGGGGAGGAAATAATGCTGCACACACACCCCACCTGCATCCCCACTTGGTTCAGCTGCTCCACTCATCACCTACCTGGTGCTCTGCTGCCCTGTGTGTGTGTGTGTGTGTGTGTGAGAGAGAGAGAGAGAGAGAGAGAGACCACGCTGGAGGCCACCATTTTCATTTTCTGCCACAGCAGCGCGTGTGTGAAGTCGGCAGTGGTGGTGGGGCCAGGGTAGTGGACGGGAAGGCATGTGCACCCCTCCCTCCCAGTCACTTCCTTGTCCCCCCCAATGCTGTTCCCCAACCCCTTTCAACAGCCTCTGCCAGCTCCTTCCACACCCCCAGCTCCACAATGCTGCCCCATCCCAGAAAGCCCCTCCATTTCCTTCTGCTAGTCACCCAGTTCCTCCTGTCAGCCCCTTCCCTAGCCACCCAATGCTGCTCCCATCCGCTCCCAGCAAGCCCCTTCCAGCCCTTCTGCTAGCCCCCAGCCCCCTAATGCTGCATCCCATCCCTTCCCAGAGAGCCCCTTCCAGCCCCTCCTCCATGCACTAGCCCTCCAATGCTACCCCCATTCTGTCCCAGAGAGCCCCTCCCAGCCCCATCCCCTAGCCCCCAATGCTGCCCCATCCCATCCCAGTGAGCCCCTATGAGCTCTTCCCCCACCCCTAGCCCCCCAATGCTGCTCACCATCTCATCATCCTGAGAAGCTGGTCCGGAGGTTGCAGCTGGTGCAGAATGCCGCGGCCCGTCTCCTGATGGGGGCGGGTCGCAGGGAGCACATGACACCAGTGCTCCGGGCTCTGCACTGGCTGCCTATAAAGCACCGGGCCAGGTTCAAGGTGCTGGTTTTAACCTTTAAAGCCCTTCACGGCCTAGGCCCAGCCTATCTGCGGGATCGCCTCACTCCCCATGTACCCGTGCGACCCTTGAGATCGTCCGTGGGAGCCTTTTCGGAGGTTCCCCGGGCGAGGCGGGTGGCCACCGATGTTAGATCTTTTTCAGGGGTTGCCCCTGTGCTGTGGAATTCGCTTCCGGAGGAGGCTCGGCTGGCTCCCACTCTCCTGCTGTTTCGGCGTATATGTAAGACCTGGCTGTTCCGTCAGGCTTTTGGCTAGGGGTGGGGTGGGGGTGGGGATAGGGATGGGGGGTTTCCCCATGTAGTGTATTTTAAATTGTTTTAAAATTTTATTATTGTTTTAAATGAAATGCTGTTCGCCGCCCCGGGCTGCCCTGTGGGCAGGAGGGGCGGGATATAAATTTAAAAATAAAAATAAAATAAATAAATAAATAAAATAAAAATCACAAAGAGTATCTCTCAGCCCAACCACTGCCTAGCCTCCCAATAGTACCCCCAACCTCTCCCAGCAAGTCCCTTCTGCCCCTCCCCTAGTCCAAGCTTATAGTATTCAGAAATGTCCGGGATTATGTAAAAAGCACATTACTGTAATTGTAAAATGTATATATGTACTCCATTGACATTTAGTGTCATTATAATGCTTGTGACACACAGTACAATGATATAGAAATAAAAAGATTTATAAAAGTTATCATTCAAACCAAGTTATGAATGGTGAGTCTTTGAAAATGACAGATTTTACTGTTGTGCTGCTCAGCATTCCTAATGTGCCACCAGGAATTTTTCTGTATTGCAAATCTTATTAAAAAACAAGAAAATTCAATAATCAAAAAACCTCGGGTTTATAATGATAGTTAAGGTTCTTGCAAATTCACTCATGCACTAAAAAATCTTGGAAATTGCAAGTTAAGGCTTGTGCCTTAACTTGTGAGACATGTAAGCAGTAAAAATATTGTACAGTCTCGCATATTGTGCTTGATTCCAATTTAGGCTCCATACCCCTTACACTCTTTGCATTGGTTTTTCAATCCCAATCCTCCTGCTCTGCAGGTTGGAGGCAACACTGAAGCTGGGGAAGGGATGGGATGATGGGGCAGCAGCAGAGCTGGGGGGAGCCCAGAGCAGGGGTTGTGGGTAGTTATTAAGGGGCAGTGGTACAGCTGCAGGGACTGAGGGTGGGGATTGATAGGCAACTGGGAAGGAACTCAGAGCTGGAAGAGCGGGGCTGCAGATGAGGTTTGAGGGACAGCAGCAGAGCTTGAGGGCAGGATTGGGGAAGCAGTGGCTGCAGATGTATACTGAGAAGCATCAGCAGAGCTGGGGGGAGCTCAGGGCTGGGGGGGCAGGGGAGGAGCTCGGGGCTGCGGAAATGGGCTGCAGGTAGGGATTGAGGGATAGTAGCAAAGCTGGAAGGAGTCCAGGCCTGAGAGAGCAGGGACTCTCCCGTAGCCCCTGCTCTCCCAGCCCTGGGCTCCCCCAGCTCTGGTGCTCCCCCCTCACCCCTTCCATTCCCCAGCTTCACAGTTGCCTCCAACCTGCAGAGGAAGAGGATTGGAACTGAAAGACCAATGCAAAGTGTGATGGCATGGAGCCTAAGTTGGAATCAAGCACAATATGTGACACGGTATGTATTTTCTGCTTACATGGCTCGCAAGTTAAGTTAACGCCATGTTTTAGCGCATGAGTGAATTTGTAAGAGCCTTAACTATAATTATAAACCATAGGTTTTTTTATTATTGACTTTTATGTATAGTCAATGCTGTTTTAATGGTTCACACAAAGTTCAGATGGAGTCATAGAGACTTGGTACTTCTGAAAAGTCTGGGGCCAAGGTGTCTCCAGCTGAGCAAACCAAAAATAGAACCATGTGAAACTGATAAACACACCTAGTCTGTTGGTGTCATTATGCATTTCTTCAAACATGTCGGGTTGAGGAATCTTAAATGGGATAGGCAGTTTCCCATCTTATACACTGAATTCCACTATGTAACACTGTTCCTTGCATCCTCTACCAGGTAGACTATTCACCGGTTGAAACCTCCTTATTTGGTCCTCTGAGGCTTTTATAGCCAATTTTAGTCTGACTGACTTGCTACTCCTGTCATGTCTTCACCAGGACCCTGATTAGCTGTCTCAGTTCAGAATTACTGTGAGGTCCGGGACGGGACGGGGAAGGGAAGGCAGGAAGGGTACAACCACACACACGTTCGCTGACCAGCAAGGGTGCCTGGAAACAAACCCTCAGCATCATATAGGGCTGAAGGACTAATAATCCACAGCCTGAATCAACATCAGGGCATTTGGGGATGAGCGCACACCTTGGAGCCGCTGCCTCGAGCAGTCATACAGGGCGAAAGGTAGGGAAGGGAAGTGTGGGCGGTGAGGAGAGGGAACGGTGCCAAGCCCCGGGAGTGGGGAACGGGATAGGGCTCTCACTTCCAGAAAGGGTCCCAGGGGTTGTGCAACACTAAAGAATACAGGGGGATTGCAGACTTACTGAACTTGACAATACTCTCACTCTGTAACACTCATTACTCACGCACAGCACAGTCACTCTAACACACGCACACACACACGATCCACAGCCAGTACGATAGCACCAAGGCACAAGGTATCCAGACAAAAGGAGGGCCGGTCTCACAGGTGTTGCAGCACTGATCACCAGCGCTTTTACCATGGAGGGGAGCTGCTTTTATCCCCACTGACAAGGTGGCGCCGCGGCACTGAGATCGAGGCTGTGAGCATGGCTTCAGCATGCAGCGGCTCCGAAGGCCCGCCCCCTGGTACAGTTTGGAGCCGCAGGGGCATGGCTTGTGCTTGCGCACTCGGTAGTGGTGCCGTAGGTCACAGCGGCGGTGTTTCCCCATCCGGGGGTGCTTTAGGACAGTCAGGTGGGGCCGTTGATGTTCCCTTCAGATGTGGGGGGGCCGCTAGCACTTCCCGGGGGCTGCGCAACCTGGGCACAGTCCTGACAATTACAGACCTTCATAATTACTATAGATGACCATAGAGGCCCCCACTGTACAAACAGTATTCAATTGCAATCCATTGTAAACTCCATGACGTAGATAAGCAGGTTGCATTTTGGAACCAGTTTTAATATTAATTAAGGCTCCTGATTTCAAATATGCTAATGACATGACAGGTACCACCTTCTGGCTGTTTTTTATGCTCTTACTTCCTCGTTTTGCATTAATCCTCATTCCATGGTTTCATTTTAAATATCATTCATGCTTGTGTTTTCTTTCACCTTGTGTTGACCGACCTTATAGTGAATTTGAGCCTCAGAGCTCCATGGTGTTACAGGCTGATGACGAGGATGGCACTGCCTCTGAGGTTGAGTTTAAAGCATCTTTAAAGTGAGTATCGCTGTGGGCAGCAGATACTGTGCATGGAACGCACCTCTTGCATGGTTCAGGGCTCTTATCCTTGCTCTACTAGTGTGGATGTAGAATTTGTATCAGAGCACATGCAGTGGACATGGTCAGATTATCCGGGTGATTCATTTGGATGAGGCAAAAGAAAATTTGACTCTACAATGATCCTTGATTCCTCTGTTTTAACTGAATAAATGCAGACATTTTCACTCAGCCTTAATGAGGCCAAGAACCTGTGCTCACTGCACCACAGTGAATGCTGCTAGCGTCAGCCAAGCTCCGTGGTAATGAGGAGGTAAGCTTTAATTCCTTTTTAAAGAACTCATTTGTTGTTGCTGTGGAGGTAGAGGCTCCACACTCTGCTTGGAAACAATGCCCTTCTTCCCCCTCCCCCTGCCCCTCCCTCCACTGTTGTGAAAAGGAAAGACCATCTCAGCCCAGCAGGCTGTATAGAAGGTGCTGTAGCCCACCCCTCCCTTGCTGAGGAAAGACAGCTCATGGGTGACCTGTGTGGCGAAACGCCAGTAGGGGGTGCTATACAGCTGAGACACCCACCTCACTGTGTTTCTCCAAATCTCTGACCAGGGGTTCCCACAGCTGGCAAACCCCCCAAAACCCTTAGTATTCCGCTGCCACCACTTGGGTATAATTCAGAGGGTGTTCACACCACCCAAGACATGTGAACCCCAAAAGTCATAAGCCTCACAGCTTCCCAAAAGCACTCCCCTTTCCTGGCACTCTGTTCCTGGGATTTCCTCCACTGTGTTGGATGCAGATCCCCAGAGCTACCCGCAGGAGGCTTCCCTTGGTTCCCAAAGCTGTTGGCCCCTAGCCAAATAGGTAGATTTTCCCCTTCTAAGCCTTAGTAGCAAGGCTTGGCCACCCGGCCCAAAGGAGGCATTTATGGCGCAGCCAATAACACACACACACACCCAGTAGGGTAAAAAGAAAACAGTCTTTACTGGTACATAAGACAAAAAGGAATAAAAGCATAGAACTAGGGGTGATAACCCTTTGAGCAATCAGTCAGATCTGTGGGCATAGTAGTCCTTTTGGAAAGCGTCTTCCTATAACTGTAACTAGCTAGTACTCACAGGGATGCTGATCAGTTCTCCATAGGGGATGGTTTTCCTATGGGGTCCAAGTTCTTCTTCTGGCAAGGCCAGAGTTACTGTTAAGCCATGTGCCTCCAGACAGGGAGGTCACCAGCCTAGCAGCAGTTCAGTGAATTCAGAGAGAGAGAGAGCGAGAGAGAGAGCCAAAATGCCTGTGCTGGTCCTTTTAAGGCATCCTTGACCTTCGTTCTCATTTGTCCAGGAGGGTCAGCTGGCTTTAACCCAGAAGCCCCTCTCCTTCTAGGATTCGCTCATCCTACGTCACCTGTCTCAGGTGTAGAGTTCCCCCCCCTTAGGAATTTCAGGAATGAGGAAGTCTTTAACATGTGCTTGTTGAGGCCTGGGCTTTGACTGAGCCAGGCTTGCAGTTTCAGCGAAGGGGGGGTCAGAGGGGGTTTGTGTCAGGGCAAGGGCATTTTACCACACCCTGCAACCTAGTTCTGTTTCTCTGTACATGGGGAGTATGGGCAGCCTTCGGTGGTGTGTAGAAAGAAGAAAGGTGTTGCTGGGGCATGTGGGAAAGAGTCACTCTGTTGCTGTCATGACCCGGCCTGGGGCGGAAATCCATGGTGGACATGGTCCGGGCACCAAACATATATGCCTGCAGCCGGGCCGCCATCCCACCACCCACACCGCCTGGGGAGGGTCACAACAAATATGTGGGCAACCAACCCCGCTACCAGCCAGGGCAGCCAATGATGGCAGGCCCTGATCCAGGCCAGGTCATGGTGGGCCAAAACATACATGATAGCCTGCTGTGGCCCGCTTTAGCCCGGTCTGGTGGGTCTTAGCCCAGACTGTGACTTCAGGGGTTTCTCAAGATCAGAACCTGGGCTAGCCACTGACATGGCCCGGGGCAATCCCGGGCCAACATCTGGCTACACTCTGCTCATATGTGCAGGTGAGGTCCAGGCCAGAGTAGGCCATGGTGTTCTGCTGTCACGTCTGTTTTTACCCTATGTGGGGGGTTGGGGGGTTGGAAAAGGGGTGTTGCTGGAGTGTGTGAGGAGGGGCAGTGTGGGTGTGGTGGAAAAGGAGATGTTGCTGGGATATAAGAGGAAGGGAACTGTTTTTATGCTGCGTGTATGTTTTTATTGTCTGTTTAATAGATGAGGTGTATATGGACTTTTTTTGCTTCCCGGGCTGCAGAACGTATGGTATTTTGGTGCTTGGGAACATGGGTTCCTGAATGAGGCACTCTACATTTGGTGTGGGTTTTAAGATCTGCTGTCATTTCCAATTGTCTCTTTATTTGTCTTTGTTCAGTTTGGGGATGGTGAGATTGAGGGAGAGGATAAATAACAAACAACTGATCAGTAGAGAGCAGGACAGCCTGTTTAAAACTATGCAAATCAGGTGCTCCTGGTTATGTAAATTAGGGGTATGTATTATGCAAACTAGGTAGCCAAATTTGAGGAATTGAAAAATAGCCAACCTTCCCTACTGCTCCCTTACTCCATGGGATTCCCTGAGTGGGTATCTATTTACTCTGGGGGCAGTAGTGTCAGAGTAGATAATGGTGAGAGAACCCTAATTAATGAAAGGGGTGTTGATGGAAAAGACATGCAAACATAAGAAGTGCGGTACTGGGTTAGACGAATGGTCCGTTAAGCCTAACGTCCTTTATTCAACAGAGGCCACCTTCCGTCACGTCAGGGAAGTACACAATAAGTCATAATGGAGTGATCCATTCCCTGCTATTCACTCCCGGTTCCTGACCAAATGGATTAATATCTATTTATGGACCTATCCAAGAATCTATCCAATCCCTGTTTAAACCCAACTATGCTATTGCCCTTCACAACATCCTCTGGCATCAAGTTCCACAAGTGAATTGATTTTTAATTGATGTAGCTGTTTATTAAAAAGACACTGAGCTGTACTTTCTCCAGCCTAACTTTTTGTCTGGCTATTTGAAACAATAAAGGCATTAATCCAAGGCAATAAACAAAGCGTAAGAACTGATAAACACACAGATGTGCAGTCCAAAGTGCTGATATGTTAATGGACACATTTATATATGCCACAGACTATCCAAGGTCATTTCTAGTCATGCAATATAATGATTTGATATGATTTGCAGAGGATTACCTTTTGGTTTTCCAATCGGCTTCTGTAGCTAAACAGAGAAATGCAACTGGGTAGTACTTAAAACAGCTGTCTTTTTTTTTTTTTTTTTAAATGTCTGATAGGTGTATTTCTGTTTCTCTTGGAAGAACAGAACTGGTTTGATGAAGTAACAGCTGCTGCTTGCATCAAGTTAGTTAGTCTCTGTCAGTGATACATTTACCAGTCAGAATCATTCTCTGCAGGTTCTGCAATTTTAGCATGGAGAGGGATTCCCTTTGTTATTTCCATTATGAGTCATGCAGATGGTATGGTAGCAAGGGATGTGAAATGTGAAGCTATGCAGATATGAAGGGACAGAGGCGCCTGATGAAGTGGGAAAGCTGTGGAGAGCAGAGAGCAAGCTGTGGGTTAACAGAGACTCTGAAAGAATGGTCAAGAAAATGCTCCTGAGGAAAGCTAGGGAAATACAGTGAATGAGAGGCAGTAAGAAACACATTTTGAAAAGTTTGCCCTTTCAAAACCCTAAAAATCTACTAGCACAAAAATCTATTAACCTATACCACTTTAGTCCTTTAAATATTGGGGTTTATTTCATCCAGAGTGCAATCGGAAGCATATCACCAATAAACCATCTCATATGTTAGTCCAGTTGAGCAAACTTTAAAAAATGTGTTTCCTATCTCCTCTCATCCATTGTATTTCTCAAGCTTCCTCAGGAGCATTTTCTTGATAGAACTATATTTTCATATAGGTACAGTATATTTTACTTTATAGGCTAGAAAAACTTCAAAAGGAAAATGCAGTCTATGACTTCAGTATAACAAACCCTTTTTGGACCACAGAAGAAATGCATTATATCAGGGTGCTCACTATAATAAGGGTTGGCAATATACAATTATTAGAAATATTTCTGGAATCTGGGGTTGTTATATGAAGGCTCTGTTATATGCCACAATCTACAAACCATTTGCTCCTGGTTTGTGTAGTCTACTCCCTGTAGGTCTTGAATGGAACTACTGCAGAGTAAGTGGATTGTGGATCGTGTGTGTGGCCATAGTGAGGTTTGACTGGTTTTTGTCCTCATGAAATTCTTTAACAAAAGTATGCATAAAGTTGCTGCTATTTGTGTAAAAAAATGTTTAAAAAAAACAACAGGCTGTGGGTGTTGTGAACCGCCCTTTGCTGCTCTGTGAGCAGGAGGGTACAAGGTAGAAGAATATTGAAATAAATAAAATAAGTAAGTTAAAAGGCAAAGAGAAATGTCACATAAGAATGCAGATGGCAAATAGATTGCCTCTTTATTTATGACTTCTTTCTCTTTTTTCCAAACTTGGGTAAGAAATATGACTGGTTTATTTTATTTATTTATTTATTTTATTTTATTTATTTGGCATTAGGCGATTATGTCTTGATTTTGTTTGTGATAGTTAAACATTAAATTAATTGTTTTCAGCCTAGGGCATTTTCAGACAAGACACTCTCCACCCACTACCAACCCAGTCTAGGGGTGGGACACCAGGGAGAATATCGCATTTACCGATATCGGATCTCCCTGGTATCTTATTTACGGGTATCGGCATACTGAGTTTTTAACATTGGCTCGTTTACCGGTTTTTTTACATTGTGGCCATTCATTTCAATGGCCGCGATGTAAAAAAAAAAGGTAAAGCAGCCAATGTTAAAAATCCGGTATGCCGATACCAGTGATTATCGGATTAATCCAGTTGGATTAATCTGATACCAACACCACCCACTATACATGTTATAGGGCAACACTGCAGCCCTGCAACATGTAGAGTGGGTGGGTAATGGGTGAAGAGTGTCTCGTCTGGAAATGCCGTAGTGGGACATATTCTGACCTAATATACCATAGGTAACCTGTTGCTATCAATAAAATTGCATGGGCCAAAAGACAGCAGATGGTTTTACCCATTATGAATACTTATGGAAAATAAACTCAGCTACCAATTTAAATGTGAGATTTCATTTTGTTTCCTTTTAAAAAGTACAGGACAAAACAAAAATAGTATAAATAGCCCTGCCCGCCTGGAGTCGTGATTCAGTTAATTTGAAATTTTGATAATTGTCCTTTAGTTTGTTAACCTTACCGTACTGTTCCAGATTAATGTTGAACTGAATCTGTTCCATCAAAGGGGAGAGAGAGTTTCCTGAAACTCTCTTAAAGGGAAGAAAAGCCTTTAATAGTCAGCTTGATCATAGTATTTGCTTTATAAGTATATAGACTGTTAACTCTGAACTGCAGTGTTTTACTTATGAAAGTGGAATTTCAGTCATAAATTTATGACAAAGACAAGCAATCCTGGAGGGAAATAAAAATGATACCCACCGTGACTTATAAAAACCTCTCCTTGATTGTACATTTTTCATTTTTCTGTTTATTCACCTGTAAGGAGTTCAGGAAAGCCGTTTTCCAAGTGCTGTGCATGAGGGAAAACAGATCTCTCATTTGAATGGAAAATAAAAAAATCTAAAACTAAAGTAAGTGCCTTGAAATCAAAGCTAGCATTTCATCTGAGAAGAACAGTGAAACCTCACTTATAACACACATTGTTATAGCATGAATTCTTTTATAACTCTGTGTGTGGCATGGCTCCCAATATATTACATCACAAATAATATTACATGTAGAAAGGACCATCATTATAGTGTGAATTTGAATGTAACAGGGTGTGAGGGCATGGCTTCAAGTTCCAAACAGTGGTATAACGAGGTTTTACCGTAACACTGGTGTGGATATGCCAACAATGGTATTATCTTGCTTCGGTGAGTATGACCTGTACTTAATCCGATGTGCACGGGTCATTTAAAATAGCATAGTGCAGGAGTGGGGAACATCTGGCCCACACAGTGTCTGCAGCCTGCAGGTGGCTGCCAAATGGCCCCTGAAAGTTCCTCCGCATCTCCATTTAGTCCAGCCCAGCTGCTTTGCTCCGTGACCCTCTGGCAGTCATCTGTGTAGCGCTTCTAGGTCAGAGGCCATGCCCCCGTACATAGGTGACATGACCTTCTATATATATGGTGTTACTCCACCTATCAGCCTGCGGAGCCCTGCAAGAGTGGGGATTCACACACACACACACACACACACCCAGGAGGTAAATGTTCCTCAGTCTTGGCATAGTGCACAAACACTCAAATTAATAGTCCATGTTTTAATTTTTTAAGCTTTGGCTTTCCAAAGCAGCAATAAACTTCACCCAAACAAGATTATTCACCTAATAGTTTCAAGGAAGGGAGGGTGACAATATCCTTTCATTTAACAGAGATATCTCAGTCTTGTCATTTCTGTTGACAGCTTTGTAAGACAGCGATCTTCTCATCAACAGTCATAATGATCCAATCCACCCATGAATTTCTTCTCAAAGTATTTCCTTCTCCCAGCCATCTTGCAAGGGACTCCACAGGTCCCTTATAGCCCACAGACATCCATTCAAGAGCCACTGATTTAGGATCAGTTCAAACACACACTGAAGTCAGTGAGAATCTACCCACTTAATTTTAAAGGCAGTTGGATCAGGATCTTAAAGTATGGGAATTGACGGGAATCATTTGATACTTCATGGAAATACAAGCTTCAGAAGCAGTTAATGCAAGCTGAACAATTTGTGGTTAAAAAACACACACAACAGACACGTTCAGTTCATTGTATTGTGAGTTTCTCTATCCTAGTAGGTTATAGGTCAGATCCCCCTCAACCCAACCTTAGTTTGAGTGTTAACAGACATGACTGCAGGCCACTTTGGCGCACTCTGTCATGCTTTGACCCAGACCTACGTGTGCAGATGCCAGCAAATGTTTTTTTATTTATTTTATTTTACAAAAGACTTCTATCCCGCACCCACCTGCACCTCAGCAGCTCGGGGTAGCGAACAACATAAAATCATAACAATAAAACCATTTAACTACAATATATAAAATACATAAAATGGACATATAAAATGGCAGTTAGCAAATAAAACCCCTCCCCACCCCCTCCGCGAAGGCCCGGCGGAACAACCAGGTCTTACAACATCTACGGAAAGAGGGGAGGTTAGGGGACAGACGGGCCTCCAACAGAAGGGAATTCCACAGCCGAGATGCGGCCACCGAGAATGCCCTCTCTGCCGTCGCCACCCGGCATACCCGGGGGACTTCGAGCTGGGCACCCCCGGCCAACCACAAGGACCGTGAAATGACCCAAGGCTTGAGGCAGTCTCTGTTGGTCCAGAATTGCACCGGCCATGTTGGCGGCTAGCCCGGGCTGTGATTCCGGAGACCTCCTGGGTAACAGCCTGGGCTAAGGTCTGTCTGATTGAGGCAAAGCAGGCTAGAGCATGTCTGTTCTCACCAGCCTGGATCAGGGTTACCATGCTGTGCTGTCTTCTGGTGGGGTGCTGGGCACAGCGCAGGGATGGGGCTGGTCAGCAACACATTTGTGTCTCTCCCTGCACCCCACCACCCCCGAGTCCTGGCCACATGAATGTTTGTTCCACAACCTGACCTCGTCTGGACCAGGTCCACGACAACTTCCTGACCTAATCCAGGCCGGGTTGCCACTGCAGCATGTTCACATTTGTTTTCAGCCTTTAATAACAGCCCTCTTAATACCAACATGACAAAAATTGTTCCAGTGTTTACTGTGGAGTTTAGTTTACTTTATGATCGGATATTGGGTCATTGTTGTTGGGGATTTTTTGTTGTTTTTTTAGAAAGGAATGTTTTAGCAATGGGTTCCTTTTATATCTCTTAGCTAGTCCTTTCTGATTGGGGGAACGTTATTTTGGGCAACTGATAGCCTGAGATATTTAAGATGATGCTTGAATTAAATGCTATATATACTATACGCTGCAGGGAGCAATCTTGTCCAGCCATTGAGGTGTTCCCATACTTGGGAATTCCCAAATACTTGATTTTTAAAGCCTTAATCCAGAGCTATTCTTTTTTGGATGCTGCTGCTCTTTCTAATAATCCTGTTTCTTTAGCAGATTTTTTAAAGCTTCCATTTTCCTTATAGAGATAGTGCCTAAGCAAACTGCAGGGAATGTAGATAATTGACTCTGCTAAGGAATATTTACCGCAGTGACTTGGAGCAAAAAAAAGGTTGTGTAAAGGAAATGTAAAGATTGCTTTTTGTGTGTGTTTCATGGTCTTCAGTCCCATATTGACTTTGCCTTTTACATTCAGATAAACTTGCAGGCTGTCTTCTCAACCCTTATTTTTTCATTATTGTCTAGGCTTTTAAAGCTTATATTTATTAATTAATTTGAGATAACTCTAATCGCAGCAGCACCAGCAATAATCTGATAAATACTGATTTTTAACTATTAAAAAATAAGAGTACAAAGAATAATTCATTATTTTTAAAGCTTTGGCTAGACTGTTCTTCAGTTGGCTTGGTGGATTCTGTATCCATAAACTGAACTTTATAGTCCTTCTAAACCTACACATACTTTAAATGAGCCATAAATATTTCTCTTTCTAACGTTGGGCTTTTGCCATGGAAACAGCAGAGCAAAAGCCCTGCCCTAGTAGATGTCTCTTAGTTGCCCTGACTGATTCTGATCTTTTTGAAATATTTTTTTTCAGCTGTTGGATAGCAATAAGCTGTTTTAATTTAAAGTGGAGTTTAAAGCATTGCTTGCTCCAGAATTTGTTTTAAAGCACTATCAAAAACTTTCTAATCTTAGACTGATGGAACGGAACCAAGGTGAAGGCCTTAACTTAGTTTTACACATATGGGGCAGTGGGAAGCTACTTGCAAAAACGCTAGAGATAAATATTTTTCTTGTGCCGAACTGCATTAAGTAGCTAAGCTGCTGCTTGCTTTAAACTATTCTAGCTTTTTTGCAGCTCAGTTTTGCTGAAAAGTTTCCACTGAATCATTTGCCTTAATCTAATTATACTACTGCACTGGCACAAAAGTGACATACATATTGAGAGAGGGAAGGAAAGAAAGGAGTGCCAAGTCACCACTTCTCCATTTCACACAAAAATAAACACATACTTAATAACGAAGAACACAGCCAAGCTGCCAGGCAGATTGTGAAATCTGTTTGCTCTGTCCTTTTTGATCTCCCTCTTCTCTGGATGTCTCTCCCTCAAATCTTTCTCTAGATATATCATTCCCTTATTTCATGTAGCCATTTCCCAATCTTAAGAAATAAATCAGAGCATTTTTTTTGGTTAATTTTTGATTGGTTTAAAAAAATCTACAAGAAATGTTTTATTTTAGACATATTTGTTTTTTGTTTGTTTTTTTTACTTCCCAAAATCTATACTCTGTGATTACTGAAAGTAGGAAATCCTCACAGGAACAATGCATTAAATTCAGTTAGTTATATGTTGATTCAGCAGGTCCTGCTTTGAATCTGGACCACTTTGGAAAGAACGAGGGTTGAGACAAATATTCAATTTCATACTCAAAAAGATTATTTGGATTTTTGTTTAAATTAATAAATATCTAACAATGGGTGAAAACAGACATGATGCTAACCACCCTTTAACCACCCTTGGTGGTTTTTTATGCATGTTGCAGGTCTGTATTGGTGCCCTATGCAGCCCTGAAACATGCATAAATGACCACCAAGGGTGGTTAAAGGGTGGTTAGCGTCATGTCTGTTTTCACCCTAAATGTTTGCTAGTGATGTACATTCATTAATTTGGTAGTTTCCCTTAGTTTACTTTGGTAATTTTATTCATTCAAAAACTTTGTTTCAATGAAATGAACTTTATTTTTGGCAATACTATGTATTATCATTATTAATTATTGTTTTTTAATTGGATTTTTATCCCACCCTTCCTACTTCCAAACCCTATCCCTGCCTGCCCCAAAGCATGGCCAAATAAATGGGTTGCCTCTGGAAAATGTTCAGACTTGAACTCAGGCATATTTAATGGGGAAGAGAGTTCCAGAGCTGTGAAGCAGTCACTGAGAATCCCTCTCTGTGCGTCTTTGCTTTACTGATTTAGTGCAGTGATTGTACCCCTGGGTGACCTTAGGGATCATGATGGAACATCAGGGAGGAGGCAAAGTGGTGCTCTCACACCATTAGTGATAGCAATAATATGGTACAGAATACCACTAAATAGTACTATTGAAATAATGAAATGAGGCTCACAGGCCTGATATGATGCAAGGAGAGATGAGTATGCTGTCAGCCATTCATGCGATTTTTAGTGAAACAATCTGTGCTGCTTGCACCTCAGGATGTTCAAGCAATAGTTGGGGCACAATCCTCAGGTGTGCAAGTGAGTTGCACACACGTAAGTTGCACACCGAAGCACTGCTCTAGATTTAAGAGGGTGCCAAATCCTCAGTCACAGCGAGAAGCAACATTGCCACTTGCACATGTGGCGTCACTCCCCAGAATCCAGTGTAGTCCCTCTACATAATTATTACTACAGATGAAACGGGTGCCCACAAAAATGGATGTACATGCTGAAATTGCAGTACCCAAAAAATATCTGATGCAGTATTGTGTGGGAATACTTTATTGCTCCAGGAGTACCATGAATTACTGTGCTACTGTTTTTCATTACTTTGGTACTAGTTTTCCATTTTGTCCCTCCCCCCCCAAAAAGGGAGTTACCGATTAACCATTTTCCCATCCATTTTCATTCATCCATTGGTTGTTGCATGGCCCCTTTGTGTGTGTGTCCAATGATAAAAATGACAAAATGCAGAAATTTGGAGGGACACTAGAACGGTAACATGGTAAATTGGAATGGGTCGAAAAAATGGAAAGTCGGTTACTCAGTCATGGTAATAATTGGTGTAACAGGGAAGGCCAGGCCAAGGATCCTGGCCAAACAGTCACGCTCAACAGGGGAATCTCTAGCTCCACTGTCTTTATTCCTTTACATACAATGTCTCATCATTATCCCAGTCTGTCATATACATTATCGTTCAAACCTGGTGATGCATAGGCTTCTTAGTGTAAGCCTTTCTGGCTGGGCAAAGACCCTCTGGCCAGGTGCCTCTCACAGCATCCTTCCTCAGTCTGTTCCAGCCTTTCAAGCTTCCCCAACAGTTCAAATAATCTCGGTTACTCACAGCTTCGTGGGCCAGGCACAACTCCCTCCTGCTGCAGCCCACCCAAACCCTCTAGCTCAGGCAACTCCTTCTGAGCAGGGTGGATGGTGGGGGGAACAGAAACCCACCTAAGTTCCTGCTCCTTCAACTCTCACTGGTAACACTCCCTCGGACTGAGCCATTCCCAGGCTCTTTTGGCGTGTGGCTTTCCCAACCCCACCCAGGCACAGGTGCTATGCAGTCAGGCAACCTCCTGCTCCCAGTGGCACCTGAGCCTCAAGTAGCACCTTCACCCACATGCTGATACTACTCCTTTAAAGGGCCAGTAGCCCAAATACCCTGCTTCACTTGGTATTTTAGGTACAAGTTTTCCTATGCCGATACCAATCAAGTAACCAGCAGGCTACCTGAAATTCCAGGTATTGTCCTCAGGTACAAAATTTGCTCCCTGTTTCAGCTCTAATCTGTACTTAAACTTGATTTGTTTGACCACTCATAAGTATTTCGCAGGTACAAAGGTGTGTTCCATGCCCCCACATTATAGGCAGCAGCCCGTTGACTATGGATATGCTGCACAACGATGCCTTTCACTGTCAATGAAAATTGAAGTCTAGTGTCGCCATTCAGTGCACAACTTACACATGCACAACATCCCCCTTGTGAACCTGGACGAAAGAACCAGCACTCTTAATTTATTTAATTGTTCGGCATTGAAAGATGCTAAAAGAACAGCACATAAAGCTGACAAGAGTATCCATACAAGCCAGAAGTATATTAGTCCAGTAATACTAAGGTTGAACTTTAAAATTCTTGCGAAAGAAATTATTTTTTGAGACACCAATCAGACTACCATAAGAAACAACATACTAAAAGTTGCAATGTCCAACTCTATGCAAAACGTGTTTTTGGGTCCCTAGTAGTTATCAGAAACAGCTGAAAAGTAACAATCACTTGATATTGTAATATTTCTGCTTAAAAGGTGTCAAATGGGTCCTTTTAAAAAAAAATAGCATTTCAAACATGTAAGCATTCAAACATTTAATAGGGTCATTTTTGTGTCTTTATTATCAGCACAACGATCATTACAAACAAAAAATCTAATACTTCTAAAGCTAATATTTCAAATTTCCTTTGCAATAACATCATTAACACTTGTTTATTTATTTATTTATTTATTTATTTGTATGTATGTATTTGTACCCCACCCTCATTGCACCCAAGGTGCCTTGTTGATAAAGCCATTCCTGTGGCTATACTTCGTAGTACGTGAATCTAAGCTCAAGGTGTTGGTGTTGACCTTTAGGGCCCTGGGCAGCTTGGGCCCCAGCTACCTGCAGGGCCGCCTTGCCCTCCAGGTCCTGGATCGGCCCCTGTGGTCGACGGGGGGGCCCTCCTCGAAGTTCCCCGAGTTTCCTGGGTGTTTACTGTGAGGAGGGCGTTCTCTGTGGCTGCGTCACAGCTGTGGAATTCCCTCCCGTTGGAGGTCTGCTTGACCACTGACGTCTCCTCTTTCCACAGATGGTGTGGGACCTGGCTGTTCCGCTGGGCCTTTACCGAGAGGGGTGGGGTGGGTGAGTATGGGTTATTTTAGGTTTTAATTGTAGTTTTATTGTTGTATATTTTAATATGTTTTTTAAATGTTGTTAGCCGCCCCGAGGTGCCTGAGGCAGGAGGGGGCAGCATATAAATTTTTAAAATAAATAATAATAATAATAATAATAAGTATTAGAAAATGAAGCAAACAAGGATATCAGTCACTGTCATAATCTTCTCTCTCCATCATGTTTCATTGTTAGTATTCAAGCAGTCTCTGGCTTTACACACTTTGCATACAATTATGCATTCTAGTCCATTTTTTCTGCAGCTGCATTTCATGGTGTCACAGCTGCCTGTGCAGCTGCACTTCATTATTTTCAGGAGCTGTGCTGGAGCTGGTGGAAGATCTGTCATCACTGGGTACAACATACCATCAAGTTCCTTCCAACCCCACTCAGTAGTATTCATGCTTGAAATGTCATTTTCAGTCCACACCTGTACCTGGTAATACACCCTCAAGCTGTGGTATTTTGTAGCAACAGATGTTGGAGGGACTTGTTCAGGTCGAACAAATGATGAAAAACTAGCCACTTTTTCAGAAAACACTTGGCAACGATATTCATTCATTGTTATTTTGGGTGGAACACCATACAGGATACCTAGAGCTCTTTCACGAGCTGCAGCAATGGAGGCCTGAGAAAGATCTTGGTGAAGAAATAGCAATGCTTGTTTTTGAAATTCCTATTGACCATTAACATGCATACACCAAGTCCTTTCCCAAGTCCACAAACCCTGGAAGTTGTGTCACAACCAGGGATGGCATGTACAAATAGTAACAGTTTGGATATTTCTTCACCAAGTTGCTGCTGAACACTTTTAATGTTCCAAGCCTTTGGTACCCCTCCTTTCTTTGACTCTGGAGAGAAATAGAATGTCCTGCTTGCTGTGGTGGCATGAAAACAAAGCAGGATGAACAGATCAGTGTCATCTCCTACAACAATGGTGTCAATTGACTGGGCTAGCTTGACAGTTGTTTGAACAATCAAAACATCCGTATCCACAGTAGCTTGAACTATTATAAATCCCTTGTCCTTTAGATGTGTTGTCAGTGCACCGATGAATCGTTGTTTATTTTTCTTGCATGAAAGGAATTCCTGTTTGTTCATCTTAAGCTTCATTTCTTTAGCAAAGATGATTTCTCGGCCAACTCTTCTAGATCTGCTGGTATGTGCCATGTCCTTGTTTGAGAGTCCATTTGTATATCCATCAAACACTATTGTAGCTCCCGAGTAATATTTGTGTAAATAGTAAGAATACCGTTCCATGATGGCTGAGTATGATTCGTTTACAGTCCATTGGATCCTATGAAGAAGAGCCCCACCATCGAGCAGAAATGTCACTCCACTTGCTGGCCTGCAGACTGTAGTTTTGTCTGCCTGACATACTGTCTGAACAGCATGAAGAAGTTCAGGTTTATTTGGTTTTCTGAAAAGGAAGCTACTTTCAAACAAAGATGCTGGGTGTGAGCACAATTCATATCTGAAGCAATCTTCTTCTGAAATGTTGCTGGATTTGGCAATGAGGAGGAATCTCTGGAACAGAAGTGTTGGGTCCAATCGCTTTATCACCCCCTAGGTGTTTGTTTTGTAGTTAGTTGTATAAGTTTGTCCTTGCGTTTAAATGAAACATCTTTAGCAGTCTTTCCAATCATTTTGTTTATTATCTTTTGTCCAATTTCCCTAGCTATATCAGCATTAACACTTGTTGATGCAACCATTCCTGTGGCTATACTTCGTAGCTGAGGATCACCTTCAAAGGGTGATGATTCTGTTAAATATTCAAGTGCTATATGAACATCCTTGCAGTCTCTTTCCTGTCTGGAGTCCCGGCTTTCCTTATGTTGGTCACCTGTTACATATATTACTTCAGTCAGCTTCTCCATCAGTAAGTTGACCTCCAAACAAGCTGGACGAGATAATATCCAAACAGACCGTTGAATCTCAGTCATTCCCCTGCCTTTTGTCAGTCCTCCAGCAGTCTTCAAGCTTTGCATAAGTTCCTGCTCAATGACCAAGTCTGGTGACAGACCTGCCCAAAATCTGTCAGACCTTCTAATTACATGCATTCCATTTTCAAGTTTTGAGAAAACTGATGGATTGGTGATTTCAAATTTTTTCATGTTTTGGCTATAAAGATATACTGATTTGCTGTAATTATTGTGACCAGCAGCAGTAAAAAAAGGAAGCATCTCACATAAGGTCTGAAGATGCAACTTCCACATATCAGTCCTTTCTGCTCTAATAAATTTCTGCGTTCGTCCTACCATCTCCATATACTGTAGCCACAATGCTTCCGTACGTGCATCAGCCAAATGATTCTTTCTTATTTGAAGTAGTTGAACAACCTTCCTGACATTAGGAGATATTTAAGCAAACATCACAAACATCCATCTTGCCTGTCATTATTCTGTCATAGACAATCTTCAGGTCTGTAACATCGTCTAGTGACAAATACTGTTCAGAGGCTGCATCTTCTGGTGACAAACACTGGCGAGAGGTCTTCGGGTTTGAACATGCCATGAATTAGTAAAGCATGAAGGGTGGAGTCAATTATATTATGTGCTCTGATACAGCGTGAAACTGCTTTCCCCGTTAGAAGGTGTGGAACAGTATTTTCTGCATAAATAAGTTCCATCATTTCACGCAGCCCAGATTGATCCATTATGTGGCCTATACATCCTAAGAAACTCATCAGAGTGTGAAAGCCACCAAGCTTCAGTACAACGTTTGCCACAACATTTTCAGTCAGCACAGAAGAGACTATTTTCATAGCTTTCCACCACAGTGGTTGGTCAAATGTCATGATGGGTGTAAAGTCATATTGATGAGCCTGTGTGCTGATAAACATTAAGGTTGAGTATATACAGCTTTCATCATTTGGAGAGAGGTCAATCATTGGGAGGAAGGCTATACTTGCTTTACCTGGATGATCGCCAACCATTATAGTTTGCATCGTACTGTTCCAACCAAGTCGTGGCTGCCTAAGAAATCAAGAAGCCAACCAAAGTACACATCAAGGTTACTGGACTAACTGCCCTTCAGCTAGTTGTGAGGCCTTCAAAGTCCCAGTGCTGGCTGCTGAGGCCTCTTGCATAGGCTCTAGGAAGGGGAAATGCCATGCTCTGATCCAACAGGAAGTGGAATCTGTTAACTTCCTGTTTGGTTAGATCATTTCCCCTCCCTTGTCAGAGCCTGAGAAGAGACCTCAATAGCCGCATTGGGCCTTTGAAGACCATACAGTTGGCTGGAGGGTGGACTGTGGTGCCCGAGGTGCCCCTATCCACACTGTGGTAAGGCCAGCCTGACAATTGGGGACCAAAAAACCACGTTCGCATCCAGTTGGACATTACAACTTTTAGTATGTTGTTTCTTATGGTAATCTGATTGGTGTCTCAAAAAATCATTTCTTTTGCAAGAATGTTAAAGTTTGCATGTATTTCTTGCTATCTTTACTGGACTATATCATGGGCAGAGGGCAGGAGCATAGCTAGGGTAGAATGGGCCCCTGGCCAAGAAGTCAAGATGAGCCCCCCTCTTTGTGTCCTGCCGGTGGGCCTAGGGGCATCACCCGGCTCGGCGGGTCTGGGTGCGCTACTATCAAACACACAAGACACCCAAAATGCAGCCAGCCTATTAAGTGCATTAGGCCATGAAAAGAGACCTATATATAACCAGTTCAGTTGTGCCCCCATAATCAATTCACGCTGCCCCCCACCCATAACCATTTCATTTGTGCCCCCAGCGCAGCATGAATTAATTATATGGGGGTGCAAATTAACTGGTTATGGGGTGTAGTTTAAAGACAGTATTCCTGTTAGCAATAACTTCATTAAGAAGAGTTAGTGAAATAGCAGCCATAATAATCTCAGAACCATATTTGCAGATTTTCCAAGATAGAATAGATATTGCTTTGCATCCTAAATTCCTACCTCAGATAGTATAAGTAAGACAGTTGTGAGAATGTGGTTCTTTTTACACAGGTCTCTCCCACCCATGAACATGCAGATTTCTGCGTGTTCATGGGTGGAGGAGCCCCGTGTGAATGACATGGCACATGTGGTGAGTGGGAGTGCATGCGCGTGCGTGCCTAACACGCATCCCCACTCACCCCCCACTCGTCCCCATGCACGGAGCAACTGGGGAAAATGGCATTTGCTCAGTGGGTGCGGATGAGTGGGGGGGGTGAGTGGGGATGAGTGTGCAGTCATGTGCACGCCCCACCCATGCACCTGTGCACCCACGAACCCCCCCCTCCCGGCGAAGCTGTGTAAAAACGGCCTGTGAGGAGCCATTCGAAGACAAACAGAAGGTTGCTGCCTTGTAAACAAGGTTCTTCGAGATGATTCCGAACATTCTCACAACAGCCCTGTATTGAATTTTCTTATATTCCCAGAAAGGGTTGGAAAGAACTGTCATTCTGAGGGGGAGAGTGCTTTTTATACTAGAGGAGCTCGAGACCATCACGTTGTCTATTATTTGAATATGGTGAGCATGCACAACCCAGTTGTGAGAATGTTTTGAGCCATCTCGAAGAACCTTCTGTACAAGGCAACAACCTTCTGATCACTCACATGTGGAGGAGTTGTTCGTTTACAAACAGCTTTATCTCCCAGTCTGATTGGTGTCCTGCTGCTGCTGGTGCTGCTGGTGGGGGATGGGGACCTCCCTTGATGTGCGGGTGCCCTGTACCCGGGCCTCCTCCAACCCAGCCCAGGCACAGCAGCCCACTGGTGCCTAGCACCCCTGGCTTTATGCCAGGTTCGCTCAATGGACGCTAAACCCCTGGCAGAGCTTCTTCACTTTCCCAAATTCTCACCTCAAGAGTCCTGATTATCACTTCTCAAAAGCATCCAAAAAACATGATTATGATGAAAGGCCTAGCTAATCTCTCCCACTGCTTGCCCTACTGGCCAATGCTTTGCCACTGACTCAATGCATAGAGTCCCCTGCATCTCCATGGCATCAGTAGCAGAGTCATAGGCATCAGGTTAAGTGTCCTGGTTTGCATAAAAGCCTGGGGTCGTTTTCATAAAATGATCCCAGGTTTCATAAAAACCTGGATCACCTACCGCAGCTTTACGAGCCTAACACTGGTCACAGAATTTGGAAATCTTGGTCCAAAATAGTCACTACAGACACCTATCATATTTATTTTGTATAATTGTTATACAGTTTACAGTCTTATGTGAACTCCTACAGACATTTTTCCCTTGGTATTATTAAAAAACCTCTTTGATCTAAAAGCCTCTGGTATATGATGAGCACAATAAGAACAAGGCTATGTAAATCCTTTGCATGTTGAGAACTTAAACATACACAGTTAACTTTTAAGTCACCAATAAGTTATACAGCCAGGCTCCCTAGATTTATAAGCATGCAGTTTTGGCTCCCTAGATTTATAAGCATGCAGTTTTAAATATTCCAAGTAGTCTGAACTTCTTTTCGTGAATGAGGCATACGACTTCAGATGATGAGCGTGGGTTGAAAATGCTTACTTCAAGTATCAGCCCACATGTGTCAGAATTCACTCAAGTGCAAATGTTTATGGCAGAATCCTAACCTCCTGAGCAGGATGGCATTGAAGCAGAATGGTTTGTGAAAGAAAACATTGTCAGGTTGTTGGAAATTGGGTGCTATTCTAAAAATCATTACACTGTGATCTGTGAAGTATGAACTGTGCTCTGAAGCCAGTTGCTCTGCTAGATTCCCATGTCTGGCTTTAGCAAAAAGTGCAATAATGCTGATAAATGCTTTCTTCTTTCTAAGCAGGACATCGGCCACTGCAGAAGCTATGGTAACAAATAAGGGGGGAAAGGACATTCTGGGCTGGCTGCTTTTGATATTTATTTGTATAGTGTGAATTTTTTAAGGTTATGGGAGGAATCTCTTGTAATGGAAATACGACAAATGTCCAATTAGGTATTGCCTTTGTAAATATGCTTCTGTAATGATGACCAACTCCCAATTACGTTAGAATTGCAGCATGCATGCTTTGAAAACAATGGGATGTTTACCAGAGGGCTTCCAGAAGTGGTTTTAAAATGTGCCATATTTATGCATTATCAGTTGATGTTTTGAGTATAATTACTTCATCAGTGCCAGTACCACAGGAGTTGGTCCTGATTCTCCCTTCACTGGAACTGCTAACAAAATTTTCATTAACTTTAATGGAGCAAGAGTAGGCTCTTTAAATTGTTGAAAATATACATTTGATCCTTAAAACATTATACATTGCCTCAAAACTGCTGTTGAAAACACCATATTTGTGTTTTAGTAACCTTTTTCACATAACACACAAAAGCACTAATTTAAAGGAAAACTACAAATAGTCTAGAGAAGAGAAGACTAAGGGAGGCATGATACCAGTTTTCAAACATCTAATAAATATCAAATAGATTGCCACATAAATGATGGAGAACAGTTGCACTCTGCTGTCACAGAAGATATAACATGAGGAAATGGGTTTAAATTGCAGAAAGGGAAATTTTGGTTATTAAATATTAGGAATAGCTTCCTAACTATAAGAACTGTTGGTCAATGGAATAGGCTGCCTGGGGTGGAATCTCCTTCCTTGGATGTTTTCAGAAACTATTTCAGAAACTATCTGGACAAGCATCTGTTTGTGAAATTATAGGAAAAGGGTACCCTGTTTGAAGCAGGGGATTGAACTAGATGACCCTTAGGGGATCATGTCAAACCTATGACTCTGATCCCAGCAATTTTGAAAGTAGGAAAGGCACCTTTTTATGGCTGCTGTTGTTGTTGTTCCGCTTTTGGTGTCCAAATTGTGGACCTTATGGGACCCCGCACGGACGATGAATGCTCCCCCAGCACCACACGCTGAGTTCCTCCGAACAGGAAAGAGGTGAACCATTCGAGAACGGTTCCGATCACTTCTGCTTGGTCCCGCAAGTTAGTCACCAGCATCTCGTGGTCAACCAAGTCAATGGCCGCTGATAGATCTAATAGAATCAGTAAAGTGGATCAACCCTGATCCAACTCCCGGCGAAGGTCATCGACCAGGGCCTCCAATGCAGTCTCAGTGCCCTAACCCTGGCAAAAGCCAGACTGTGAAGGATATGAAATACTGATGCGGTCCAGGTGCCCCTAGAGCTGTTGGGCCACCACCCACTCAATAACGCTCCCTAAAAAGGGAAGGTTAGAGACAGGCTGATAGCTGGCAAGGAAGTCAATGTCAAGAGATGGCTTCTTGAGCAGAGGGCATACCACAACCTCCCCGACATTCTGCCCTCCTGAAGGGAGGCATTGACCACCCCTGCCAGCAACAACCCTAGTGTCTCCTGGCTGGCCTTAGCCAGCCAGGATGGGCAGGGATCCAGTTCACAAAATGTGGCTCTCACAGCCCCCAGGACCCCCTCCGCATCAGCGGGCAACACTGTCTGGAACTGATCCCACAAAACAACACGACAGGGTCTCCAACTGCAATAAACATGTTGAAGTCATGGTGAATGCGAGTGATTTTATCCACAAAATAATCAATAAATAAGTCACAACAAGTGCTGGAAGACTCCAGCTCCAGGCAGAGAGAGGCTGGACTGACCAACCCCTTCACCACCCAGAAGAGCTCAGCTGGACGAGACTTTGTGGACACTATGAGGGCAGCAAAGAACCACTTCTTTGCTGCTCTCACAGCTACGGCATAGGCTTTCAGACTGGCTCTATGATGCAGTATGTCGTCTTCACTACAAGTGCGGCGCCACTGCTACTCTAACCACCTCCCCATCTGCTTCAGCAGTTGCAGGTCCTTGGGGTACCACGGGGACTTGTGAAGCTGATGCCTGGGAAGTGGATGTCTAGGAGCCATCCATTTGATAGCCTCAGTCAACAGAGTGTTCCATCAGGTTACAAAGTCATCAAGTAAACAGCCATCAAGGTCTGAAGGTAACCTTTCTGGTTCCATCTGCCTCTGAGAGAGGACCATTTGAACTGGTCCAGCACCCATCCGGGGACTGACGTGAGCCAGGAGACCAGCCCATAGGAGATAGTGATCTGTCCATGACTAACCCTACATCCTCCACTAACAGATCCCCTGGTTCAAGGTCAGTGCAGAAAACCAGGTCCAAGGTATGTCCCCCTCCCCCCCTCGTGTGTCAGACCCTTCACTACCTGAGACAGGCCCATGGTTGTCATGGCAGCCATGAACTCACGCTCTGCTCCTCCCAAGACTAGTGTTGGCGGGTATATTGAAGCCCCCCAAGACTAATGTCCTTGGGGACCGCAGTACCACCTCCGACACCAGTTCAGCTAGAGTGTGCATAACAGGTAGGAGCACGGTAGACTAACAGTACCCCCAATCTGTCTCCGGCCAGCCCAGCCCCTGATCTGTCTCAAGCCAAATTGATCACAAGATGGAGAGCCTCAATACCCAGCACCTGAAAAACGTTCAACCTAGTCCTATATATTTATATTTAAGACAAATTTTATTTAGACAATCCTTTTGCACTTTTCTATAGGTGTATTATTTGAGAGGACTCTTAATTTAGAAAATGAGTTCCATGTGACTTGTAATTCTTATATTGTTTTATGCAATGCTAGTAATTAGACGTTTTCCCATTAATGAATTCTTAATTAACCTAGTCTATCTAAAATGTTCCTATTTGTTAGTACTGTATTTCTAAAATGTATCCTGTTTTTAATTTCCAAACTGGTGACTTACTTTTTTTAATCTTCTAGTTGATAGCTGTTGTTCACATTGCTGTCTGCTATTTGGTAAAGGTGGGGGCAGCCACATGAACTGGGTTGGGCCCGATCTCCTGCATGTCCCATGGTGGGCAATTGCAGCTGCCACACTTTGGGACCAGCAGGGCAAATGGTCTGCCCTTCCTTCTCCCGTGCAGGGAAACTGGGCAGGCGGGCTTCTGTTGGAGGTCCCACCATGCCTTGGGTAAGGCTGCTACATGCAAGCTGAGTCCCTGGCCTTTTTCCGAGTACACAGGACATAGCAGCCAGCTTCCCGCTCCGCCCTTCTGTGAACATCTGGCAGCTACCGGGTAGATGATGCACTCCATGATAAGGCTGCCCAAACTGTGGTAACGTCTCATGTGGCTGCACCCAGTGTTTTTCTTTCTGTTTCTGGTAATGTATCACTTTTAGTTAGTGTGTACCATGCCTTAAGATAAAGTTATATTGCATAAGGTATAATAAATTGAATAGTGGTATTATATAGGACCAGGATGGGGAATCAGAGGCACATGGGCCAATTTTGGCCCACAGCTGGTTTTATTTGGCCCCTTTCCAATTCTTGGATCTGGCCTGTGGATCCAGTCCCTACCCTCAAGCATTGAAAGAGCAATATCAAGGGAAAGGAGTAGAGATCAGGGAATGAACTTGGGGAAAGGCAATGAGGTGCATGACAGAGATCCATGATGTGGATCACCCTCTTCCTTCTTCCATCTTGAGCACACTCCTTGGGCACCCCATCCAAAATTGCTATGCAATCCATGGAGCTTGTACTAATTTTCAGAGTGACTCATGCTGGGAAAGAAAAGGTTCTCCAAACCTGAACTAGAAGAATCTAATCCAAAAATTCCCATGCTGGGTCTGGACACTAAGTTGTGGGGTCGTGTTAGTCATGAGGAGCTATGGTGGGGTGAGGGGAGGCTATACCATCAGGAGGACTATCAAGAGACACACCTGGTGTCTGTCCCTGTGTCCCATTCTTCCCTGGTTTCTGGATATTTGGGGATTAAGGTTGGTAGGACCCCTGGTCTTACACTGATGCTTCTCAGTAAGAGGTTGGTGGCTAATAAGCATCAACCATCTGTGATCCTATTCAGCATGAAGCAGTCAATTTCATTTGTATTACAGAGACTTGGATGGACAAGGCGTCTGGGCCAATTTTGTCCCAGATGGTGCCAGTCATGCACTCAGTTCAGTGTCATCTTAGGGTTGGAGACTAGGGGGATGGGGTGGCTGTGATCTGTAAAGACACCTTGTACTTTTGGAGGTATCTGGTGCCTGACTCGTTCAGTATGGAGTGTGTCCACCTCGTGTTGGATTTTTCAGGGGATAGATTGGGGATTCTGCTGGTGTACCGACTACCCTGCTGCCCAGCAGACTTCCTGACTGCTATAGCCGAATTGGTCTCGGAGGTGGTGGTGTTGGGATCACCTAGACTTATTGTCTTGGATGATTTCAACATACACGCTGAGGCCAACCTTTCGAAGGGCAGAGCAGGAGTGTAAGGCCACCATGACAACCATGGGCCTATCTCAGGTGATATTTGGCCTGACACATGAGGCAGGACATAAATTGGATTTGATGTTTTGCACCAACCTGGAAACAGGGGTTCCAATTATCAGGGATGCTGTCATGGTTGGATCATTACCTTTTGAAGGCCCAGATCCCTGCCTTTCTATGCCCTCATCAAGGTAGTGGACCCATTAGGATAGTCCGTCCTCAGAAACTCATGGATCCGATTGGTTTCTAGAACACTCTGGGAGATTCACCTACTGACCCTGACAACTACTCTGTCAATGACCTGATCACTTTTTAAAATGACATCTTGACTGGGGCCGTTGACACGGTTGCACCCAAGCATCCAGTCCCATCGCTGCGACAGCACAGGTTCCTGTGGTATATAGAGGATCTGAGGCGGTTGAAGCGGGTGAGCAGGCGGTTAGAGGCGCTCAACTTGCATTGAAGCCCACTGATTGAGGCATAGACTGTTTTTGAGGGACTATGCTGTGGCTATGATGGTGGCAATCCGTTATCATACCATCTGCAAAATCTTGTCCGGCGGAGCTGTTTCAGGTGGTGAGCGGATTGATTAACCTGGCCTGTCCCGCCAGGAACCAGAATCATCTACTGCCCATTGTAATATTTGTATCAATTACTTTGTAGACAAAATCGCTCATATTCACCATGACTTGGGCGCTACCATTTCTACTGCAGAGTCAATTTGGGATTATGGAACCTCAGTCTTGTACAGTTTATTTGGACCAATTTCAATTGGTATCACCCACCAATGCAGAGGATGTGCTTGGGGTGATGCAGGCAACTAGTTGTGAATTAGATCCCTGCTTGTTTTGGCTGATGAAAGCCAGTCGAGAGACATTGGGGCCACTGTTGACTAGGGATGTCAATGCCTTGCTTTGGAGGGTAGAGTGCTGGATTCCCTTAAAAATGTGGTTGTGCAGCCCCTGCTTAAAAAACCATCTTTGGACACTGACTCCCCAGCCAGCTATTGGCGTGTCTCTGACCTTACATTTTTAGGGAAGCCCAACTGCTCCAAGTTCATTTTGATGCTGTCATATTCCTAGACCCTTTTCAGTCAGGCTTCTTCAGAGAGGCAAACTTTTTGGAGCAACTACCCTAATCTAGAGGGTATTTTTATATATATTTAAATTAAAAAAGAAAATGTGCCATTGCATATAGTTTGTTGATCCTCAAATTGAAAAATTGCTGGTTTTTTATTATTTATTGTATATTAGCAAACTCAGCTATTGCCTAACACTGTAACTAGCTGCGGTATGCTAACTTACATTCTGTTGTACGTTTAGCTGGGGAAAGATGATTTCTCATGCAGTAGAGCCTACTTCTGTCCCCGTTTCCCCCCCTCCCATTTCTAATTTTATTGCAGCTACTTTGTTGGGTGTCTCATCTCATTTTTCTTCCACCTTCTCTGTTTCTGTCCCATTGCATGCCTCTCTTTCCTTGATTTGGTACCAGAGAGGAGGAGGAGTCTGAAGAAGAGGAACAACCAATGACAGAGCCTAATACAGAAGATGAGGGGGAAGAAGCAGCCACTAGGCAGGTCCAAGTCAGGTACCAGGATTCAGTGCCACCTCCTTCCTCACCTCACCTTCCAAAAGTCAAAGCATTGAATTCACCTCACTTAACTTATAGTAGATAACTCTTTCCTTTAGAACTTATTTGTAAATATTCACTTTCAGTAGTGTACTTAAGTGAAATCCCTTTGACTCTGCAAAGGCTTTCTTATTTTGCACACTTAAGGAAATGTCTAAATGCATTTAATTGTAAACAGTAAGTGGATTCCAAGCCAGCTAAAATCTTTGATTTAGAAGATTTAACAGTCACAACTGATTGCGGAGATCAGTGGCTGATTATTTTCTTACTAGGAGTATTTTCCTACTAGGAGTTTATCTCCTGCTACAGTTTGGACAATTCATTTATTTTATTTTTTCAGAAAGAGTATTTTTAAATGGCGCCTCTAAAACAACTAAATACTAAGACTGAAACAAATACATTCACAAAGATTATTTGCATTTTCAAATAGCTGAGAGAATACCCAAATACATCTTTGTGTGCCATGCAATATTTGCATCTCTATTAATACTTTTTTGTTGTTGTTGAGTTACTTCGGTATTTCATTTGTTTTGTTTTGGTATTTTGCTCTTTGGTATTTTGGGGGGTTTCATTATTAGGTTTTTTTGTACTTTTAGTCATTTTTTAGTACTATTGTGCAACAGTATGGTGTGAAATGGAGTTACTTTAGAATTACTGTTAGCACATTAGTGCAGTATAAGACCAGTGCTCACCATACTGTTGCACAACACTACTTAAACACAGGGTAATAATAGACGAGACTGTGGCCCGCATTTTCACAGTGTGGCCCTCGAGCCACCGGCATGTCTGTTGAGGGCACACCAGATGTTTGCCCTGGATTGCTCTGGAGCATGTCAAAGGCTAGCCCAGACTCTGATCCTACAGACTTCCAGGATCGCAGCCCGAGCTTTGGCGATTCGTAATTGCCCTAAAGCCAGTTTAACCCTCCACTTGAGAATAGTACAGACAACTGTAGTGGAAAAGGTTTATAAAGACTAGATCCCAAATTTCATATTTCTGTGAGTTAAATGCTTTCCCTTCCTATAAACCAAACTGAATATTCTTCCGTTTTTCTGTCCTTAAAAATAATCTCATCAGGATACAAAGCTTTTTGGCTCCTGAGGTTTTTAAATGTGGTAGCTCCTGGGGATAGTTGATTTTTTTTATTTTGTTGATTCCTGATTATTTCCACCTAACTATATGATTTTTTTGGTCCTTTCCTTCCCTATCCTGGTCCACTTTTCCTCGTTTCTTTTGCATCCCCTTCTATTCTCTACAGTGAAGTCGCAAAAGTTCAGCAGGTTGAAAATGAAAACCTTCCACAGAGCTCTGAAACGCCAACCATCTCAAGTGCAGTTTCTCAAGCTGAGAGGCCTCCTCCATGCTCTAAAGCAAAGAGTCCGTCCAGCAGCTCATCTTCTGTGCCTGATCCATCTGTCTCACACCATCATTCTGTCCACTCATCACCTTCATCACCTTCACCTATCTCGCTTAACTCCTCCCAAAACTCATCAGCATCTCTTACTCCAAAGGCATCTCCAACAGTAGAGAAACTGCCTTATGTACCCCATAGCCCCTTTCACCTCTTCTCCTATGACTTTGAAGAGTCTCCAGCAACTGAGAAAGAAAAGGAAGCAGAGGTGATGAGGGAAAACAGGTAGATTTTACATGGCTGATATGCATCCATTGGCAAAATGACATCACCTCTCTAGATTTTCATAGAACTGTTTACGTGCTGTCTATTGCATAGTTTGTGGACTATGCTGTACTGATTTTAGTCATGGGCAGCTGTCTTCTGGTTTTCTTGGCATTCCTTCCTTGGCCTTTGCTCTTCTAGATATAAAATGGACACATGTCCCTGTCTCCTCCAAGTGGCAATAGAGAAAAAGAGGCAAGGACTGTGTATGGGGAAAGACCCATAGGCATCAATTGAGTACCTTAGTGTAAAGTGAGAGTAGCTTCAATGGATTTATACTAGTGAAAAACCTGAGAGAGATCAGAATCTGAGCTACAATTGAGTGTTCGTAAAACCACGAACCTACCAAAGTTTTTCTTCCTTCTCTAGGTTTTCATATAGCTGTTGTGAACACAAACTGCATAATAATCTTAGACTTGGGAAGCTACAGCACTTGAAGCAGTTGTATATTGCAAATCCCTTCTTTCCTGCACATTTTCCTACCTAACCTCCTCTTTCATACCTTAATTCTTCCTTTAAAACAATGCAGTAAGCATCTTTGTTTTATCTGACTTAACTGGTATTCCAATTAAACATAATGGTAATGCTAACACTAAACAACAATTTCTAAGGGCCGTTTCATTTGGGTGGGGGGGCCCGTGGTGGGTGGGGGGGCCCGTGCAAATGCCACCCATGGTGGGGGGGGGTGAGTGCGGGGGCACCTGTGGGAACGGCGCCCATGGTGGGGAGGGGTGCGTACGCACTGCCACGCTCCACCCATCACCCACAGGCTCCAATGCCAGTTGCTCCGTGCACGGAGATGGATGTGCACCCGTAGGAATGGGTGCACACCCATTCCCCCACCCACCACGGCGCATTTGAAAAGGGCCTAAAACACACGGCATCCTGCATGCATGCTTTATAACCGACCTTCTTAGTTTCCAGGGTCCTTTTTTAATTGGAGAATGTGAACGATACATTCATATGCATTTATGATGAATATTTTCTTTTTTCCTTTCTTCAACAGTCCTTCCGAATATCTGCATGTGAACAAATTTTCTGAATCCTTTGATCCTTTCAATTTTCGATCTTTCTCTTCCAATAGGTGGGTGTTTTTCCTGCTTTTGTTTTTTCTTCCCTCAATTGCTGCTGTTTCTCTATGGACTAAAGAAATCTGGGTAGCTCTTTTTATAGTATAGTCGGTGCCATTTTCTTACTGAAATGCAACTCCCATTGAAATCAATGGTAAAATTCACATCAGCTCCACTGGGAGTACGGATAGGCCTTGGGGCTTTTGAATATCCCATCCATAGATTTCGGTGTTAAAACTCTTGGTGCAGTACCTAGGAAACCGAGTAGCTCCATGTACCAGTCACCCAAATTAATGAAGCCTGGTTTCCTAAGAGGTGGGGAAAGTGAAGGAAGTCAATGCTCACTGTAAGTCAGGGGTTTGAATCCTCCAGCCTGTGGGCCAAATCTGGTCTGTGGCTATTTTTATTTGGCCTCTTTCCAGTGCTTGCATCTGCCCCTTGCATCCGGTCTCTGCCTTCAAGTGCTGGAAAAATAAACTCAGGGGGAAAGAGTGGAGATGAGGGCATGCATTTAAGGGAAGGGGATAGAACCATGATCTGGATCCATCCCACCTGCCCCCCGTCGTGAGCACACCCCTTGACCCCCTTTCTCCAACTCCTGTCTGGCTGACTGAGCTTGTACTAGTTTCAGTGGCCCATGGCCCTTTTCACACAGACACTCCCAACACTGATAAAATGGGTGTTACATTTTATTATACATGTTACAGGGCACCCACAGGGCAACACTGTAGCCATGCTACATGGGCCCTTTTCACACGAGATGCCCTCACCCAGTTTCGCTGGGTGGAGGCATCTGTTTGAACACTGCGGGCGGTAGGTGGAGGTGCATGCGTGCTCCCACACAACACCCATCCCCACCCACCCACGGAGCAACGGACTTTATTATACATGTATAATAAAATGTAACACCCATTTTATCGGTGTTAGAGTGTCTGTGTGAAAAGGGCCCATGAGAGGAAAAAGGTTCTCCACCCCTAAATCGGTGGTACTTTTGATTATGAAAGGGGCTTTTCTCACCTCCAGTTGCACCTATTTTAACAAACATTTTGGTCCCTAATTACTTCTGGCCCTTTTTCTCTTCTGCCAAATCTGGTTTGTTGGATGAAAAGTTAATCAGGGATGTCTGCATGTCCGCACACAGTCTCCTTTCTCCAAGAAAACAAGCTAAAAGCCACAAAGCTCAAGCAAATTCCAATAGAATTTAAACTTAACACAGCTACTAAAGACCTTTATTTACCAACATTCTGTATCTTGACCTCTGGAATAAACACCTATCTATCTCCCCCAAGCTGCTGTACCTTGCTAACCCTGGAAAGGGTGTGTCTTCAAGCATATTCTGAAGGCAGCTAGTTGTGGTACACTGAAAAGGGAAGCAAGGTCAAGACCCTTTTGATGATAATCCCTCCCATGTGTATTGTGGAGGAAGTTGTTTGCTTGAATAACTACACGTCCTGCACGGTTTGACAGTCTCTGTAACAAACTCAAGACTTTGTAGGTCATACTTCATCTGAAAATGGATGTCTGTGCAATGCAGAATATGGATCCCCAGAGTCATATGCTTGCCGTATGAAGCACAACTTTATAAGGAGGCCACTTAATTCTGTGCTAGCTGCAGTGTTTGAACTGTTTGAAGGTGAAGCTCCTTTTAAAGCACATTGCAGTACCCTAATGTTCAACAGACAAAGTAGATATTAACATCTGAAAGAAAACGGGCATGGGTGGGCCATTTCATGAGTGAGCTTCCTCCCTTACGCTCCCCAGATTCAGTCTTTCTGTCATAGAACCGACAGTGGAGTGCTGTCAAAGCTCCAGCCTCTTCTAATTCAGGATGGATCCATGCTCTAACGTTTCCAGTGCTGGAATATATGTGCCTTAGAAAATGAACCCTGAACTAGTTCAAAAGCTTGAATTAGAGCTGAAACACATACCCCCCATAATATACAAATAATTGAATATACCCTCCCCAAACAAAAAACGGCAATTCGGGTAATAACCGATATCCATTTACACTTTGTCAGATATCCCTTTCAGCAATTTTGTGTTGCTTTTTTCAAGTTTTTGGTCATTTCAGTATTTTGGCTATGTTGTTTCAGCAATAATAGCATTATTGCTCATGCACAATTGCCAAAAATGATGCAACTGAAATACCTGCACTGAAACAGAATACTCCCCAAAGTGGATATACAAGTAACTGTTTTCGTTACAAATATTACTCAGGTACACAAAGGGCTACCCAAAAATGAAAATAATATCCACAGATAATAAACCCACTACTCATGTCAGCTCTTTTTTGAATGTCATACCACTGACTCAACTTCCTGTATGCATCTCCATTTTTCAACACAAAACTTGCTCTGATCTGCTCTGAAAGGTAAGGACATGTGACCTGCTACTTATCTTCATTTTTACGAATAAGCCAATAAACAGGCCATACACTGCCACACTGAGGACTGGAGTCTAGCATGTTAAACTCAAAGTTTAGCTATTCAGCCACACTGCTATTTCTACTGTGGCCCTCATGGGGCTACTTGCAGCTGTGTAAATTACTGGACAAATAAACTTGTTAACGCTACTGCACTCAACACAAGATACTCTTACTTCAGGTCTTTCCCCTACATCCCAAAACTACGTTAGTCAAACTACACTCATAGAGAACAACCAAACCTTAAGCTCATGCTATGAAGCAGTCCTGAAAAGCCTTGTTATCTAGGAGAGCCATAGCAACTGGGATCCAACAACATTCCTTCTCTGTTGCTTCTCCCAAGCTAGGAGCATTAAATCAGCCTTTGGTACACATTCGTTGTAAATTCTAAAATATTTCTAAAACAGAATTATAGAAAACCACTGGTCTGTTACTTGAAAGACAAGCCACACATCTAAAATAACCGGAGTGGAGAAACCAGCCATGCTTTAAATGAAAGCTCCCAACCACACGTTGTAATGAGAATTAATAAGTAACTTACAGTTTTGTACATTTGGGGGAAAAGGTTATTATTAACAATCCTCTGAGGTTTGACAGCGAATTAGTGGTTGTACTGCTTTTTCTTGAGCATATTAGCTAATCCTCATGCACATGTTTTCAATAATCAGTTAGGGAGCATTTCTCATGCAAAAGGAGTCTCATGAACTCAAAATCTGGGGGTTCATTTGGATTGCAATTTTGTTGTGTTACGTCATTTAAATTATTAATAGCAATTGCAGTGAACTCCTGTTTCCTCCTTATCCTTCCTTTATTACACTGTATTTATTGAAGGTTACATTTTTAAAGCTTCACAGTGGGATACACAGAACGACTGACTCTGGGACAGATTTCAGAAGCTTTCATCCCAAAAGGTCTATTCATTTGACATTCACATCCCAAATGTTCCAAAAATGATTTGTTTTTACTTTTTTTACCACTACCATATATCTTGTAACACTACAGTGCTACTATTTCCAAAGGACTTTGAAAAAGAAAGTTATATATTATGATAGGATACATCTTGTCATAAATAATCTTATAAGAGAAAAGTGGTGTTCTTGTTGTTCTTGTCATGCCTGCAATGTGCCTGGCGCTGAACAGTCCTGATTAGAGACAGGTCCCTGCTGTGAGGGGATTGCAATCTAGAATGGACAAAGAAGGAGAGACAAATGGAAGAGGAACAACAGGGATACATTCAAGAAGTTGAGAAGTTGCAGGTGAGGAGAGTGATCCTAAAGGATACAGCTGCATAAGGAGAAGTATAAATTAGCAATCTATAGGGGTGAAGTACTAGAGGAAGGCTGATGGAAGAGGTAGATTATTAGGAGGAGTTGAAAGTCGAGATGGAGTGAGCAGAGTTTTTGGGCTTGGGGAGGGAGTTCCTGGTGTAGTGCGTTATATAATGGGAGAAGGGGCGGAGATGGTTTAGGGAGCAGGGGGCTCAGGGCAGATGAGGATGGCAACAGAGGAGGATTTAAGTGGAAATATGGCAAGAAATGAGGACAGATAGAGGAGGAAGACAATGAAGAACCTTGAGGGTGAGGATAAGGAGTCGGTGCTGGATGCAAAGAGGGAGGGGAGGGAGCAGAGAAGAGGCTGAGTGTATGCAAAGTGGCCAGTGAGGTGGATAACTTTGACAAGAGAGTGTTGAACAGAAGTTCGGAATATATGTAATATGTAAATTATTATATATTATATTGATGTTTGCAAGCCCTACCATAAAATCTCTGATGAATACTTACTCTTCAGTCACTCACTCCTTCTGAAGGAAAACACACGGGAAAACACACAGATAGGTATCGGAGAAGGGAAGCAAAGAGGGAACATCATGGGAAATGTTCAGTTCGTGACTAGCTCCTCCCCATAAGAAATTTCCAACCTGAATTGCCTCTGGTCTTAAATCTGACTGCTGATAACCAATATTACAGGTCACAGCACAAAGCCTGCAGGTTCCTCTGAATGGAACCTTTGCATGCATCTCTTTGCATGTGAGGATAAACATCATGATGGGAACTCAGAAACATACCTATTCTGTAAAATCAGTTGCCTGAAGGGGAATTATGTAAAGCCAGCATTTTGAAGGCAATGGGGAGGGATAAAATAAACTTCTTGTTTAAATAGAATGATTAGTTAAAAGGAAAATGAGGTTGTGTTTTTCTTGCATGGAATTTTGTCCTGTGGATTAGTTGACTTGCTGGAGCATTCTTCAGAGTCCCGATGGAAAAGATGAATCTCCTCTGAGCAGTAAAAAAGAAATGTACAAGCTTTAAGAGCCAGCATCTCTTGTGCACCATGACATGTAAATTAAGTATGATGGTGGAGGAGTTAAAAGGCACAGGAAAGCTGTGGGGTTGTCATTTCCGCTCAGTAGAGAAGTTGGGATGAAAACATTGATACAAGAGGCTCTGTGGATATGGCCATTCCAAGACCCCTGGAAGCAATTTCTCTTTAATCAATAAGCCCACGTTGAAGTCATACTTGAGTGAAAGGAAGGTAGAAATTCCTACAACCCTACTTCTGGAGACATTCTTTTCCAACTGCGACTATGATTTTTTTCCCCCCAGGCATCATTTGAAAAGGCACATAAGCTATAGCTTATGAATGGTGGGCAAGCGAGGAAAATACTGCATATTTTAATTGGAAGGAATTTAGATGTGTTCCATTTATAATATAAACATTAGCAAATCATTTGAGTACATGTTCTGATCGTGCCTAAGCAATACCAATGTTTTTCTTTTTATCCACTCAGAATGAATACCACTGGCATTCATTCTTTTGGTTCTTTTCCTAATGGCTGATTATGAACTTCCAAACCAGCTAATAAATCTCTGGGTAGCTCAACATTCAATAAAGTATTCCAGTTTAATTTTATCTCTTTGGAATAACATTTTAACTTTCCTTTTAACTTTCTTACATGGTGGCTCATAACAAGCAAATGTTTAGATGTGTCCTTTTATGGTTTATTTCAAAATAAGAAGCTATAGTAAATTTTGCACAACAGGGGTGAGACACTTTTTTTAAGAAGCTGAAGACAAGGAGAATTTTGTCCTACTCTATCTGTACTCCCCACCCATGCATGTTTGCTTCTTCACCAAATATTTTCTTTCTCCTCCTCTCTCCCCCTCACTTGTGCTCTTCTTGCAACTTCAGATACAGTGGCTCCAGCAACACTTGTTCATCTGCAGTACCTTACTCTGGACCAAGGCCACTTACTCATGTTACATCGTCCGGCGATTCTCCCAGCGGGGAATCTCCCCAGCTAGGAAATGTACGCCAAGCTGTACACATGTACACAAGGATAAAAGCATCATCAGCCACGTTCAGCGGCTTTTTTTCCTCCGAATGTCAGGGCTCGAAATCCAGCCTTGTCATTCGGAGGGGGAAAAGCCGTTGAATGCAGCTGATGATGCCTTTAGCAACGCGTGCAGCTCGGCATAAGTTTTCCCAGCCAGGAGATTCCCCACTGGGAGAATTGTCAGTCGGTGTAAGATGGACAAGTGGCCTCTGTGCAGCTACATCACTCTCTTCCTGTTATGGGATAACCTTATCTCCACCTCAGGAGGCCAAAATAGAAAGGTTTGTAAGGCATGTCCCTGAAATTAAATATACTTTTTAGAGACTGTTCTTCACTTGGAGGAGAAACAAACATTAGAGTTGCAGTGCAGAGGTGAAGAACCTCAAGCCTGTGGGTCAAATGCACCCCATGGCTAGTTTTTATATGGCCCCTGGAACCAGTTCCTATCTCCAAGCACTGAATGACTGAGCCCAGGGTAAGGGAACAGAGATGAGGGAAAGGACAAATCCATGGCACAGATCCATGATCTGGACTGTCCTTTTCTTGAGGTCGCCCCTTAAGGACTCCCACCCCTAACTTCTATCCAGCCCTCAGTGCTTGAACAAATATTCAAAGTGGCCCTGAAGTGGAAAAAACATTCCCCATCCCTGTTCCAAATTTTCCTAGTCAGATTGGTCCTAATATTTATTATCATCATTTATACAATCTTTCAGTTAGAGCTGAAAGGGTCAACTATCTGGATAACCAGATCCTGCAAACCCTCTGTCTGGTGTCTGCATGGATATACATGCAGCCAAGGGAAGCAGACCTGGGGGAAGCCACGGGCAGAGTGGGCCTTGCCTGATCTTAACCGGGTGGGGAGCAGCGGTGTTCATCCCCAGGGCTAACATAACCATCAACAGTGGGTGTCCCAAGGTCAGCCTGGACATGTTAAGCTTTTCCCCCTCACAGCCTGCTCCATGCTATTTCCACCCTAGACAATTTGCTACCCACTGGCTAATCCAACAATATACAGATAGCAAATTCTATTTTCAGCTCTACTTTGTGTTATTATTATTATAAGCATTTATTTATTTTATTTATTTTTATTTATTTATTTTAATACATTTATAACCCGCCCCTCCTGCAAGCAGCTTGGGGCAGCTAACAAATTTCCAATAAAACAACCTTACAAATATTTTTAAACAGTCATAAAAAATCTTACACATAGAAACAGGGAAAGGACAAAAATAATAAAAAGTAATAAAGAAGGGTAGGAGGATAAAAACCCACTAACCCACCCTCCCACCTTCCCCAAAGGCCTGGGCGAAAACCCAGGTTTTACAAATTCGCCAGAATGTTAAAAGGCTCCGGGCCAGGCGAGCTTCCTCCGGGAGGTAATTCCAAAGGTGCGGCCTGGCCACCAAGAATGCCCTCTCCATTGTGGCTTAACACGGGGGACCTGCTTAACACGGGGGACCTCCAAGAAGGCACCCCCGGCAGACCGAAGGAGCCGCTCTGGGGCGCGGAGGGCGAGGCGATCCCTGAGGTATGAGGGGCCAAGACCGTGAAGGACCTTATAAATCAACACCAACACCTTGAACCTGGCTCGGCACGCTATTGGCAGCCAGTGCAGAACCTGGAGCACAGGTGTTATGTGGTCCCGGCGACCTGTCCCCGAAAGGAGGCAGGCTGCCGCATTCTGCACTAGCTGCAGCTTCCGGACCAGGAACAAGGATAGCCCCACATAGAGTGTGTTGCAGTAGTCCAGCCTCGAGGTGACGAAGGCATGGACGAGGGAGGCCAGGTCCGGACCAGAGACATACGGACGCAACCTCCACACCAGATACAACCGGCGGAAGGCAGCCTTCGCCACCCCCACTACCTGCTGCTCCAGGCAGAGATTCGCGTCCAGCACCACCCCCAGACTCCGGACCTGTTGAGCTACAGGAGGGTGAACCCCCCCCAATCAGGGGGGCCGACACCTCCCTCGCTCTCCCTACCACCATCACCTCCGTCTTATCGGGGTTGAGCTTCTGTCTGCTCTGCCACATCCATTCCGCCACGGCCTACAAACACTGGGATAGCAACGAGACTGCAGGGTCTGGGTCAGCTGAAAAAGAGAGGTACAGCTGAGTATCATCAGCATATTGGTGACACCGCACCCCAAACCCTCTCACGACCTCACCCAAGGGCTGCATATAAACATTAAATAATAATGGAGACAGAATGGAACCCTGCGGAACACCGAAGGACAGAGCATGGGGGCAAGATGTTTCAGCTCCCAGCACTACCCGCTGGCTTCTCCCCAAGAAGAATGAACGGAACCATTCAAGAACGGTCCCGCCCAGCCCCCCCAGGTCACCCAGCTGTCTCAACAAAAGCCCATGGTCCACGGTGTCAAAAGCAGCCGAGAGATCTAGTAGGACAAGAAATGTCGAACGTCCTGCATCCATCTCTCGGCAGAGATCGTCGACCAAGGCCACCAACGCCGTCTCGGTGCCATAGCCGGGGCAGAATCCAAATTGAAACGGGTCCAGGAAACCAGTGCTGTTTAGATGCGCCTGGAGCTGGATCGCCACTGTTTAGATGCGCCTGGAGCTGCATCCCTAAAAAGGGAAGGTTAGAGACAGGTCAGTAGCTGGCTAGTGCGTCCACGTCCAACAATGGTTTCTTCAGGAGGGGGCGCACCACCGCCTCCTTGAAGCTGGGCGACAACCTCCCCTGCTGCAGGGATGTATTAACCCCCCTCGTCAGCACCGTCCCCAAAGTCTCCCTGGAGGCTTTCACCAACCAGGATGGGCACGGATCAAGTTCACAACAGGTGGCTCTCACAGACTCCAGGACATCCACGGCATCGGCCGGTGTCACTTCCTGAAACTCCCCCCACAAAGATGGACCAGACGGAGCCTCCATCACCTCGCGCTCTCTACCTACTGCCTCTAATCCAGCGTTGAAGTCGCTCTGAATTCGAGTGATCTTGTCTGCAAAGTAAGTGACCAACTCCTCACAACGGGCCTGGGAGACATTCCCGTCCAGGCGGAGGGAAGTCGGACTAACCAGCCCACCACCCGAAAAAGCTCCACAGGGCGTGACTTCGCAGACGCTATGAGGACAGCAAGGAACGCCTTCCTTACTGTCCTCACAGCCTCAACATAGGACCGCAAATGGGCCCTATGGAGAAGTCGGTCGGAGTCAGATCGACTTCTGTATAGCGCCAGCGATGTATCTGGCACTTTACAGAGAATAAGATAGACACAGTCCCTGCCTGAGATCTTACAATCAAAGTGCTTTACAATTCTTTTCTAGTTCACCCTCACCACAACCCTGTGACGTAGGTCATTATTATGCTATTTTACAGATGAGAAGCTGAGGTTGAGAAATAGCAACTTACCAGTCACCTAGTAAATTCCTGACTAAGATGGGCTTTGCACTTTGATATCCCAGGTCCAACCCCAACACTTTTTCCACTATACTACAATACCTATAAACATGAGAGAGAGAATGTTATCTTTTCTTTCATTCTAGCTTGAGGTGAAATTAATATTTGAAGCAAACATATTATCCAACAAATTTGACCACTTCAAAGTGAATCCAACAGAGCAGATATTTGGGTATTCACATCAAATATTTTGGCTCAGTTTATTCATCTTATTGAGTTATTGTTTAACAACCAAATAATAAAACAAACCAAATAAACCAAACGATCTGAATAAACAGATATGTGGATATATTTCTGGCCGTTTCCACACGGATGGGGTTGGATTGGGGGATGGGTGTGCAGCCATGAGGGGTGGGAGTGTGTCTCTTTACACGGACACACACCCACCTCCCACTCCTCTGGTTTTCCGACTGGCCCCGTGGGTGGAGATAGGTGGGTGATGGGTGTAAGTAGGTGGAGATGGATGTGCGCCAGGAGCATGCACGCACAAACACCCATTGCCTGTGGTGTTTACACCGGCGCACACCCATCTCCCACCCACCGGCGACCCGTTTCCATGGACACCCTCACCACACACCCACCTGAACACGAGCAGTGGGTGAGGCCGTCGGTGTGAAAATGGCTTCTGATACTATATGGAGGGATATCTGAATAATACCCACTTATACAAAGTGGATTCATTTCACCCCTAATTTTAACCCAGTTTTTATACTCCAAACACACTCCAACTGAACTGTTATTTGCATGGTGAATTCTTAAAAGCCCCATTCTTCCTTGACTTGTTGCTAATAACGACTAAGTTTATTGCCCTCAACCAACCTTTCTGATACATCTTACACAGCTCTGCTGTCATGTATACCATCAAGTCTAACTTCATGACAGCCAGTGGATATCGGATGGTGGAATTTTGGCCCTTAGTTTTCTTGATAACCCATTTTTTATCTCATTGCTTGCAAACCATGTTGAAAATATTTCCTTTTGCAAGGGAGATACATATTTTGCCATTTTTATTATTTTATTTATTTGTTTATTTAAAAATCAGTCTATGGACAGTTAAAAGACCACTATGAATTATGGTCTACCAGGATTACAAAAAGAAAGAAAAAGGATGTTGTGGATCTTCACAAGAAATTCCATTTGGCATGGAGCTACGGGCTGAGAGCACAACAAATTAGCTGACTGTTGCTGCTGGAAAGTAAATGATGAGTCTAAAGGGTATCATGCTGGGTTAAAGAGGGAGATGTTGGAGCTTTTAATTACACTGCCTGTCAAGAATGGTTAAACTTAAATGAGTTTCAACAAGGGCTGATGGATTCAATTTTGGTGTTTCCAAATTGCCCTCTAATTTATCAGACAGTTCATGCAAGTTAGCATATTGCAGATGCCTACCTTGCCTCATGCCTAGAATCAAAACTTGGCTGTTAGCCTCTTTTTTTGGTTAGAACGTACTTTTGCTCCTTTTGCAAATGTATCCCTGCCACCAGTACTGACTGTTACCTGTGCTTTAAAGTGCTGATGGATTTTTCAGTCTTTTAAGTATATCTTTGTATCTTCTGTGTTGAAATATTCCCTCGGTAAATTTTACGAGGCATTCCCTTTGACTCTTTTTCTTTTATTTATGAATTGCACTGAATCTTATCCAGAGTACATTCTGCTGTTCAGGGCAATTCATGTCTAATTCTTCAGTACGGAACTGTTTTTGACCACAGTGTGTTTTGATTTACTCCTCACCATAAGCCTGTAATTCCTTTAAAATACCTGTGATGAAAATCAGCCTTTTTATTTACTCATCTTCCTAGAACAATTGAGAAGGATTTCTTTCTTCCAGGCTGTGTCCAAAAAGGCTTCACTTCCCCTCTTTGCAGGTGTAAATTGGCTAAAATTAGAAGACCTGAAATACTCCTTTCAAGGTTTTAGCTTCATAGGCTACAACTACTGTAAAAATAATGCTTGTGTAAAATGGTCTTTGTTGTCCATATGTCTGTTGTACAGGAAATATAACATTTTTCTCACATCCAGTGTAGATTTCAAAACTACGGGTACTTTCAGACATGACGCTAACCACCCTTTAACCACCCTTGGTGGTTATTTATTCATGTTGCAGGACTGCATAGGGCACCAATACAGCCCTGCAACATGCATAAATAACCACCAAGGGTGGTTAAAGGGTGGTTAGCGTCATGTCTGAAAGTACCCTACAACTGTGAGACTTTTGTATGAAAACCAGATGATACATAGATTAACAAATCAGTCTGAAAGAAAACTTCCTAGGTCTTGAAGGCTAAGACAAGTGGTTGGATGTAGGCTTGGTTTACTGAATGCATTCTAGCTCAGCTTGACGTTAATTTGACCTTTCTCAAGGTACTGTCACACAAGGAAGTTACCCCAAGAGAACTGAGAGCATTCACATGATGATCTGCATATCCAGGGTATTTTGTCAGTTATCCTGGATCAGACTACCACTGTTTAATCAGAGCTAAGTCTCTTCTGCATTCTGGGGGCAGAATGCAAGAGCTACCTTGAGGTAATAGGTAAGCCATGTGTAAAAAATATCTAATGTAAATTAGACTGATGCTTATCATGAATTTGATAAATATTGCAAATTCACAAGCATGCATTCAAAATTTTGGCTGCACCAATGAAGTTCATGCCAAACTTCATTACTTGGAAATTTGATAAGTGTCCAGCCCCCTGCCAACAGCTGCAATCCAAAACTGCCTGCGTATGGATTTGCACACTTTGCGTGCAGCACAATGCCCCCATAATGGGGTGCACACAGTTTGCACATGCATGCACATACTATGTGGCATACATAGGGCATGGGATCAGCCCCATTACCAGTAATCATGCCACCCCTATTAAGGTTGCACAGACAGTTGTATACTATGGGTGCAGCCACACAAAATGTTATCCCACTTTGGGCAGCCTTAACCCACTTTGGGTAACATTACCATGTGATGCAGCCCGGCAGCCGCCAGACGTTCATCTCACCCCATCACGGGATGGGCAACCAGCTACTATGTGATGCGTCCTTGGAAAAAGGCCAGGGAAACACCATGTAGAAAGGTTGCACAAATTGGGATTCAGTTTCCCAAAGTGGGTTAAAGAGCTTCTGTCCTGTATGGCCAGACCATGCAGCACTGCCACAAGGTGGAGTCTGTGGATCAGGCCTGAAGGAGCAAGCTCCTCCCCCTGGCCTAACAGCTGATTGCGGGAGAGAGGGAGGCCTGGGAAAAGTGCACACCCTCGTCCCCACTGCCTAACAGCTGATCGGGATGGAAGGGAGGGACTAGGAATGGGGTGGGTGCTCTTCCCAGGCCCCCTGCCCAACAGTTGATCGGGGGAAGGGGAACCAAAGGAGTGTGCACCCCTCTTTCCACCCTAATCTCACCCAATCATCTGTTTGTCAGGGTGGGGAGAGGGGTGCGCACATGCTCCTCCCAAGCTCCCCTCTCCTGCTATCAGCTGTTAGACAGAAGGAGGAGGATCAAGTGCACCCATTTAAACATACAGTAATCTGTCACAGACTCCCACTCCTCTCCCCCAGTCCATTAAACATCACACACTCTGAGGGTGTTAACAAATGAAACAATAGCCCGCTGCAGTCCAGGTTCGGTTCGTTCATCCCCACTCACATGTTTAGCATGTCCTGCCTAATAAACAGGCAACCCCCTGTGTGTATTACGTTCACTTGTGTGTAGCCTCCACTGGCAGCGGAGAGAAGGGCAGAAATAGTCACTCCTCTGATTCTCTAGGATTTCCTCCCACAACTGTATGATGCTGGTGGACCTGGACACATGGAGGTGCTGCATGCAACCTAATTGATGGGACGGGGACACATGAGTGCACATTAGCCTGCATTCATCCACACAGCGGGCTCCGCATTCTCCAAGACTGTCTGGTTAGTGGAGGTTGCAGGTCTGGTGAGGGTGAAGACCTAATAAACGGGCAGGTGGACACCTACTGGTGTGGGCCAATGTGGACTAACGTCTTGTTAACACCCTAAAAGGCAGCTCCCTCTCCATACATACCACAGCAGCACCCTAACCTCACATACAGAAGCAGCCTCACAACATCACACAATACCATATCCTCCAACGTTTGACAGGGGAAAAAAATAGATATACTTTATGCCACCCCTAATGTGCATAGATTTGCATGTATTTATGAAAAAAATTAATAGCCCACTGGGGCTAAGCTGGAATGAATGTCTGTGTGAGAGACTTTGTGTACACACTTTTGTATCTGCAGGACTGATGTTTCAATTTACAATTCTAAGTCTATTCAAAAGTCACAATTCTCAAACGTGTTCATTGACTTGGGCTCTAAAATGTTAGTTTTAAATTCACACAAGAGGATCACGGGTGGAAGTGGTGACAGTTCCTTTTATCAGCTAAAGAATCCTTGCTCACATCCCTCCTATATTTTTTTAGTTTTCATCTCGATCCCAGACGCACAGCTCCCTCCTGCCTGGGTGTCACCTCGCCTTGTTCTTTGATAGTGGTGCTTATACCAAGCTTGTTAAAGTGAGAAAAAGTCCCCACCTTCAGGCAGTGACTACACAATAAAAGCAGCCAGTGCTCTTAATTTAGGAGTTGCAGCTCTTTCTCATGCTCCTCCCTTCTGAACTTGGGAGCCTAATACTAGACAACAAAACTTGTTACAGTACCTGGCTAGGGTTACCATACCTCCCCTTTAAAAGAGGACACATGTGAAAAATACATGGTGCAGGGCTGCATTGGTTCCGGATGTAGGGCTGCAATGTGTATTTTTCATAAGCATCCGAGACTTATGGTAACCCTAACCCAGTAAAAAGGTACTGTTGGAGAATATGCATCCCCACCCCTTGCTGCTTAAACATGTGCTTAAGAGCTTGACCGGTTTCAGGCCAAAGCTGTAGGTAATATTGCAAGATAAAGATGTGAAAGTCTTTGAGAGATTATTACGTAGATTTGTGACACCCCCAACTGTGGGATTTTGCATGAGAATCTCTGAGAGATTGCAAGAGATGTGAAGAAATAATCTCACACCCTGTTAGGCCACAACCTACACACACATACGGATGAGTAGTCACACTCTTTTCAGTGTGGTTAGCTCATGAGTAAATGTTTTTAGGATTGTGGCCTCTATCTACAGTATATAACCCATTAATCGGGGGTGAGGGTAGATCCTGAGACCTTGTGATTTTAGCATCTGCATATTTTAAGAATGTGGGATTCAGCTCTCCTTTGGCCCAAGCCAATTGATTTCTGCATGTCTTTTCTCAGTATAGAAACTTGGTGTGGTTAAGCGGTGTATGCTAATAAGGGCATGATTATATTTTCCTTATGGAGCCTTAATGTACAGGGCTTACAGAAATACACTTACACTTTGGATCAGAGAATGAAATGTTGACTATTTGACAGTGGATTGTAACACAGGCTACATTCTGATGAACAGAAGTAGACCAAAGTAACTGCTTCAGTTTTTTAAGTAACTACTCTGCTTTGGTAGTATTCAGATGAACTATGTTAATTGAAGAAGTACAGCATCAGTTTCTCCCCTCACTGAAATCGAATGATCACAGAACCATGGTCACCAACATCCCACTGGTAATTGTTTACATGAACATTTACTTCAAAATACAAACCAAAGGGGAATACGTAAAATACTTAAAATATACAGTCTTTGTAGGTGATGAATCAGAAGAACTGTCAAAAATTAACATGGCTGGAAGAAATTCTAGAGAAAACTGACAAATAGAATAGTGACAAATCTCCGGGACCTGATGGTATTCACCCCAGAGTTCTGAAGAAACTCAAATATGAAATTGCGGACCTACTAATGGTAATTTGTAATCAATCGCTGGAATATTGCTGGTACCGTGGGGCTACCCATGGTGATGGTTCAGAGACTGCAGCTGGTGCAGAACATGGCGACCCCTCTCCTGGTGGGATTGGATGCCGGGAACACATTACACCGGTTCTTCGGTCTCTGCACTGGCTGCCTATAGTCTTCCAGGCCCGATTCAAGGTGTTGGTGCTTGCCTATAAAGTCCTAAATGGCCTTGGCCTGGTCTATTTCAGGCACCGCCTCACTCCCCAGGTCCTGGATCAGCCCCTGCGGTCATCGGGGTATGCTCTACTTGAGGTCCCCCAAGTCTGCTGGGGGGCCACGATGGGGAGGGCCTTCTCAGTGGCTGCTCCATGACTGTGGAACTCCCTGCCAGTGGAGGACCACTTGGCCCTGGATCTCCCCTCTTTTCAACATTGTTGTAAAACATGGCTGTTCTGCCTGGCTTTTGATGGGGAGGATGAGGGAAATGGGTTAGGATGGTGGGTGGTTAGGGATATTTTAATTCCTCCTGTTTTAAGTGTTTTTATTATTGTTGTGAGCTGCCCAGAGCTGCCTGTGGCAGATTTTTTGTGGCAGTGGTAAAAGATTTTTAAAATAAAATAAATAAATACATTAAATTAAATTATTATTATTATTATTATTATTATTATTATTATTAACAAACATTTATATAGCGCCAGCAGTGTACCTGGCACTTTACAAAGTAATAAAATAGACACGGTCCCTGCCCCTAGGGCTTACAATCTGAGAGACAGGAGCTGGGGGAGAGACTTAGGAAGGGGAACAGAGGGAGAGACAAGGGGTCTAACATTCATGAAGATGCGAGGTCTCAAGTGCACGTACTTGGCTTGGTTACGATGAGAATGACAGCAGGCAGGTCCATGTTGCAAGGATAAGGGTAAACCGATCGTAGGTATAGGAATAGTGGCTCAGCAGGATAAAGAGTCAGACAGAGCAGAGCGAAAGAGGTGAGTTTTAAGGAGAGATTTGAAGGTATGAAGGGAGGGGGCAAGGCGGATGTGGACAGGGAAGGAGTTCCAGGCATGGGGGGCAGCAAGTGAGAAGGGACAAAGGCGCTTAGGGGAGCAGGGAAGGCGTGGAAATATACTATGGTACCTGAGGATTGGAGGGTAGCGAATGTAATGCCGATCTTTAAAAAGGACTCCAGAGGTGATCTTCGTAACGAAAGACCAGTGAGCCTCACATTGGTGCTCGGCAAACTAGTAGAGACAATTGTCAAGAACAGAATTACTGGGCATATAGATAAACATGGCATAATGGGGAAAAGTTAACATGGATTTAGCAAAGGGAAAGTTGTACCTCACTAATCTACTGGAATTGTTTAGGAAGTAAATAAGCGTGTGGATAAGAGTGAACTAATTGATATAGCGTATCTGGATTTTCAGAAGACGTTTGATAAGGTCCCTCATGACAGACTCTTGAGGAAATTAAGATCACTTTCAGACATCCCCCCACACACACACATATTTTGGCTTTGCGGGGGAATGTGCAGCCAGGATATGTGCGGGAATCAGCTGATCTGAAAGCCCCCACGTGGCTTTGTCAGCAGACACGCGCAGGGATGCAGAGCAGGAGATTGAACTCTGCATCCCTGTGCGTGTCTGCCGGCAAAGCTACGGGGGGGGTCGGGTTTCAGACTAGCCGATCCCCACGCATATCCTGGCTGTGCATTCCTCCCCGCAGTCAGAATGACTGAAAGTTGCCTAAGTAGTCATGGGATAAGAGGCTGTGTCCTATCATGGATTGGTAACTAGTTAAAGACTAAGAAACAAAGGGTAGGACTAAATGGTCAGTTTTCACAATGGAGAGAATGAAATAGTGGAGTGCTACATGGTTCTGTACTAGGTCCAGTGTTGTTTAATATCTTCAGTGATCTGGAGAAAGGAGTAAAGAGTGAGGTGATCAAATTTGCAGATGACACATAGGGTATTTTCAGACGTTACAAGATCACAGTGAACCACGGTCAATTCCGTGGCAGGGCCAAAGCGCCCTGAAAGTCTGTTACGCGGCCACCAGATGTTCACTATGGTCAATACCCACCTGGGGTCAATATCAACCATGCTTCCGGACCTCCGGCCCAGACCATCGCCGAAAGCGTGGTCAAAGCAATTCCCAACGGGAAAAAAAAAAAGTAACGTCTGAACGGCAACCACCGTCTGGAATCAACCAAAAGGATTCCCAGACAGGGACAAAGCACGCAACAGCGCTGCCAGGCAACCAGCAACAACACAGGCCAGGGAGGGAGATTTAAAGGGCACGCAGCAGCAGTGAAACGTGGCGGGATGGAGCGAGGCAGAAGGGAAAGGAGAGCGGAGGGCGAGAGAGCAAGACAGAGGAGGAGGCAGCACAGGCGGAGGAGGTGGTCGTGCTGCATATGGAGAAGGTGGAGGGACAGCAGCAACAGCAGCAGTCGGGACAGGCCGCCCCGCGGGCAACGACCGGGCCGGGGGAGGAGGCACCCTGGAAACAGATAAGGAGACTGAAGGGGAGCGGACCTGGTGACACAGGGGCACCATGGGGGGCAGGCAGCCGGACGGTCGGCAGGAGGGGGGGAAGGGAGCAGGTCATGGGCCAGGGGCAGAACAGCAACCAACCACCACCACCCATCCCACAGACACGGAAGTGGGCCCGGGAGCCCGAGCCCCCGGAGGAGACAGGCGCACATTAGGCAGAGGAGGGGGAGCAGGAGGAGGAGGAGGAACCAGAGGGTCCACGGTGGAGAAGGCCCTACCACAGAGGGGGGCAATGGGGGCACAGGGAGACCCAGGAGTTCATCCGCATCTGGGGGACCCTTGAGCAACAACTGGAACTCGCGCTCAATCAGTGCAACGAGCATGTGTTCTGGGAGATCGTACGGGAAATGGAGGCAGCGGGGCATCCCAGGACTGTGGCACAGTGCCGGTCGAAGGCCAAGGAACTCAAGAGGGGGTACAAGGCCATACGGGACAACAACCGGTGGTCCAGGCACAGAGCCCGGACCGCCCCCTACTATGATGCCCTGGACTGCATACTCCACATGAAGGGCTCCATAGTTGCCCCGCACCTCGTGGGGAGCACTGTGGTCCAGGGCAGGGAATGGGCCAAGGTACCCCCTCCCCTCGCCACCCTCCAAGAAGGAACCGGCTCCAGGGCCCCAGACCCCCAGGAGGAGCACTCTGGGACCTTGGGAACTGACAGCCCCCCCCCGACAGCAGCCTGGAGAGCTCCCACCCCCTGGCTGAACAGGCAGACTCCGAGGCCAGCACACTGGTCATCCTCAGCCAGTGGTCGCAGGGGGACCCCAGCAACATGGAGGGGCTGGGATCGGAGACAGACATCAAGGGTAAGCAGGCAGATGGGAGGGGGTACAGACCAGGGGGGAAGGTGCCCCAACAGCAGCCCGGAGAGCCCCCACCCCCCTGTCTGCACCGGGAGACTCTGAGGCCAGCACACTGGTCACCTTCAGCCAGTGGTCGCAGGAGGACCCCAACAACACGGAGGGGCCAACCTTGGAGGAATCGGAGACAGACATCGAGGATAAGCAGGCAGATGGGAGGGGGGATGGACCAGGGGCGAGGGGGGGGAAGAGAGGCCCAGCCAGGGCGCAGGCCCCGTCCACCCCCTGGACCACGGGATGGGGGCCCGGGGGGCCACGCTACCAAACCTACATCCCTCTGCCAACCGCCCCCTCTACGCCCACAGGACATGGCCCAGCAGCAGAGACAGACGGGCGAGGAGGCCGACAGAGAACAGCCCCGGAAGCCACCGGAGGGTCCGGGTGAGACACACCAGCGAGGAGGGGGGGCCCCCGGGGAGACCTGCAGGGGGCTCCGGGTCACGCATGGGGGGCGGCCGCCAACCCGGGGGGGGCGACCCCCCCAGGCGTGCCCCCGGCCAAGGAGCAGCCGGGATGCGCGCCTAACCACCAACCTCCCTGTACCCTACAGGGCAGCCAGAGGGGCCGCAGCAACAGGGGGAGCGGATGATAGCAGCCGTGGACCGCATTGTGGCAGCCATAGAGCGCTCCGTGCAACAGGCGAAGGCAAGGGACCGGAGGCTCCAGGCGGAGGTGCACCTGAAACGGAGGCGGGAGTGCTGAGACCACAGCAGGCAGGTAGGTAGAGGTGTTTGGGCAGCTGGAACAGGCCATGGAGGGGATGGTGCAGGAGCATTCCGCTAAAATGGATAGGTCCCACGACATCGGGACCTCCCTGCTCCTGCACACTGGCACCATGGGTGCATACGTGATGGCAGCTGCCCCAACAGGGGTGCCCCTTGGCGCCCCAGCCGCCCCCACGCCAGCTGGGGCGCGCATCTGCCTCCTGGTCCCTGTAGGCCTCCGGAGGGAGCAGCCACCCAGGGGGGCCCTTCCGGGCCCGGTTCCTCCCTCCCACCACCGCCGGCCCCTTAGGACACCAAGGCCTCCCAGGACACCGTTGGAGACACGGACAGTGGGGGGGAGGGGAGCTCCCAGATCTCTGCGGTGCCCTCAGTCCGACTGAGGGGGCGGCCCCGGAGACGGGGGGGACGAGGGAGGGCGGTCTGAGGGTGGGGGGAACTGTACCAGCGCGGTGGGGGGGGTTGGTAGCGGTGGTGGTGGGGGCACATGTACTTGGGTGAGTGAATAAAAGGGTGGGGAACACTACTGCCTCCTGTGATCTGTTCATGGACCCCAGGGTGGGGACTGGCTGTTGGCCGCAGAGGGGACCGCCCAGGGAGCGGGCGGGGGCCCTAGGGTGGTGGGGTCGGGCTAGAGCACCCTCACGCCTCGGCCTCCCAGCTGATATGCCTGGCCAGGGCGGCACGGATGCGCTTGGCGTAACGGTATTCCCAGGGGTTGTCCGCGTTCACATACAGAGGCACTGGTCCGGGAGGGTGAGGAGGCACGGGGTATTCCAGGGCTGCCCCCTCAGCCTGGCACACATTGTGCAGCACACAGCAGGCACCTATCACCAGGGCCGAGGTCTCCACCGTGTAGTCCAGCGGCCAGCGAGGCTCCTCCAGCACTTGAGAGCTCCGAAGGCCTGCTCGGCCACGGTCCGGCTTGCACGCAGGCGGGAATTGTACAGCGCCTGCACCGGAGTCCTGACGACCGGGAACACCTTCATCAGCCACCAGGTGAGGGGATAGGCCAGGTCCCCCAGGATACAGGGGGGCATGAGCACCCCCTCGATCCAGGTCATCCCCATGTCCGCAAAATCCCCACGGTACATCCAGGCATAGAAGGGGGAGATGTTCATGATCCGGGCATCGTGGCTGCACCCGGAGTTGCTCGTGAAGATGTCAGTGAACTGCCCCCGGTGGTCCATGACAGCCTGCAGCTGCAGGGAGTGGTACCCGTGCCTACTGACATACTCCGCGGCCTCCCCAGCTGAGAGGTGGAGGATCTCTATGTGGGTGCCGTCCACGGCGCCCATGCAGTTGGGGAACCCTCCCGCC
>QEPC01013498.1:7981262-8029487 GCA_003113815.1 Sphenodon punctatus | reverse complement strand
GGCAGGAGGGGGGAAGGGAGCGGGCCGCGGGACAGGGGCAGAACAGCAACCAAACACACACACACACCCTCTGTCCCACAGACACGGAAGCGGGCCTGGGAGCCCAAGCCCCCGGAGGAGATGGGCGCACACCAGGCGGAGGAGGGGGAGGAGGAGGAAGAGGCACTGAGGGTCCATGGGGGAGAAGACCCTACCACAGAGGGGGGCAATGGGGGCACAGGGAGACCCAGGACTTCATCCGCATCTGGGGAACCCTGGAGCATCAACTGGAGCTCGCGCTCAGTCAGCGCAACGAGCATGTGCTCCGGGAGATCGTGCGGGACATGGAGGCAGCGGGGCATCACAGGGCCATGGCACAGTGCCGGTCGAAGGTCAAGGAACTCAAGAGGGGGTACAAGGCCCTACGGGACAACAACTGGCGGTCCGGCCACGGAGCCCGGAGCACCCCCTACTATGATGCCCTGGACCGCATACTCCGCACGAAGGGCTCCATAGTCGCCCCACGCCTTGTGGGGAGCGCTGTGGTCCAGGGCAGGGAACGGGCCGATGTACCCCCTCCCCTCGCCGCCCCCCAAGAAGGCACCGGCTCCAGGGCCCCAGACCCCCAGGAGGAACGCCTTGGGGACTGGCAGCCCCCCCAACAGCAGCCCGGAGAGCCCCCACCCCCCTGTCTGCACCGGGAGACTCTGAGGCCAGCACACTGGTCACCTTCAGCCAGTGGTCGCAGGAGGACCCCAACAACACGGAGGGGCCAACCTTGGAGGAATCGGAGACAGACATCGAGGATAAGCAGGCAGATGGGAGGGGGGATGGACCAGGGGCGAGGGGGGGGAAGAGAGGCCCAGCCAGGGCGCAGGCCCCGTCCACCCCCTGGACCACGGGATGGGGGCCCGGGGGGCCACGCTACCAAACCTACATCCCTCTGCCAACCGCCCCCTCTACGCCCACAGGACATGGCCCAGCAGCAGAGACAGACGGGCGAGGAGGCCGACAGAGAACAGCCCCGGAAGCCACCGGAGGGTCCGGGTGAGACACACCAGCGAGGAGGGGGGGCCCCCGGGGAGACCTGCAGGGGGCTCCGGGTCACGCATGGGGGGCGGCCGCCAACCCGGGGGGGGCGACCCCCCCAGGCGTGCCCCCGGCCAAGGAGCAGCCGGGATGCGCGCCTAACCACCAACCTCCCTGTACCCTACAGGGCAGCCAGAGGGGCCGCAGCAACAGGGGGAGCGGATGATAGCAGCCGTGGACCGCATTGTGGCAGCCATAGAGCGCTCCGTGCAACAGGCGAAGGCAAGGGACCGGAGGCTCCAGGCGGAGGTGCACCTGAAACGGAGGCGGGAGTGCTGAGACCACAGCAGGCAGGTAGGTAGAGGTGTTTGGGCAGCTGGAACAGGCCATGGAGGGGATGGTGCAGGAGCATTCCGCTAAAATGGATAGGTCCCACGACATCGGGACCTCCCTGCTCCTGCACACTGGCACCATGGGTGCATACGTGATGGCAGCTGCCCCAACAGGGGTGCCCCTTGGCGCCCCAGCCGCCCCCACGCCAGCTGGGGCGCGCATCTGCCTCCTGGTCCCTGTAGGCCTCCGGAGGGAGCAGCCACCCAGGGGGGCCCTTCCGGGCCCGGTTCCTCCCTCCCACCACCGCCGGCCCCTTAGGACACCAAGGCCTCCCAGGACACCGTTGGAGACACGGACAGTGGGGGGGAGGGGAGCTCCCAGATCTCTGCGGTGCCCTCAGTCCGACTGAGGGGGCGGCCCCGGAGACGGGGGGGACGAGGGAGGGCGGTCTGAGGGTGGGGGGAACTGTACCAGCGCGGTGGGGGGGGTTGGTAGCGGTGGTGGTGGGGGCACATGTACTTGGGTGAGTGAATAAAAGGGTGGGGAACACTACTGCCTCCTGTGATCTGTTCATGGACCCCAGGGTGGGGACTGGCTGTTGGCCGCAGAGGGGACCGCCCAGGGAGCGGGCGGGGGCCCTAGGGTGGTGGGGTCGGGCTAGAGCACCCTCACGCCTCGGCCTCCCAGCTGATATGCCTGGCCAGGGCGGCACGGATGCGCTTGGCGTAACGGTATTCCCAGGGGTTGTCCGCGTTCACATACAGAGGCACTGGTCCGGGAGGGTGAGGAGGCACGGGGTATTCCAGGGCTGCCCCCTCAGCCTGGCACACATTGTGCAGCACACAGCAGGCACCTATCACCAGGGCCGAGGTCTCCACCGTGTAGTCCAGCGGCCAGCGAGGCTCCTCCAGCACTTGAGAGCTCCGAAGGCCTGCTCGGCCACGGTCCGGCTTGCACGCAGGCGGGAATTGTACAGCGCCTGCACCGGAGTCCTGACGACCGGGAACACCTTCATCAGCCACCAGGTGAGGGGATAGGCCAGGTCCCCCAGGATACAGGGGGGCATGAGCACCCCCTCGATCCAGGTCATCCCCATGTCCGCAAAATCCCCACGGTACATCCAGGCATAGAAGGGGGAGATGTTCATGATCCGGGCATCGTGGCTGCACCCGGAGTTGCTCGTGAAGATGTCAGTGAACTGCCCCCGGTGGTCCATGACAGCCTGCAGCTGCAGGGAGTGGTACCCGTGCCTACTGACATACTCCGCGGCCTCCCCAGCTGAGAGGTGGAGGATCTCTATGTGGGTGCCGTCCACGGCGCCCATGCAGTTGGGGAACCCTCCCGCCACAAAGCTGGTCATCATGGCCGCCTTGTCCACCAGCTGGATTGCCCGGTCCAGGAGCACGCCCTCCACAACCTTGCATACATCCCGGAGGATACAGGCTACAGTGCTCACCCCGACAGCGAAGTGCTGGGAGACGGACCGGCAGGAGTCGGGCGTTGCGAGGGCTCAGACTCCAATGGTCACCCGCTGGACCATGGGGATGGGGGTCCTCATGGGGGTGTGCTGCCGCTCCAGCCACGGCGTCAGCAGCTCTGCAAGGCGCAGTAGGGTGAGCTTGTCCATCCAAAAGTGTGCCCTCCAGGCAGCCTCGTCCCACTGAGCCAGTGACAGGGACCACCACCCCCAGGCCCGCTCTGTGACCCAAACCCACTGGGCAATGGGGCATTGCAAGCAGGGCAGTGCACTGCGTGGTCTCCCTTCACCATTGGAGCCGCCCGGCCGCCTCACAGAGCACAGCGGCCCTGCTCCGGCCGTGGATCCGGGTCTGCCTCGGTCAACCGCTGAGACCTGAGCCAGGGCAGGGAGCACCTGCGGCTGTGGTGGACCCTCCGGGTCGGTGCAGTGCACCAGGCCACACAAACCCACAGACAGGCGGTCAGGATGCGCAGCTAATCGGTGTGCGAGCAGTACCACTTGGCACAGAGTGCTAGGTGCATCCCGCAGGTGCCCAACCGGTTCCTCTCCATGGTGCCAGCTGCCCTGGGTGGGGTGCAGCCAGCCCCGTTATAGGCTGGGGCACATGGTGCCCCGTCCCCAGGTCGCAACCCATGACTGGGCGGGGGCACCTGTGTCGGTCTGGGGCGGCCCTGGCCTCCTCCTGCAGGGTGGGCGAGCCGAGACGGGGGGAGCGGCCCATTGGGCGGACCTGCTGTCCCTGCCCGAGGCCTTGCGCACGGACCAGCGCGCACCCGAGCGTGCTGCCTGCAGCTGCATTCCTGCTGTCATCACCTCCCATCTCTCTGTGTTGGCAACATTGTGTCCTTGCAGGCCTGATTAGTGTGTCGGTTGTCCTGTCTGTGTGCTCGGGTCCTGCAGCTGTGCTGGGTCCGCACCCCACACCTCACTCTGTTGCCATGCCTTGTTGCGGCCCATGGCCTTATCGCTTGGCCTTGGGGCTCCCCTGGTTCCCCTCCCACCCCTCCAGGGATTGTGGCCCCCCCTGTCCATGGTGTCATTCTGCCTGGCTTGCGGGACCATGGCTGGCTGTGCTTCCACCGGGCTCCCGGCCCCCATGGGGCCCCCCATATGTGGACCTGCCGCGAGACCATGGCCCTGTGTGACCTGTGGCATACCCCAGCCGTGCAATTGCTTCTGAGCTGCCCGGACAGCCTGTTGGGTGCCTATGCGAGCCTGAGCTCTGACCTTCGTTACTTTGACTATGAGGCAAGCACCCGGGATTGCCGACTGCATGCTGAGACGCTGGGATTGCTTCCCTTTCCCGATGGGCGCATTCCGGAGATGAGGTGCTCACATGTAGGTTGGTCTGCGGCGGAGACCGTGTCTGCCCTCTCTGTGTGCAGCCTGGCCACCTACACGGTCTGCCTGGTGGAGGGGGGCCCTGCCCTGGCCGTGTCCTAATCTGGCTGCGTTCACAGGGCCCGTGGGTACCAGCGCTCTCGTGGGACGGTGTATCACCGGCTGTTGGAGCTGGGTCACCTTCTGTGGCCCCCTGCTGCTGACTTCTGCTTATCTGAGCCCACCGCGGTGGAGCTATCGGCGCTGTCGGGTGTGTGGTCCCATTCCGATGTGCAGTTGGGGCTCTCCATGCAGGATCTGTTCGAGGCGTACTACATGGTCGCCCACCACATGTCCGTGCTGGGGTACCGCTGGGGCATGCTTCATTGGCCGCACTTCATTCACCTGGCGGGCCACCCAACCCCTGGCTCCTTAGTGGCCCCCTCCAGCTGTCTGTGAGTCCCTCAGTGCCTTCTGGTCCCCGGTTGCCAGCCCCACTGTGAGCTCCTGCCTCCGCTCCTCCGGGGGCCCCCCTGCCTTCCCCTGAAACCGGTGCTCCCCTCCGTGGCTGCCATCTCCGGTGTCCGAGTCCGGCTCTCCAACCCGCCCCCCCGGCTCCCCTGGGTGCTGCTGACCATCCTCGGACACCTGCGCTCCCTCCTGCACCCCCCTTGGGTGCCTGTGTGACCTCGGGTGTCTGGGGTCCCCGGACTGCACCTCCCGGCTTCCTCCGAGGAGGGGGGATTGTGACATTGGACCGGCTGCACGGCCCCAGCGCTCCTGCCTCCCCTCCATGGCACCCTCGCTGGCGTTTGGGGTGCGTGTGTGCCTCCTGGACCGTTCCCGGACTGCTCACTGTTCCGTGTGGCCTCCCGCTGTGTCTGTGCCCCGACCTTCTGGGTTCCCCCCATTCTGGGACTGCCTATGTTGCTGGGGGATCGCCCGTGTGAACTGTGCTGTTGTTGGGGTTCTGCCTGCCGTTGCCTGTGTCCTGCCCTGCCCCTGGGCTATTTCCCCCCCTCTGCCTTGTCCTGCGCCCCCCTCCCTGCCCCCCTTTGCCCGTAGTTCCGTGTGTGTTGTCTGTCCCCTTCCCTTCCTTTCCCGTGTGGGTGGGTGTGCGCCTGGGCGTGTGTTTGTGCTGTGTGTTCCCCTGTGCCCTCGTTATCTCTGTGCTTGTTGTGTGCGATACCTCGGTGGCTCTTCTCCCTCTTCCCCCTCCCTTCCCGTTTCCCTTGTGTGGGCATTCCCTTTTGTCCCTTCTGGCTTCCTTTGCCCTCAACCAGCCATGTCTGTGTCCCGTCCCTCCCTTGTGGGTGTTTTGACCATGGCCGGGAATCGGCGTCACGTCTGTTGCGCTGCCCCGGGCCGTGATATGGCAGCCCGATTCCCTGCTGTGGTCCCGCTTCCGTCACATCTGTTCGGGGCTTTCCTGGACCACAGGGGGGGGCGTTGGTTGCTCAGTTCACCACTTCTGGGAATCCACTGTGGTGACTCAGGACCGCGTAACGTCTGAAATCACCCAAAGTTATTCACGATAGTTAAAACATGCGCAGACTGTGAAGAATTGCAAAAGGGTCTTGTGAGACTAGGTGCATGGGCATCTAAATGGCAGATGAAATTTAATGTGGACAAGTGCAAAGTGATGCACATAGGGAATAATAATCCAAACTATGGGTAATTTCAGACGTTACGAGACCACAGTCAACCACAGTGAGCCCCCTGTGGTGACTGAAAGTCCCATATCATCTGTAGTGGATTCCGCCAGAGGTTCACTGCGGTGAACCTCTGGTGGGAATCCTATTGACCATGGTTCTGGACCTCCGGCCATCCAGAGGTTCAGAACCATGGTTAGCTGGATGACGGTCCGGGATCAGCGGAAAGTAAAGTCCGTTACCTCCCGCCGGCCCGGACTGTGGTCCAGACCCCGACGCAGGATCGGGCGCAGCGGCCGGCTTGACCTCTGCGCCTGCCCATATCCTGGAGGGTGGGCGGCCGGGGTTGTGTGGCCATACGTCGCATCGTGCACCCCCTCCCCCTCCCCTATCCCCTGTAGGAATCAGCCGGCACATCTAATGGACGGCTGGACTGATTCCTGTCCGGGATCCGAAACGGATCCTGGACCGTGGTTTAGCGTGGTGGGTCGAGAGACCCGTCACGTCTGAAATTACCCTATGTGTACATAATGCTGGGCTCTAAATTTGGAGTAACCACTCAGGAAAAGGACCTTGGAGTCATTGTGGACAATACATTGAAATCCTCAGCTCAGTGTGTAGCGACGGTCAAAAAAGCAAACAGAATGTTAGGAATTATTCGAAAAGGAATAGAGAATAAAATTGAAAACATCATAATGCCCTATATAAATGGATGTTGCTACCTCACCTTGAGAACTGTGTGCAATTCTGGTAACCCCATCTCAAAAAATATATAGTTGATTTTGAAAAGGTGCAGAGAAGGGCAACAAAAATTATCAAGGGTTTGGAACAGCTTCCGTACAAAGAAAAGGTTGATACGTTAGAGCTCTTCACTTGGAGAAGAGAAGAATGAGAGGGAATATGATAGAGGTTTATAAAATCTTGAGTGGAGTGGACTGAGTAGATGGGGAATGTTTATTTACCCTCTCAAGTAGTACAAAAACTAGGGGACAGCCCAAGAAACTAACTGGTGGCAGATTTAAAAGAAATAAAAGGAAGTATTTTTTTCACTCAGTGCACAGTTAAATTGTGGAATTTGTTGCCGGAGAAGGTTGTCAGGGCCAGTAGTATAGCTGCATTAAAAAAGGTACTGGATAGTTCTTAGAGAATACGTCCAATAACGGCTATTAGCCAAGTAGATTGTGTCCCTTTTCACACACTCAACACTGATAAAATGGGTATAACATTTTATTATACATGTTGCAGGGCACCCATAGAGCACACCTGCAGCCCTGCAACATGTATAATAAAGTGTGCTTATTTGGGAATAAATTTCTTTTTGAATAAAATAATTCCAAAATGTGTTGGAATTTGGCCATATATTTTTTTGAACCCCAAGACAGTAGGCTTCAATATATAATCCTTAGAACACCAGTTCTTGCAAAGTGCCTTGAAACTTTTCAGTAACCTACCTCCTAAGTATTTGTGTTAGATTATGTAGGTACTGCTTCCTGTCTCCTGATGAAAAAATTACAGTGAGTCTCAATAAAACAAAGCCACAGAAAACAAGATTGATTGTAAATGGATACAAATCCAATCCTAGGTGAGTTTTCTACTTTCAGGTTAGGATTGTAGATGTATCCAGGGCCACGATCTGATGAGCAGTTCATTTGATATAATGTTGTAGTTTGGTTTTACTCCAGAAGCTATCACATGAACAGAGCACTAAACCGAATTTATTCAAGAGTTGGAAGAAAAGTATGTACTCCTGGAAAATCAGAAGTATGCACTCCCCTTCAGTTTGCATTGTGAAGTATCTCTTTGTGTGAACCATTATCAGTGTAGGAGTGGCAATCATGGGTCAGTCATTACTACGTCATCTGGGAGCTGGAATTGACGCAGTACTACTTCTGTTTATCTTAATGCTATCAAAGTGGAGTAGTTAATTTGATATAATTAAATCAAAGTAGTTACTTTAGTTTACTTTACACTTGTTTGTCTGAGCAGTATCAATGTGGACTAGCTACTTTGATTTAATTCGGTCAAAATAATTACTTCAGAGTACCTCTGTTTGTTGGAACGTGTCCCAAGTGTTATGTAATATCCACAGGAAACCTAGGAGAGATGGGATGGGATGGGATGGGATGGGTGGGTGGGTGGGTATTCATTCCTAGGTTTCCCGAGGATATTACATAAGAAACCTAATCGTCAACTGATGTTTAAAGCAACTTAGTAGTTGACATTACTATTTCTAATGCAACTCTTGGTTTGAGGTCAACTTGGAACAAGCATTTGTGTACTGTAGTGTAACAGGAATGTCATGCATGCATTGTTTTCCTTAGGATGTATTTGTGACAGGACATAAGGGGAAAGATTATTGGAATGTTCCTTGGTTTTGAAATTCAACAGCAGGTCTCACTAGCCCTTCTTGCAAGACTTTTATTCCATCTCATTTATCTGCGCCACTCTGGATAGCCATATTTGCAAAGTGCATATCACTGCCATGGAGCAGGGCTACCTACAGGGCATTCTGTGTTCTTCATGTTACTGAGAAAGTATATTTGCAATCATTTACATTTTTTTTTATTATTGCTCAAGACAAAGGCCATAACAAAAACAAATAAGCAAAACAAACAAACATAGCAACAAAATAGCAAGTATAAGATACATTCATTCTCTTGATATGTTTAAACAGACTAAGAGGTTAATCTGAGATTACGTTATATACAAGAATTTAGCTACCTACAATGTAATCGCAGGGGTCTGATCACATAATAAAAATGAATGCACCCCTTCCTGAGAACATGTAGAAACATTTAAAATAATCAAGGATAAAAGGGATACCCGGGGGGGGCAGTGTACAGATCACAATCAAAAATGATATGCGACATGGATTCAACAGCCCCCTGCAGACAGTAAAGGCAATGGGTGAAAACAGACATGACACTAACCACCCTTTAACCACCCTTGGTGGTTATTTATGCATGTTGCAGGGCTTCATAGGGCACCAATGCAGCCCTGCAACATGCATAAATAACCACCAAGGGTGGTTAAAGGGTGGTTAGCGTCATGTCTGTTTTCACCTATAATCTCTGCTCATATGGGTTTCCTAGCATTCTCCCCTCAGTAACAGCTGAGGGAAACTGACCCAATCTAGCTAAGGTAAATGGATGCCGGAATTTCCAGACTGAGAGAGAAATTAAATAGGGTGGGAGCTTAAAGGCCTGAGCAAACCCCCTATAATAAGGGGAGATTTTCTGCACCAAGAGAACAACCAGCCTATTTTGCAAATCCTGGTCCTTGATCCGCTCTTTCACCAATGAAAATTTTTTGAATAAGCCAGGAATAGCAAATATTCACTGGAGAACCTCAGCTGTGAGAGCAAAGAGTGGGCCCAATCCATCCATGGGCCATCGGCCATCATATGCATCGCTTGGGAAACAAGAGAATCCTGAGAAGCAAAATTAACTTGCAACCAAAATTTTTAAAAACTGGTTTTAACCAGGGATGCCATCGGACGGAAATAGGTCTCATATTGTAGCAAACCTATAGGAGTGTTGCCAGAAACTTTCAGGATCAAGTGAATAAATCTATTTTGAAGTAGCTCAAGATGATTATTAAGAGCCGGACCCATATCTGAGCCCCTTAAAGCAGGTGTGGTGCACCATAATAGGCATCAGGGCACTACCCCTCCAGCCCCAAAGGATCCCCCAAACAATTTTCAGCAGCTTTAAGCACCGGCCGCGAGGCCAGAGCTCGGAGCAGCAGCGCTTACCACTGTGGTGCTGGGCTGGCACACCATGGCTGCCTGAACAGCCAGTGCTGCATTTCCGGGTATCTCATGTGGCGCTGCTGCTGCTGACACACTGGGCTGGGCTTACCTTCCACTGCACGTGGCTCCTCTGAGTCCTGTTTGTTGTTGGGGGGAACTACCTGAGTCAGAGGAGAGAGAGAGGAGGAAATGAGGCTAAAAGGCCAGAGATGGAGCGAAGAGGGGCAGTGACAAATTTCTAGATGTCATAAATGACTGCTTCCTGGAGCAAATTGTCCTGAAACCAACAAGAGAAGGAGCCATTTTGGATCTAGTCCTAAGTGAAGTGCAGGATTTAGTGTGAGGGGTAATGATGCTGGAGCCGCTGGGCAATAGTGATCATAATATAATCAAATATGACATACTCACAGGAGGGGAAATGCCAAATAAAACCACTGCGGTAACATAACTTTAGAAAGGAACTATGTAAAAATGAGGAAACCTGTTACGAGGGAAACTTAAAGGAGCAGTTGAAAGAATTAAATGTCTGCAGGCAGTGTGGAGACTATTTAAAAATACCATCTTGAAACCTCAGATTAAATGTATTCCACAAATTAAAAAAGGTAAGAAGAGGAACAAACGTCTGTCTGTGTGGCTAAATGGTGAGGTGAAGGAGGCTACTGGAGCCAAACGGGCATCCTTTTAAAAATGGAAAGAGAGTCCCAATAAGGTAAATAGGGAAGAGCATAAGCGTTGTCAAAGTAGATGTAAAAAGTTAATAAGGCAGGCCAAAAAGGAATTTGAGGAGCAACTTGCTAAAGATGCTAACACTAATAATACAAACCTTTTCAAGTACATCAGAAGCAGGAAGCCTGCTAAAGAGTCAGTTCGGCCATTCTATGACCAGGGGCTGAAAGGGGTGCTTAGGGAGGGAAAGGACGTTGCAGAGAAGCTGAATGAGTTCTTTGCTTCGGTCTTCACTGCAGAGGATGTTCGGGAGGTACTCACACTTGAACGTTACTTTGTGAGTGATGAATTGGAAGAGCTGTCACAAATCAACATGACTCTGGAGGAGGTCCTAGACCAGACTGACAAACTAAATACTAAAAAATCACCAGAACCAGATGGTATTCACCCCAGAGTTCTGAAGGAACACAAATATGAAATTGCAGACCTACTGCTAGTAATTTGTAACCTATCACTAAAATCTGCCACTGTACCTGAGGACTGGAGGGTGGCAAATGAAACCCCGATATTTAAAAAGGGATCCAGAGGTGATACTGGAAACTACAGACCAGTAAGCTTGACGTCTGTGCTGGGCAAAATGGTGGAAACTATAATTGAGAACAGAATTGCTAGGCATGTTGATAAACATGGCTAAATGGGGAAGAGTCAACATAGATTTAGCAAAGGTAAGTCATGCCTCACTAATCTGTTGGAATTCTTTTATTTTATTTATTTATTATTAAATGTATATGTTGCCCCCTCCTGCCTCAGGTATCTCGGGGCGGCTCACAACATCTTAAAAACATTTCAAACATTAAAATAAACAATAATGATTACAATTAAAAACAATATAAAACCCCACCCCTACCCTAACCCAACCTACCCAGCCCATCTCCCTCAGGAAAGACCTGGTGGAACAGCCAGGCCTTACATTGTCTGCAAAAAGAGAGGAGGTCAGCAGCCAAGCGGATCTCCGACAGGAGGGAGTTCCACAGCCACGGCGCAGCCACAAAGAACGCCCTTCTCATAGTAGACACCTGGGGAATGCCGAGGAGGGCACCCCATGCCTACCGCAAGGGTCGATCCAGGACCCGGAGGCAGAGGCGGTGCTGCAGATAGGCGGGACCCAAGCTGTTTAGGGCTTTAAAGGTCAACACCAACACCTTGAATTGGGCCCGGAAACCTATCAGCAGCCAGTGCAGAGAGCGAAGCACTGGTGTAATATGCTTGCATCGGCCTGTCCCAGTCAAGAGACGGGCCGCTGCATTCTGCACCAGCTGCAGCTTCCAAATCAGCACCAAGGGTAGCCCCACGTAGCGCGCGTTGCAGTAATCCAGTCTCGAGGTAATAAAAGCATGGATGACTGTGGCCAGGTCCGAGTCTGAGACATACGGCCTAAGCCGACGCACCAGATGTAATTGGCAAAATGCTCCCTTCGCCACAGCCGCCACCTAGGCATCCAGGTGCAGCTGTGGGTCCAGGAGCATCCCCAGACTCCGGACCTGATTAACCAGGGGAGGACAGATTACAATTGTAACCTTTGAGGGTGTAAATAAGCATGTGGACAAGGGAGACCTGGTAGATATAGTGTACCTAGATTTCCAGAAAGCATTTGATAAGATCCCACATAAAAGACACTTGAGAAAATTAAAAAGTCATGGGATAGGAGGTAGTGTCTTACTATGGATCAGTAACTGGTTAAAAGATAGGAAGCAAAGAGTAGTACTGAATTGTCAGTTTCACAGTGGAGAGATGTAAAAAGTGGTGTATCCCAGGGATCTGTATTGGAACCAGTGCTGTTTAATGTATTCATTCATGATCTGGAAAAGGGCGTTAAGAGTGAGGTGATCAGATTGGTCGATGACACCAAATTATTCAAGGTAGTTAAAACACGAGCAGACTCTGAAGAACTGCATCAGGATCTTACAAGACTAGATGCCTGGGTATCTAAATGGCAGATGAGATTTAACGTGGAAAAGTGCAAAGTGATGCACGTAGGGAAAAATAACCCAAACTATGAGTACTATGAGTACCCAAATGCTGGGTACTAAGCTAGGAGTTACCACTCAGGAAAAGGATCTGGGAGTGATTGTGAACAATACACTGAAATCCTCAGCCCAATGTGCAGCAGCAGTGAAAAAGCAAACAGAATGTTAGGAATTATTCGCACAATGATAGAGAATAAAACTGAGGATGTCATAATGCCTCTATACAAATTGATGGTGCGACCGCACCTGGAATATTGTGTGCAGTTTTGGTCGTCCCATCTCAAAAAAGACATAGCTGAACTAGGAAAGGTACAGAGAAGGGCAACAAGTATGATAAAGGGTATGGAACGTCTTCCGTACAAAGAGAGGCTTGACAAGCTGGGTCTCTTCAGCTTAGAGAAGACTGAGAAGGGACATGATAGAGGTTTATAAATCTTGAGTGGTATGGAACGAGTAGATAGGGAACGGTTATTTACCGTCTCAAATAGTACTAGAACTAGGGGACACTCCATGAAACTAGCTGCCGGCAGATTTAAAACAAATAAAAGGAAGTATTTTCTCACTCAACGCATAACTAACTTACGGAATTTGTTGCCAGAGAACCTTGTCAAGGCCAGTAGTATAGCTGGGTTTAAAAAAGGGCTAGATAAGTTATTAGAGAATGGGTCCATTAATGACTATTAACCAAGTAGCTTACGGGATGAACTTCTTACTGTTGGGAGTTGGGAGTGAACAATGGGGAATGGATTGCCCATAATGACTATTGGTTCTTCTCCCATGCGATCGAGATTGGCCACTGTCGGAGGACAGGTTGCTGGACTTGATGACCATTAGTCTGACTCAGTATGGCACTACTTATGTTCTTAGTGCTGTGCGAGGAGGAGGAGCCTTCCCCTGCTTAAGCGTGATGGAATCCTCCTGGGGACAAACTAAGAAAGTTTGTGGTATGGGCGTCAGTATGTGCCGTCCCTACTGCAGACATTGGAGAGGGCTATACGCTTTTCTCTCCAGTTGGAGACAGACTTGTATCAGCCCCTATGGGGGCGCAAACGTCGCTATGTAGAAGGCTGCCTGGGCGTCTGAATCAAATGCTCCTGGGCCAGCAGGGCGGCACAGGATGCAGTTTTTTCTGCCACCCTGCAGGGGAACGAGAGATGATGAGAGTGAGAGGAGAGGATTGGTGCCATTTTCTCTCCCTGCCTGCCAAACGTAAAGGTGATCCAGTCAGACTCACAAGAAGAAACGTAGTGTGTATTCAAAATTCTTTGATTTTGTTATATTTTAGTGTGGAATTCACATTGCTTTGTAACAGTGGCATAATAGGCCCCTACTATACAAACATGCCAACACAGTTTTTACCCAGTTGTAGGTTATACTAAAGCAGTGATTTCTGCAATTAAGGTTACATCAAAGGTTGTAAATTGAATAAAATTGCCCTGGCCTGAAATCTACCATTTAATGTCTTAGACCATGTCCTTGCTAAATCACAAAGGCGCAGTTTGCCCATGCTTGAAGCCCCATTACTCCCCCCTTTCTGTGCTGCAGTCAACAGTGGATCATGTGAATAATGCCATGGAACAGTTTTGGAATTCTGTTTGCTTCACCATTTAACTTTGCTTGCTTTGCAGCAAATACTTTCATATTTGAGGAGCCACTGTGAAATTTGCCTGGAGTTAACACAAAAGTTGCAAATGATATATTGGGGGCTTGTTTAAGTAAGCCTTGTACTTTTGCTGCATAAAAAGATACTTTGGGGATGCTGGATCCATTCTAATCTGAAGTTTCTACCACCTTATTTCTAATGGAATAGGACAGTGTATTTACTTCAGAACTGCACTTCATTTAGGCCAATGCACACTCATTTCTATTAGACCCTGAACCTGTGGACCTCTTTTATGTGAGGAGGAAATTGATTCCACCGCTGAAGATATTTCAGCAGTGAATTGTATGTTCTTATCATGTCTCCATCTCCCAGTAATTTTTGTGCTCTAAATGAGTACAATACTTGTTTAGTTTTCTCTCTGGCATTTTTTGTGGCAGTTTTCACTCCTTGCTGGATGTCTAACAGTATACATTTGCATTGTTCAGTAGTTGTTCAATTAATGCATAATGAGTTCCTATGAATTTACCTTTCAGGTGGTGCCATTTATTCCTCTTTAATGTTCTTCATTGTTTCTGTGTGCTTCCAATTTTAATCCAGAAAAAAATGTGCTCCAGGTATCAAAGGTTGGGAAGCACTGCTTTAAGAAAAAAACTAAGCCACACAAGATACATCTAGATGTGCAGCTCCCCTAGCCTTGAAATGAAGAAATAGTCAAGAGATCTCTTCTGGCAAGACTTCTAAAATATTTTGTCCCTCTTGATGTGTGATAATGCTTGAGAAAATTTGAAATTTGAATGTTTAAATTGGCTGGGATATTTTGGTAGGCTTTCCAGATGATTTATTTGATGATTAAGGATACTTAAATATTTGATGATTTTGCACGCAGCCAGCCTTGTGTGGTTTTAGTGGGGGATTTTTGAAGGAGAAAATAGCCACATTAGCTACTTAGAATTTTGCCCATCTTCCGCCCCCCCCCCCCCCTTTTGAAGTTTGAACTTGGGATCTTAAGGAGTTTTCCATGTATTTTTTTATGTGCATGCCTCCTCACCCTCTGTAAAACTCCACGCGGCATTTATGGTGTGCCATTTAGGATTTCACATAATCCTGTTGGGTTTGGTAACATTTTCTGTGCGTTTTCAAGACAAGACTTGTGCATGTTCTATGCCACTGATCATGATCATGTAAGTGTGCAGTTTTGGGGTTGGCTCCACCTACTGTTGGGTTGGCTCCGCCTACTGTTGACCCCATCCACCTCTGGGCTGGCCCCGCCCACTGCTGCCCCCACCCACTGTCCCACCAGCCTCAGAACCCACCAGCCGCCACTGCCATAAAGAATCTGGGATACTACCTTTTCACAATAGAGGATCAGTGCCGGTCTAACCAATCTCCTCACCCATGGAATAATAAAAGCTAGAATCCCCCTAGAGGTGCTATTAGCCATGGAATTTATAGCCTCAAAATGATAGGACCACAAAGCTGTATAAGAGAAAACAACCCCAGATATGTATAGGATTTAACCTGGTCTGTGGGGTTCGTAAGCATAGGCCAGTTATATCTAGCAAACCTCTTGCCCATGCTCATTACTTTAGTTTTTGCAAAGTTAATTTCCAAAAACTCCTTTGCACAGTAATCAACAATACTGGACATCAGTCAAAGCAGACCGATCCATGTATGGGAAATTAAAATGGTGTCATCGGCATAGAGTAAAACAGAAATAAATGACTGTCCAACTTTTATGGGATGGAAATTCCGGCCTCTCATAGCCCCAATAACATTGTTAATATAGATATTAAATAACAACAAGGCAAGGAGGGAGCTCTGCCTAACTCCGTGAGTGGTGGCAACTGAATTGGAAAGCTGCCCCTATCTACCCACTCTAACTGTTCCTTTGTGGAGATGAATAATAAGGTATAGTGGCCTACGATCAATAGTGGAATTTTGTAGTTTACACCACAAATGCCCCCTACTGATAGAATCAAATGCTGCCTTGAGGTCAGTGAAACAAAGAGAAAGGAATGGCTTTTTAGATAACTATGCATAAGTATGATTTGATTAAGCAAAAAAAGATCAGCTATAGTTGAGATCCCTTTCTTAAACCGGGCCTGCTCCGGGCCAATAGTAGAATCCACCCAGGACTAAAGCCTCTGTAAAAGAAACTTAGCATACAGTTTATCCACTACATCCAAGAGACCGATTGGCTGGTAGCTGGTCGCATCCCAGGAGTTAGCTTTTTTTATAAATGGGTACAATAATAAGCTTGATCCAGCAACATCTGGCTATTGAGGAAAAGAATCAAGAGGAGCCAGAGCTAAATGAGGGAGGGGAGAGAGAGAGGGCACATTAAATAAAGTATAAAAGTGCGACTCCCACCTATTAACTGAGATATTAGATTCCAGAGCAAAGGTCTCCAAGGCCCTAGAACATGCTAGAAGCCTCCAAAAGGCAGTAGAGTTGGTCTCTTGGGCAGCTAGTTCTAAGTTACGACAGAATTTTAAGGAGTGTTACTTTTTCTTCCATCTCAAAAGAACCTTAGATTCCCTCCTCTTACTACAACACTGCATCACCAAAGAAGGATTCTGAGAAAGGGGCATTCTGCGTTCTTCATGTTACTGAACAAGAAAGTATATTTGCAATCGTCTTTGTGGCTTCCCATCCATGAGTATGTAACTCCCAATGCAAAAGAGAGTGAAACACTCAGTCCTTTCCCATACAGTACACTGTAAGTATAAACATTGTGGGTGGAGCAATACATTATGCTAAATCAGGGGGAAATCTACCCCATGGTATTTACCATAATGCCATCCAGTGTTAGTGCATGTTTCTGCTGCCACCCTAACTGTATGTTACCACCCTATAGACACTGGCCAAAAGGGGGAGCCCATGGGCTGGAATCATAAATAAGATTTATTTATTTATTTAAAAATTTACTATCCCACACCCTCGTCCCAAGACAGCTCGGAGCGGCGTACAATATAAAAACAACAAAATAAAATATATAACAAACACCTAAAAATTCAATTAAAATAATATCGTCATTCCCCTCTCCCCGTCTCCCTCACCAAACGTCTGGCGGAACAACCAGGTTTTACATTGACACCTGAAGGAAGGAAGGTCCTGGCCCAAACCAGCCTTCGCTGGCAGGGAATTCCACATCCGAGGTGCGGTGACCGAGAACACCCTCTCCAATGTGCCCCCCCCCCCCCNCCCCCCCCCCCCCTTTTGAAGTTTGAACTTGGGATCTTAAGGAGTTTTCCATGTATTTTTTTATGTGAATGAATCATTATCACTTGTTTACTTCTTTGGTCTGGAAGCTTTCAGCTTGCAGGAAGGACTGGAAGTGCTATATCAGGGGTGGGGTATATTTTCCCTCCCAGGGATCAATTGCAGCATTTATCGCAGGTGTGCATTTTAGGATTCCACATAATGCTGTTGGGTGTGGCTTTCCGTGAAGGCCCCACGTGGTGGGTGTTGCATGCCCTCTCCTGAACTGTGCATGCCTCCTCACCCTCTGTAAAACTCCACGCGGCATTTATGGTGTGCCATTTAGGATTTCACATAATCCTGTTGGGTTTGGTAACATTTTCTGTGCGTTTTCAAGACAAGACTTGTGCATGTTCTATGCCACTGATCATGATCATGTAAGTGTGCAGTTTTGGGGTTGGCTCCACCTACTGTTGGGTTGGCTCCGCCTACTGTTGACCCCATCCACCTCTGGGCTGGCCCCGCCCACTGCTGCCCCCACCCACTGTCCCACCAGCCTCAGAACCCACCAGCCGCCACTGCCATAAAGAATCTGGGATACTACCTTTTCACAATAGAGGATCAGTGCCGGTCTAACCAATCTCCTCACCCATGGAATAATAAAAGCTAGAATCCCCCTAGAGGTGCTATTAGCCATGGAATTTATAGCCTCAAAATGATAGGACCACAAAGCTGTATAAGAGAAAACAACCCCAGATATGTATAGGATTTAACCTGGTCTGTGGGGTTCGTAAGCATAGGCCAGTTATATCTAGCAAACCTCTTGCCCATGCTCATTACTTTAGTTTTTGCAAAGTTAATTTCCAAAAACTCCTTTGCACAGTAATCAACAATACTGGACATCAGTCAAAGCAGACCGATCCATGTATGGGAAATTAAAATGGTGTCATCGGCATAGAGTAAAACAGAAATAAATGACTGTCCAACTTTTATGGGATGGAAATTCCGGCCTCTCATAGCCCCAATAACATTGTTAATATAGATATTAAATAACAACAAGGCAAGGAGGGAGCTCTGCCTAACTCCGTGAGTGGTGGCAACTGAATTGGAAAGCTGCCCCTATCTACCCACTCTAACTGTTCCTTTGTGGAGATGAATAATAAGGTATAGTGGCCTACGATCAATAGTGGAATTTTGTAGTTTACACCACAAATGCCCCCTACTGATAGAATCAAATGCTGCCTTGAGGTCAGTGAAACAAAGAGAAAGGAATGGCTTTTTAGATAACTATGCATAAGTATGATTTGATTAAGCAAAAAAAGATCAGCTATAGTTGAGATCCCTTTCTTAAACCGGGCCTGCTCCGGGCCAATAGTAGAATCCACCCAGGACTAAAGCCTCTGTAAAAGAAACTTAGCATACAGTTTATCCACTACATCCAAGAGACCGATTGGCTGGTAGCTGGTCGCATCCCAGGAGTTAGCTTTTTTTATAAATGGGTACAATAATAAGCTTGATCCAGCAACATCTGGCTATTGAGGAAAAGAATCAAGAGGAGCCAGAGCTAAATGAGGGAGGGGAGAGAGAGAGGGCACATTAAATAAAGTATAAAAGTGCGACTCCCACCTATTAACTGAGATATTAGATTCCAGAGCAAAGGTCTCCAAGGCCCTAGAACATGCTAGAAGCCTCCAAAAGGCAGTAGAGTTGGTCTCTTGGGCAGCTAGTTCTAAGTTACGACAGAATTTTAAGGAGTGTTACTTTTTCTTCCATCTCAAAAGAACCTTAGATTCCCTCCTCTTACTACAACACTGCATCACCAAAGAAGGATTCTGAGAAAGGGGCATTCTGCGTTCTTCATGTTACTGAACAAGAAAGTATATTTGCAATCGTCTTTGTGGCTTCCCATCCATGAGTATGTAACTCCCAATGCAAAAGAGAGTGAAACACTCAGTCCTTTCCCATACAGTACACTGTAAGTATAAACATTGTGGGTGGAGCAATACATTATGCTAAATCAGGGGGAAATCTACCCCATGGTATTTACCATAATGCCATCCAGTGTTAGTGCATGTTTCTGCTGCCACCCTAACTGTATGTTACCACCCTATAGACACTGGCCAAAAGGGGGAGCCCATGGGCTGGAATCATAAATAAGATTTATTTATTTATTTAAAAATTTACTATCCCACACCCTCGTCCCAAGACAGCTCGGAGCGGCGTACAATATAAAAACAACAAAATAAAATATATAACAAACACCTAAAAATTCAATTAAAATAATATCGTCATTCCCCTCTCCCCGTCTCCCTCACCAAACGTCTGGCGGAACAACCAGGTTTTACATTGACACCTGAAGGAAGGAAGGTCCTGGCCCAAACCAGCCTTCGCTGGCAGGGAATTCCACATCCGAGGTGCGGTGACCGAGAACACCCTCTCCAATGTGCCCCCCCCCCCCCGAATATGGGGAATGACCACAGCAGCCGTTCCAGAACCTGCAGAGTGAGGCAGTTCCACAAGTAGGTGGGGCCCAGATCATGTAGGGCTTTATAGGTAAACACTTACACCTTGAATCAGGCCCAGAAGACTATAGGCAGCCAGTGCAGAGAATGGAGCACTGGTGTTATGTGTTCTCAGCGACCTGTTCCCATTAAGAGATGGGCTGCCACATTCTGCATCAGCTGCAGCCTCCAGACCATCACCTTGGGTAGCCCCATCTACAGTGCATTACAGTAATCAAGCCTCGAGGCGATGAAGGCATGGATGATGATGGCAAGGTTGCAGTCTGAGATATATGGCCGTAACTGTCATACCAGATGTCGGTTAGTAAATGCACTCCTCGTCACAGCCACCGCCTGGACATCCATGCGGAGCTGCAAATCAAGGAGTACCCCCGGACTACGAACCTGAGGATCCAAGGTAGGGTGCACCCCATGGGCCTCCATTCCCTCGGCCCTGCCACCAGCATCACCTCCACCTTGTTGGAATTCAGATTCAAGCGGTTCGCCCTCATACAGTTCCTCACAGCTGCCAGGCATCGAGTAAGCAATGAGACTGCAGGGCCTGAGTCAATGAAAATGAGAGGTAGAGCTGGGTGTCATCAGCGTATTAATAACAACACACTCCCAAGTCCTCTCACAACCTCGCCCAAGGGCTGCATATACACATTGAACAGGAGAGGGGACAGAATGGAACCCTGCAGGACACCCACACATGAGATCCTGGGGAGATGATGTACAATTACCCAGAACCACATGGTGAGTTCTTCCGGCCAGGAATGAGCGGAACCATTCAAGGATAATCCCGCCCACCCTAGTACAGTCCCACAGATGAGTCACCAACGTCTCATGGTCAACGGTATCAAAAGCAGCTGATAAGTCTAACAGGACCAGAAGGGTTGACTGTTCCAGATCTAAAGCATGGCGCAGGTTGTCGACCAAGGCCACAGGCACAGTCTCACTGCCATATCCTGGATGAAAACGAGACTGCGGGGGATCCAGAAAACTGACCCAGTCAAGATGGTCCTGGAGTTGCTGGGCCACCACCTGCTCAATAAACTTCCCTAAAAAGGGAAGGTTAGAGACAGGTCAGTAGCTGGCAAGGGCATCAGTGTCAAGTGATGGTTTTTTGAGCAAGAATTGTACCACAGCCTCCTTAAGAGAGACCCTGGTACCCTGCCCTCCTCAAGGGAGGTGTTGACCACCCGTGCCAGCACCGACCCCAACGTCTCTCTGGCAGCCTTAACCAACCAGGACAGACATGGATCTAATTCACAGTAGTAGCCTGCAAGACCTGCTGGTGAAACTGACAAGGCAGATCTCTGAGCCCCCAACACTGGTGACGTTAACTAGCCAAACAGTACACAGATGTTGCTTCTGTGGCATGTTTTCAGCTGCTCTGGAAGTCTGCTGAGGAGTTATCTGAATTTGTTGTAGGGAACAAACCTCTGCAAACCCACATTCTCTCTGTGAGATGCTACAGGGTTTCTGCAACCAAACGTAACACTTCCCCCCGTGTAAGGCAACTGAAACGGTGGAAAACATCATGTGTAGTGACTCCCTCACGTTTCCTCTCTCTGCCAGTTAACCCGTCCTTTCCTCTCCACCAGTCCAGCTAGCTTTACCCTTGCTCTTCCTAATCCTGCCAGTTCTGTCACTGCAATCCGGTAGTATAACATTGGGTGAACATGTTATTCTGGGTCTGTCCCATTCAGTCCTCATCTTAATTCCAAATAGAAGAAGTTTGTGCTAAACCATCCACCTCTCTCCATTGTCTTAGCATGGAGTTTTAGCACTGTATTAGCATAAATATTAGTGAGCTATACGAATCTTGAGAGAAAAGTATAGTGCTTTGTTCCTCAAACACACACTCCTATTTGTTAAATGAAGGCCTAATCTGCAAATAACTTGTTTACGTGCTTAACTTAAAGCTTGTGAGTTGTCCCTTTGAGTTAAACCTAAGCATCTGCTATTTTTTTCTTTTTCTTTTTGTAGGATTAGAGCCTTAACACTTAAGGCCTTAATCCTCAAACTGGAGTTTAACTTCCGTGGGACTAGGGCCAGTGCCAGAGTTTGAAGATTGCACTATTAGTAACAACGAATGTCCAGGCGTGTTGACAAGCATTGACCTGGATTCTCTAGTAAGTCTAACCTACTGCTCTCCACTGCTGTCACTTAACATTAGTTACACAGCCCTGCAGACCAGTGGAAAGCCTAACGTTAATTAATTTCTTTCTCTTTTTTGAAGGGGTGTGCTTTTCAAGTTCAGTTTTCCAAAGGAATATTAATGTATAGTTCTATATCTCTAGTTGCTGTTTGTTTTTCAAGAGAGTTTTTGTAAAGATTCCCCAAGTTATGTTTAGTCTGTTTGCAGATCACTATATCAACACACTTTTGAGTCTGACCTGACAAGGCAAGAGACATAATACACAGAGACTATCCTTAACAATGAAGAGAAATATGACTCTTGGCAGCTTTTACTTTACTTTTGGGTCTTTTTGTAGACTAGGAAAATTGGTTTATTCTGTTGGAGCCAAGAGACATCAGACTCACTTATGGCCTATTTTGGACTTAACTGTCTGATATTGTTCTCCCTCAGTGCCATTTCCATAGATTCAGGGGCAGACACTTTGTGAAAGATGGACTATCAGTGCTCACCACTTATAGCTATTACAGATTCCAGCCCTAGTTGTATTGTAGGAAATCTTGAGTATTAACTTTCTGAACTGAAGGGGTTTCCTTGTAGATATCAATCACTCATTTCATTTAGCTTCTTCTGTACACATTTGAATCTATTGTTCTTTATGAAGACATCAAGTAGATTCAGAAATACCTGATAAAAATAAAAAATCTCCTGGCCTTTTGGCAGTGGGGAAAAATATGTATGCTGAAAAATATTTTTTAAATGCTTATTTCCTACCTCAGTAGTAAAACTGAATTTCCCACATTAGTGCTCAGCAAAGATTAAATAGTTCAGGTATTATATGCCTGAGGTGCCGTCCTTTTCACAAAATGTAGCATAACATATGATGAATTATTGTGGTATAAACTGAAATGTGACATAAGGTTAAAAAAAAACAAAAAAACACAGGCCGCAGCAGCCCGACCCAGGGAGGAAAATCGTGGTGAACGTGGGTCTGGTCAGATTGCCAAATGAATGTGGCCGTGACGCGGTCGCTGCAGAGGATGGGGAGAAGAACAGACACGTGGCTGGCCCCACCCCTGCACTGCACCCAGCATCCCACCATGGTGGCAACACCAGGTTGGCAGCCCACCAACAGACGTAATAGCCCGCTGTGGCCTGATTTGGCCAGATCAGGCAGGCCGTAGGCTGGTCTGTGACCTTGTAGGCTTTCCGAGGTCACAGCCTGGACTAGCAGCTGACCTGGCAATCCCAGGCAACATCTGGCGGCACCTGCACACATTTGCAGGTGAGATCCGGGCCAAGCGAGACACAGCAGGCTGCTGTCATTTCTCCTTTTACCCATAGTGTCTCTTGTGGCCAATGCAAGATATGCTTCAGAGAAATCATAAAACACTCAGATTGCATCATTGGGCAATGCAGAAGGGACAGGGGAGAGGAATATGTATGAGTACCACTCATAAATATATATGTGCCCTCATTCCCTCTGCTTCCTGCCAAGGAACCTCAGCAACCCAACTTCTTACCACACAAGCCCCAGCCCAGCCTGTTTTTCTTGGAGGGTCCGGAGCATTTGCCTGCTGATTTCATGGCTCCTTATCCCATCTGGTAATCAGCTTGTGATGTGAAGATATAAAGCTTTATAGTTTTGTCACTTTGACCTTTCTAATTTAATTGCAGTTTTGCTTCTATCCAGGTATCAGTTACTAATAGTAACAATTTCTGTTACTGTTTTTGCAGTTAATGAGGACTCAGCTGTGAGCTTATTAGGTCTCCCAAGCTAAATAAGGTCTGTGTATGGCTGGGAGACTAAAACTGAAACAGCGGTATACTCGTCATATTTACAGCACCTGAACCACCTTTTATGATTTGTGCAAACCACCTCCCACAAAATGGTACCTGACAGGGGGAGGGGGTACCTCTTTCGGCCTTAGCAGAGGGTGGGGCAACACAACAGCAGCAGTGGACAAGCAGCAATCTTAGCAGTTGCAGCAGGCAGGCTGCTATACTGGCATCATCCTGCCCTCCCTGTGGGATTCAGTTGGCCTACTCCAGAGTGAATAGTTTGTGGATCACAGCCTGGCCTTCTTAACCCAGGCAAATAAATAGCATTCTCATCAACCTCTGTGTGTCCCTAACACCACCACTAGAGGGAGACAACTCAGGAGCAACTAGAGCGGAAACAATTGCAAGTTTCAATTCCAGCTTTGTTTGCAGTTTTGAATCCTCATTTTGGTATTTTCATGTCTGGTGTTTCATCCACTTTAGCAATACTCCTTTGTGGAGTTTGTGAATGTAATTGGTCCACTGGCAGTCTCAGTGCTTACCCAATGTCTGGTGGCTGTGGGGGATTGGATAAGGGTGAGCCATCTGAAACTAAATCCGGACAAGACGGAGGTGATGTTGGTGGGGGGGAAGGGAGGGCGGTGGGTGTGACGTCCCCCATCATTGATGGGGTTCATCCCCCACTTGTCTCTCAGGTCTGGAGCCTGGGGGTACTCCTCGATCCACAGCTTCACCTGGTTGAGGCTGTGGCGAGGAGTGCTGTCCGCCAATTACATCTGGTGCGACGGCTTCAGCCATATGTCTCGGATTCCGACCTGGCCACTGTCATCCATCCCTTCATCACCTCAAGATTAGACTATTGTAACGCGCCCTGGATTGACCCCTGTGGTCCACCAGAAGCGCCCTTCTTGATGTCCCCCGGATGGAGCATGGGGCTACAATGGAGAGAGCATTCTCGGTGGCAGCACCTAGCCTGTGAAACTCCCTTCCGGTGGAAGCCCGAGTGGCCTTGGACCTTGCCTCATTTCGGCAACAGTGCAAGACCTGACTCTTCCACCAGGCCTTCGGTGAGGGGGTTGGGTGGGGAGGATGGGTTTTTTATTTTCTTATTTTTTTATGCTTCCCTTTTATGTATTTTGTATATTTTAAAATATTTTAATTTTTGTAAGTCACCTAGCTGAGCTGCCTCGGCAAGAGAAGCGGGATATAAATGTTGAAAATAAATAAATAAATAAATATAAATAAATAAATAAATGCTACAAGCACATCCAAATCCCCCAAATTTTTAAGAAACGCCGAATATTACCACCAAAGTGGACAAATACCAAAGGGAAGAAATCAAATACTAAAGCAAATACTGAAGTGAAGATAATGAAGAAATGAAGATACAAATTGTGCAACAGTTCCCAAGATGAATTTGGTTATTCAGTCGTGGAAATGCATATGCACATTAGCTTCACAAAGATAAAATGGAAAGGTCAAAATCTGTTTTAAAGGCATTGAAGGGAAAGATTTACCATGCAAACTTGACTCTCAGGTTATTTTTTTCCCTAGTGTTCGGGAATATTGGAGGGTTTTATAGTTCTGACAAGAATCCAGCATTGATATTGTAGGTTCAGTCGAGTGCCAGAAGCAAGGTTTACAGGATATCAAGTTTTATATGCCCTTATGTAATGTTTATCCGAGTGGGATATGACATATTGAAATTCAATTTATTGAAATTATACTCTAACTGACCTGCTGCCAGGGGGGGCTGAAGCAGCCATCTCTTGCGTGGTTCATGTTTGTGTAAACTCATGCATACTAGAAAGAGATTTCTCTGAGAATTATTTTGTCTTCTGCTATATCTTCTGCAAGTAAATGAGTACAGTAGGGTGCCTGCAGGCGAAAAATGTGTAGGCCAGAAGATAGGCCAATAAAAGGGCATGATCTTTGTGCATAATGGCAGGATAAGGCTTGTGTTGCTAAATTTGTGAACTGGAATAGCTTGAGTAGTTTAATTTCTTTTCAAACAAAGCTAGGAGTCATTCTTTTCTGCCCACTAATCTTTTCATTTCAAAGCTCAGATTTACAATTACTCATGAGCTAAACAAGGCAGAAGACCCCACATCTGTTTTCAGTGATAACTACTTGTTAAATGTATTCACTAATTTCAGTAGTAATATCCCTCAGCCTGCAAAGCAGCCATCTGATAAGCCCTTCAGAAGTGGTTGTCTTGATTTCTTTCACTGGAGTGGCTGCTGCTACCTTTCATCCTAGAATAAAAAGACCACCCTGTTTTGTTGGAAACTTACTCAGTTACACCTGGTCCTTTGATTGTGGTTTAAGGGAAGGTTGCACAAAAGTCAACGGCTGGAATCGTATGACCAATTGTGCGATTTAGCTTCTGGTAGTATAACATTTTATCTGTAAACCAAAGACTGTGGAACAGCAACAATATGTTACTGTTTTTAATGTTTAATGATGCAGTGTTTAATGAAATAAAATCATATTCATTTGCCCTTTCTGTTAGTTCTTTATTTTCTGTCATTAAAAATCCAGATTGCCTTATATCTTGACAAAAGATTCATATTGTTATTGCAGCAAGTGCTAAGATGACAGAATTATGACTGTAAGATTTAGCAACACAAAAGAAGGTATTAATAAAATTGATCTTAAATTGCCTTCAGATTCCATGATGTGGTTCACATTCCTCTAGCTTCATTACTTTGGGTTCAAGATTCTTTTGGTGTATATGGTAGCTCAGCTTTTAGAAGTACATGTGTTTGCTAACAAAGCCTTGCTGTCTTACTATTTTATTTTGTTAAAAAATTAAATTTGTTTTCACTTAAATGTCATTAAGCTATAAACAATTTTAAGCAATATTGCAGTTGGAACAAATTTTGAAGAGAATTTTGTGTGGACCTCAAAACTTAATTTGACATAAAAATTATTGGCAACATCTGTACCTTTTAAAGCTCACCAATGCGCTAAAGTGGCAATTAGCTACAGGCATATAATCTCCATGTTGTGGTGTCTCTTTATATGACTATTTCCATGCTATTCAATTCGTTGTTACTTGGTGATAGTCAACCATTTCTGTGAGTGTAATCAATAAAAGTGGCACTAAGAAATACTATCCTCTTTGGTCTGCAGGCCAGCATTTGGTGGTCTCCTTACATCATCTTATCGGCAGCACCAGGAGTCTTTGGCAGCAGAAAGAGAGAAGAGACGTCAGGAGAGGGAAGAGAGGTTGCAAAGGATAGAACGTGAAGAGAGAAACAAATTCAAGTAGGAGACATCAGCATTTATTCTCTAATGAAACTGATATTTCATTTATAATGAAACTGATATTTAATAAGCCAAACAGTGTTAATGAATTGTGTTACCTGATAACCTGGTGAGCTGCCAACTTTGGCAACAATCCGTAACTATACACACTGGACTAGTCTCAATGAGTCCTTCAGTGGGACTACTCCAAAGTAAGTGATATGTGGATCATCATGGCCATTGTGTATATTCAGCCACTTATACTGGATAACTTGAAAAAAACCAGGATTCATAAGCCAGTTTACTCTCCCTCAAACCATATTGTCTATAAAGTGTAAGACTTGGGGGAAGAGTGTCTTTTTTTCTGCCTTTGAGGATTTTTGCAAATTAAAACCACTTCAGTCTTTCAGAAGCATATGGATCTGTTTGAAATTTGCCACTTTTTTCTGTTTTTATTTATAGATTGCATCTAGTTCCATTGCAGTGAGATTTTCATAGAAAACACAGTGCGAACACATAACGCAACATTTGGAAACCATGTCTCACACTGCATTATTAGCCAGTTCATGTTATAACAAGGATGCTTAAATCTTGCTTCTGTGGATGAACTGTTAATGGACACCTTATGATTTTAATTGAAAGACAAAGTGTACTGCATTTTTGATGACACACATTGGGAGCCTTCACTCAGGAAGCATTATAACCATGTTTGCGCTATAACAACATTTTAAAAAAAATAATGAGATTGCACTGTGGCTGTATAAGAAACACTGATCAAACAGAACATGGGTCCTGATACAAAGTGTTTCTCTATTTAATGAAAGGAGTCTCACTAATTTCAGTGGGATTTGGTTAGATTACACCCACAGAGTGTAAATGTATATCAGCCCCTCCCAATATAGGTGACACGTATGGGACACTGGAGAACATTCCTTCCAGATTTGAGGCAGCGATTGGAGGGCATTCTCTGACCCCATTTGTAAAGCCCTGTCCCCAGGGCATGGGCTGTGTGTAAGTGGCAGGCTACTTGATCTAGAGCAGTGGTCCGAAACCTGTGGTGCTCAGTCAACATGTTGACTCTTTCATGTCGTTTGTGGCAGCCCAGTAACTAAATGCAAAATATTGAAAGAGAGGGATGAGGAGAGGGGGCCACCTTGAAAACAGCAAGGAAAAGGTTCAAATGCACCCAGCACTCTTGCGTGCTCCTGTGGGTCCACTGCAGTGCCATTTGACAGTTCTGCTGTTCTGCCCAGAGTTGTGGGGCAGTGGTTGAGGCGTACAGAGCAAAGTCCTGGTTCCTTAAAGTTATGACTCGCCATAAACCTTGAACTTTGAAAGTGGCTCTTAGCCACAAAAGGGTTAGGGAGTCTAGGGACCATTGCTCTAGAGCCTGCTGATTCAGTAGCTGGGTGAGTGAATCCAAGAAGAGCAACAAGTCTTGAGAGGTGAACCAAGTGTTTGATTTGACTTCTCTATAGCCTGTCCTTCCCCAAAGATTCAAGGCGGGTAACAAAGTGCATGTGGAAAATGTGCATAAAATAAAACTGATTTAAAACCCAAACTGTATATGACGGGGAGGGGACAGCACCCCAGATTCTATCCCGGCCTGCCAAATGCCTGGCCAAATAAATAAGTCTTACATTGCCTCTGGAAAATGCTCAGGCCCAGGCTGTGGCAAACCTCCTGAGAAAGGGATTTGAGTCAGGAACACCCAGGATCAAGCTGGAATTGCAGAGGCCAAGGGTCTGAGCCAAATCAGATAGCAGGAATCCATAGTCAGAAGTTAGAGCCAGGGTGTGGATGAACTGTGAACCAGAGAGACTCAAGAAGAACAGTGGGTTAGAGAAGAAGCAAGTGGAGAGGAGAGCTACCTGAGGGGCAGTTCCTGTTCACCAGTAAGAATAGCTTGTCAGAATAGTAAAGGCTGGTTATGCTCTAGTTCTCTGCGGCCACTGTCAGGCACCAAGCGGAGTCCAGGCAGAGTGGTGACAGGATCAGAACCAATCATGTGTCAAACCATAGTGAGGCAATCCAGAATCATAGGATGATTTCAGACGTGACGCGGGCCCTATTGGCCCAGTCACGGAATCACCCAAATGATTCCCCGGCGGAATCAGACCGGCCCGTCAACAGACGAGCCGGCAGATTCCGCCGGGAAATCGAGGAGGGGGCAAGGCTGCGCGGCACAACATGCAGCTGCACAGTTCCGCCCCCCCACGCTTCCGAGGCCGCCCGCCCTCCAGGAGACGGGCGGGCACCATGGCCAGTGCGGCCGCGGTGCCCGCCCGCCCGCCNCCCCCCCCAGGATATTGACCACGGCCCGGAATCAGCGGCGAGCATGGCCGCCAATTTCGGGCCGTGGTCAGGGGCCAGATGAGACGTTACGACGCTCAACCAGGGTGAATTCCGCCGTGGTTGAGCATGGTAACGTCACGTCTGTTGGGGGCAGAAAGTGATTCCCGCGGGAATCACTTTGACCACGCTTTCGGAGATCGTCCCCGGACCATCCTCGGAAGCATGGTTATTTTGATCCCCGCCGGTGGTTCACTGTGGTGAACATCTGGCGGGGATTAAACAGACGTTACGGGACCATTCCCCACCACGGGATTGTCTGTGGTTAAGCGTGATCTCATAACGTCTGAAAATACCCATAGTCAGGGACAAGCCAAATGGGTCAAACCAGAAGATCAGTTCAAAGCAGTCAGGAAGAGCTGGGGCAGAAAACAGAGGAACTGGAAAGGAAACCAGATGCAGGAAGCCAAGAGGCAGCAAAGCTGAGACAGATACTTATACCAAGCCCAGAGGAATGCAGTCCTGGAGAGAAGACTGATCACGAGCCCCACCTTGATTTGATCTGTGGTATACATACCAGGTTTCGTTAGGAAGAGCAGGCAGTGCCCCAAAATTGCCACTGATCCCCATTGAAGTGTTCCGGCAATGGTACCTTGGGGTCTGGAGTGGGCAAGGCAGTTGGTGGCAGGAGGAGCAGGTACTTCCTCAGAAACTTCCTTTGCATCCATCAGCAGCAATGGTGTTCAAACAGCTTGAAGTTCTCAAACCTGCATTTGTAAGTCCTGTAGCAATGCTAACACCAGCTCCAGTGTGCTAGCAATCTGGGCTGGATTCATGATAAAGATAGCCACTTGGCTAGTGAGGAGTGAGAGCAGCTCAAACTGTTAGGGCAGCGGAGACGTGGGCAGTTGCAGGATATGGGCCCGAAGGGTTGAGTCCTTGCAGGATTGGGATCAAAGGGTCAGGTAAGCTGTGGGCTAGAGCTGGGGGTGGGGTGGTGTCAGTGGCCAGGAGATCAGTTCCGGAAGCAGGCCATACCTAGGGGTAGGCCACACGAGGTCTGAAGCCAGTGCAGAGGTCTGGCCAGGAAGTCCATCCAAGAAAAGTGTCGTCTTAAGGGTAAGCTAGCCAAAGTATTAAGCCAATGCAGGGGTCTAGTCAGGAGGTCCATTTGAGGAAAAAGGAGTCAAGGAATGGAATACTAGCTTGGGAGACAGGCTGGAGGAAGACTGTTTAGAATTGGTGGGGAGACAAGGAGGAAGCACAGGAGCTAGGAAGAACATATAGAGCCACTGGGAAGTGCTAGGCTGCTCTGAGGATCCTCAGACTCTGGGTGCTTGCACACGAGACAGGAGGGGTACGTGTGTGCCATGAGTTGCAATCATGGCAGGGGGAAATCATGTGAAACTCCACTCGTGGATGCAGGGTTTTAAACTTCATGAGCCCGTTTCTGCCGTGACTGCACTTATGGATTACATGGCTCAAAATCCAGCCCTGTAATCCGTGAGAGGAATCATGGCAGAAACAGGTTAATGACATTTAAAACCCCATGCCCACAAGCAGAGTTTCATGTGATTCCCCTCTGCCGTGATTACGACTCACGGAAGTCCCACCCCCACCTCTTGTCTACAAGCAGCCTCTGCCAGGCCATTATAGTCAACTAGGAGTACAAGCAACCTGTGAGGGGGCAGATAGCCTCAGTTATCCACAGGAGGCTCCTGGTGCATTTCCAATGGTGTACTGATTCACCATTGGAAATGCAGCTCAGTCAGGTGTGGGGGAGGGAGCTGCTGAGTCAAAATTAGTGAGCCCCAGCCAGCTAACAGCACAGAGCTGTGATGCAGCATGGCTGAACCTGCTGCCCTGAAGTGCTAAGCATGCCAACTCAGTTCCACTGAGGCATCGAATGGATCTGATGTTACTGCTCCTCATGGTGTAGGTCCTGAACCATGCCCAGCCAATTTGACTGCCCTGGAGTGTTGCCTCCTGGAGCAACAGCTGCATTATCATGGGTGTTTTTTACACACACATTTCTCCTGCATGTTTGGTGTAACATCCTGAACTTCGTGTGTCTAAATCACTCACCCAGATCTTAAACATCTGGCTCTTTGAATGTCTGCGTAGAACTTCTCTCAGAACTTTTGTGTGTAAAACGTTCTGGTAAACGTCTTCGCTCCATACAGCTGTGGTCACTTGGTTTCCATGGCAACCCCTCACGTCTATAGCTGTGGCTACTTTAGGCTGCCTCAGGGCAGTGTGTGTGTGAAGAATGCATCCAGGAACTGCCTCAGGGAAGTGTGTGTATTAAAAATGCATCTGGAACTTACTTGTGGATTTGTAAACCCAGAAGATTGAAAAATCCAGAACTTTAAGGTGTGTGTAAAAATGCCCCATGAGAGAGGCCTTGGCCTGGATGATTATCCCCTATTGCAGCCTCCTCTCTGATGTGGGAAGGAAATAGCAGAAGATCTGAAAATAAGAAAAAACATTTTTTTACAAGAATCATAGGGCTGTGACGAATCAAATTAATGTTACATGGACTCCCCTTATGCTTATTGTCGAAACAAAGGGGACCTCTGTTCAGAAATCATCTCAGATCCCCTCTGTTTCTACCTGGAAGTAACTTTTTACTTTAGTCAAGAAGGTCCTGCTGTGAGTAAGAGAAGGGTGTGGGGTAATCGAGTAGGACAAGTGGGGAGCCAGAAGGAAACTGCTGGAAGAAAGCGCCATCTCAAGATGTGACTCCAAAAGTAAGATCAGGAGGCACTGTAAAGAGGCAAAAGGATGGGCCTAGAGAAAGTCCAGTGATGGAACAGAGGGACATTTGGGTAGAAGTACTTGGGATGAAAGAAGCCTTTTACTGGGCTTCATCCCAAACCCCTTGCACTGCTCAAAAAGTACATTTGCACCCCGCATGCAAGCTGTGCGTAAATGCGCACCTGTATGGGCAAGGCTGTGGTCCACGCAGAAACTGCGTGTGCAGGGGTTTGGGATCGAACCCAATTTAATGAAGATTAAATGAATCTCAACATGGCTTCCGCCCTGACTGTGCCAAGTCTTGGGCAGTGCTGATAGGGAGGTCTTGGCAGCTCTATTTCCATGAGTCACTCACTGCTATTAGTATAAGAAAAGAAGCCCTGAGAGATAGTGAATATCATAGAACTTCCATTTTCCAGTGATGAGATTTATGCAAGGGCTGATGCCTTCACACCAAAACTTGAGTTAAAGGATCTACAAAGCAAGACAGCTCTACTAAAGCAGGTTTTTTTTAAAAAAAAAGTAGCCATGCGGTTTCAGTGTCGTATTTTAAATCTGGACCCAGAGCTGTCTGAAAATACATCTTCCCCTGCAAAACAGCACTTTTCAGCTGTACACATCATCAGTTGCACTGTATACACCCCTATCAATATGAGAATTGTGCTCGCTTCCTACTGCACCCATTCTCCTAGCTTTAATTCACAGAGCATTGACAGTTTTTTCAGAGAAAACTTTGTTACCTGTAGACTTCCTGTTTGAATTATTTCTGTTTCTCTTCCTCTGTCTTCTTTACTTTCTTCTGCCTTTTCTCATTCTTTTATTTTCTTCTGTAACTTATGCACCTCTTTTTTTAGCCGTAATTATCTCGACAAAAGAGAGGAGCTAAGACAAGCAAGAGAAGAGAGGTTTGTACCTGTTGCTCACAACTTTTATGTTGCTTTCCACGTAGTACGTAGTTAACTTTGTAAGTCACCTTCTAACCAGACATGCAAGGAACAACTTCACAGCAAAGTGTATTGTGGCTAATGTAGTGGCTATTGAAAAGACTTCAACATTTTCTCCAATAGACAAAATGGATCATGATGAAGTAGCTGGAAATCTATTTTCTTCATTTGTCTTTACAGCCAAAAGTGCATGGCTAATTTAAAGCATCTTGTGAATTGAAACACACATCTGCCGACATAAACATCAGACGCTGAATTTGCTTGATTGAATCCTTTTGCAGCTAGTGTGCTGGTAGACTAGATTCCAGACAAAAAAGAAGAGAGCTTTCCAGCACTTTCAGAATGGACTGTGTTGAAGTAAACTAGAATAGTGTTTGGAAATGCTCATCAGCAAGACATCAACATTATGCAGATTGAGCCATTTGAGCCAGTTTTGAATAAAGAAATTGCATCGGTTATCCTTCAGAGTACGAGTGGTCAAGGGGATGCAACCTCGTTTTCAGGATGTCCCTAAACCTCTGACAGCCTGAAGCAGGGGACAAGTTATTTCTTAATTGACTTAATCTGTTAATAGCCCCAATATGTTAGAGCCTTCAAAACAGATATTTAGTGAGTTTTCTCTTTTTTTTCTCTCTCAAAACAATCACCAGGTTTAGACAACATATCAAAATATAATCTGGGGTGCAAACTTTCAGTGACGCATGTAGTCCAAAGTTATCACAAATTTGAAGTTTAATTGTCCTTAACGTTGGGAAGAGCTACAAGAGAAAATCCCACATTGAAAAAAATTATAGTCATAAAGCGATGCCGAATGGTCCCATCATGTCTAAGGTTGGCAACATCCTTGAAGCAAGCTATGCAGCATCGAATACTGTGTCAGCCACAACATGCAGGGATGAGAGGGTGATTTGGGGTCTGGCTAGGACAAAGCCTCTTTAGGCCAGTGGGGAGTCTTTCTCCTGACTTCAATGGTCTTTGAATCAGACATATAATTAGGACGTAGCAACTGTAAGCCTGCATTTCCTTGGGTTTGAAAGTTTAAATTAGAGCCAATGTTTTCATGCTGTCTGTGGTGATAGTCTTTTGCAGTGATATTTCTAAAATTCCCCTGGAAAAAATCTCTCCTATAAAGTCCTCCCAAGTTTCGACAGACTAGTCCCTGTTCTCATTCTGCAGTTGCTAACTGCACTCATAGAAGGTCCCGTATGAGTAAGGGCCTCCTACCACTCTCAGGGCTTTGCTCACAGATCTAGAGAGCTTAGAGTTCTAAGTTTATACTTGCAAAAATTAATGAGATGTATTGTTCATGCAACATGACGCACTACCAGGTCAGGAAATTGCTGCCTTTTATCCATAGAAATGATAAAGCATAGACCAGGGTTGGGGAACCTCTGGCCTGCAGTGCTTCTGCAGTCCATGGCCAGCTATCAAACGACTTCCAGAGGCTCCCCCACATCCCCATTAAATGCAGTCCCGCAGCATCGTTCCATTGCCTTCCAGTGGCCTACCAGCTGTGGGATGGCCACAGAGCACTTTCAGTCCCACAACCACCCCCTCCCCATGTGGCCACTCCCTCTCCCCGAAAAACCTCCTGCAGGATGCTTTAGCCCACAGATCCCTGTAGGGGAATCTAGCCCCAGAGAAGAAAAGTTCCCCACCCCTGGCATAGGCATTGGACGTGCACACAGGACATGGCAATATAAGCAGTTGTCAATCTCGAGGAGCCACATATAGGGTATGCAGTCGCCACGATTGTACCAACCTGGAAGTATGTAAAACTGCCAACTAGGACATGAAAGGCTCATTCATGCAATACTTTTCCACGTTGAAAACTCACTACTTCTTTAACCTGCAGCACTGCATTCAAACAGCTGCCAGATCCCTTATTTTTCAATGCTACTTTCCCTATTTTGCTGTGGCATTTCCCACAAAATGCAAGGGCATGGAAGAATACCCTTCTGGCATCCTTACATGCAATGTTCTTGATATATTGGAGAGTGGGGGAGGGAGTCCCTGCTCCTAGGCTTTCTGACGAAACCTCTGTCGTCACTGGAAGATAGGAAGTGACAAACAGAAAGTGATGTAGTGAGAACTAAAGGTTGCTCCAGGTACTCAAATCCTACGACACCCCGTTGCTATTTTGATAGGATTAGATCACTTCAAGAAAATCCTTTGCATTAGGTGGCAGAGAACAAGGGACCATCAGAGAGAATAGGAAGGAGTAAGGATTTCACGCCTCACTCAGGATTTGGATTTCTACCTCTACAACTCAATTCGTGATTGAATCCTAATTACAACAGTGTTTTTGGTTATGAGAGCACCCACTAGGGTTAGACTGAAGCCACCGACTCATTTAATATAGCACCTATACCCTTTACTTAATATAAATACTTAATACTTAATACTCATTTATTCTAACACCAAATGTGATAGGATAACATATACATACTAAATAAGAACTTGTGCTCTAGATACACCCTTCTTAGTTTGGGGGGAAATGTTCCATAGGCCAATTACTCATGTTCTGATGGAACAAGCATCCATCTGAATCTCTTGTCAGTACTCACCTTGACAACTAACCAGCTATGTTTGATGTTGGATCTGCCTCAAACTTATTTTTATGTTTAAAATATGCTAACCTTTAAGCATATTTTTTGGGAAAACCCCTACTTACACCTCTCTAATACAGTTCTTTCCTTATTTCATACATGTTTTGTGTCTCCTGTAACTTTTAAACACAATGTATTAAGTCTACAGTAAAACCCCTCTAATCCGGACAAAAAGCATATCTCCTGAAGTGTCCAAATAAGACAGTTTCTGCATGTTTGTTACCAGCCTGTTCCTTTCCTGGCAATTTTAACTCTGCAACACAAAGTTGCAGAAGCTAAAAAGTTAAAGCAGCTGAAAAAGATCTAAGAGAACTAAATACAAGGGCCAATAAAATAGTATAGCTCCTCACATTAGTGGGGGATCATTCCAGCTCACGGCTACAGCATATTGGCAAATTGTGGAAAACTTCATTGCAGCCAGCTGTACCTCACTGCACCAAGCGATCTTTTTGAATGTCTCTTTATGAGCCCTGAGTTCCATCTGCTCAATTTTGAGGGAGGTGGAGACCACAATACCTGGCTGACCACAGTAAAAATAAGGGCTGGTTTTGTGAGCTCTGTAACCAAAGAGGATGATAATGTTCGTTCAGGGCTTTCTCCTTTTATGAAAAAAAAAATACATATTTTGTGGAATTGGCTTTGTGCTAACACTGTAAACCATTCCTGTTTTATAACTATACAAGTATGTGATTTCTTAAACTTTCATCCAAATTCTGCAGGGGTTCCCATTCATGTAAGACCCTAGTACACAGCATGTTCATACCTTGAGCAAAGTCAAAGGAACTGAGTTTGCTCTTTGCTGTTGCTTTTTATCATAATAACAATTACAAAAGGAGTCCTCATCGGAGAAAAATTAAATATTTAAGTGGATGACTTCTGGACGCATGTATGTGTACTAAATATGTTTGTTTTATCCTATGATGAAACTCTTTACCCTGTTTGGATATAATACGCACTGGTGCACTAATTCGGTCTGTCAGCAAGATGGGACAGAGGGTGGAGTGTGTTGTTATGAAGTGTTTATAGCAATGGGTTTTTGGAGAATGAACACCCAGTCAATCAGAGAGAGAGGGAGGTCATCTTGATGAACTTTTTTAACAGTTTGCTTGTGGGTGAGACAAACCAAGTCAGAAGCCCTGCTACATCTGTATTCATAAATTCATTCCATGAGCAAATAATGTTGGATAAAATTAGTAGACATCTGGAAGCGGCGCATATTTCAAAGTTATTTTGGTCGCAATGTATAAAGCACAGTATGAAGAATATGATTGGTAGCTGGTCTTAATAAACAGTTAGAGAGTTCTGCCTGCCTAAAATGCAAAACAGATGTATCTTTGTTCTTTTAAACTGACTTTGATGAATAAACTATACGTGACGTCAGGTCCAAGCTATTGGATGTCTGAGTCCGGCAGAGAAATATTTCAGAATTAAAAAAAAAAAGTTTCCATTGTAGACTCTGGAGAGAACAAAGTGAATTCCAGTGCATTGCTCCTAGAGCAAATAGAAGCAGGTTCAGAGACGCAGATAGCCCTTAGTCCAAACACTTCTTACTGGTATTATTTTCAGGGAGAGCTGTTTTTGTCTGCTGCACTGAACTGCTTTCTCTTTCTTTGCAGCCAGTCTGGGTCTTTGGCTGTTTGCATCAGTTTTGACTTCTGGGGTCTTTCTGGGTTAGGCGAAGGATAAAAAATGCTTGCAAAAATTGGAAGGCAGCTTTCTGCAGAGAGCGTACAATATCTGGGGACTGCTTAACATCCCCTAGTTTGCTTGGGGTTTGACATGAGCACTCTAACATTTTTTTGGTTAATATCTTTTGCTTGGGTGCCCTTTTTTTGACAGACGGCCCCAGCAGTCAGTTTTGCTCTTGACCCCTTGAGTCAGGAAGTCAGCTCATTCTCTGCAGGTGTTTCATCCATAAACAAGCATAAGCTGCAAGCTTCCCTTTCTTTACGGAAACCTTTTGGAATTTAACTTTCAGATACAAATACTTGGAGAAGTTGGCAGCCGAGGAGTATGAAAAGGAGCTGAAAAGTCGGAATACAGGCAGAGGCAGGAGCGAGCTCTCCTTGAACCTGAGCTCTGCCTCAGCCCCAACCTCTCCAGTTCCCAAGTGCATTAGCCCAGCATCCACAGACTCTCAGGAGGAACTGAAGACCCCTTCTACACCCCGTGGGACTCCGCAGCCCACAGAAGGTGAGTGCCTGCAAGGGTAGAGTGAAGAGAAAAGGAGCAAATTCAATCACCACTTCACTCTCTCGAGCAGTAGTTTTAATGCATGCATACAGAAATACGACCACCAGGGTGCCACAAATGATTTCAAGGGGTTTAGTTGACAGCTTGGTCTGTGCTGTCTCTGATTTTCTCTTCTGTTTTTTCTCAAATGCCTTCCTAGCTACTCATGCTAATAATATGGTGTTGCTATTACTAGGCATTATCAATTTTTATTACCATTACTAGGAAAGTAATGCAGAATGCAGGAAACCCTTATTTAACATCATGCTCCTTGCATGTTGGTACTGACTGAATCCTAAAGCAAACGGTTGCGTGCCAACAGGTTTTGCTTATGTGGATCCTCTGAAAGAAATGCAGCTGACGGACGCCAAGAATATAATAACCATCCAGCCTAACACAGGCTGGATGGGACAAACAGAGGAGCGAATGGACTGACAGGCTGTTCTTTTTTCCACTCACCCATAAAAGCTTGAATTGTAGCCTAACAAAAATAGACATAGAACAGACCAAATGCAGCTAGCAATATGCTGTAGTATGACTATCTTCTGTGGGCTATTAGATCTCAGAATTTGTGGGTGCATTGAGTGATATTCTGTGTATTATGAATTATTTCCAAATGGATGGTGTAACACGCACACACATACACCTCATTTCTTGGGGAAAAGAAAAAATAATCTAGAGGTTTGCATTATGCCAAATGAATCTCTCTGCATGTCTAGGGTCAATTATGACCACCCTGTTACTTCCGTTTTACTCTGTTTTCCTGCTACACAATATTGGCCATTAATTCTTCTATAGCTTTAGCTCTTCGTTTATAATGGGTGTCATGGTTTGAAGTATGCAAAGCAACTAAGTTTGAGAAGCTATTGATACTGGCTTTTTTGCTTCGTGTGTGTTTATTCCCATCATATTAAATATTTAACAGAAGCCCATTTAATGTCAATTTGCATGGTTTCTTAATTATGCTACCAATTTCTTGAAGTACTCAAGTCCCTGAAAGTATCCAGGGAATCACTTTTATTCAGAAAATACAGAGATTTTTCCTTTTGCTTTTCATCCTCAAAAATGTCTAGAATGCCAGTTATTCCAATTCCAATTCCAATGTAAGGTAAAGAGGCTCAGCTTTTTCCTACCACGACACTTTCAGTGTTGGGGAGAGATGTACTATCTCTTTTATGATGATGACTTTAACATATTTCCCCTGGAAACATTCTAGAAATGACAGTATAAAATGGAGTGCTTTGGTATGTTTGGAGAGTAAATTCAGAACAGGTGCATGGAGGCAGCTAAAATGTGGAGCAGCTAGCAGCAGCCAGCTAGCAGGTGAGCAGGGCATCTCAAGAGGGAGCACTTGACAAAATCAGAAAGGTTGCCCAGGGCAGGGAAATGGCAGCAAATGAGGACTGGGCATCACTGGGGAATTAATAGGTGCACAGAGTATAGGACCAGACAAAATGACCAGGTGGATAGCCCAGCAGGATGAAACATCCCTTGGTTTAGAAGGAGCAGCATCAAAATGAGGAGAGTTTTGCCTGAGGAAGGACTGTTGTTTTGGGCTTGTGATCAGCAAGTGACTCAAGGAGGCATCGGGAAGAGAACACATGGGAAAACAACAGCAGCTAAAGAACAGGGCAGCTAAAAACATATCTTGAAGTAGGTGGACTGTGTAATTCTAAGATGCCAAGAAGCTTGGTTGCAGGCTTCTCTGTGCATCTGTTAATATAGTATCTGAACTTCACACACTTCAGTGAATTTAGCCTCAAATCAGCCTTTGAAGTGGAGAACGTTACTAGCCTCATAATTTATTATTTATTGTTATTACTGAAATACATACTAAAAAAATCCCACCTCTCCCACTCCTCTGTCTCTCACCCAGAGGAGTCCTTCCCCTACCCCTACCCCACCCCTCTCATTGGAGGAGTCATGGGCAGGGTTCCTAGCGTCCCATTTGTCACAGAAAAATGCAGATTCTGCCTTTTAGCAGAGAATCCCATAGATTTTGGCTTTCACCAGGGAATCCCATGGATTTTGCTTTTGAACATACTGGCTGGCCTTTGAAAAGTGACAGGCCCCAAGCGACACTGCTGCAGAGGTTCCAGCCAGGGCCTGTCACTTATAAAGGCCGCTCCATTTCCCCACCCCACAGTGCCTCTCACCTGATATTAATTTTATTTGCAAAAAATGCAGATTTGTCCATTTTTAATCAGAGAATTTGGTTTTTTTAATCAGAGAATTTCCAATTTTTTGTAATGGAAAACTGGGAATCCTGGTCATAGCTAACCCCAAGGTCTTCCTGTCTTATTGCCACTCACTCCCTAGGGGGAATCACACTCAAGCTTTTCCATCAAGGCCACATCCCTCCATCCCATCCCTCACAAACTCACCCCCCCCACCCATTGCCTTCACCCACAGAATAACCCCCCCCCCCCAAAATATGAAAACAATTAATCTCAGTCCCCTCCCACACACCCCATGCCCATACCCTCCCCCCAGGGAGCGTGTGACATCCCCAGCCACCTTCTCTCCACACCAATGCTCTGATCCTTCTCCTTTCACCTCTGACATCAAATAGAAGCCCCCGAGGTTCTGAAATTCCTTAGTTGGAATATCACGGGGTGGAACTCTAGAGTTGGGGATATTGATTTTCTCCCCTTTTTGGCTGGGTACAACTTTGTACTGCTTCAAGAGACCTGGGCAGTTTCTGACTTATCCTGTGCGGGGTTTATAGTGTATACACTACCGGCTACCTCCAAGGTGGGACCTGGTAGGCCGAGTGGGGGCTTGGCGCTACTAGTTTCACAGGACCTACAAGTAGAAATAAAATGCTGTGGTTCATTGGCCTCTAACTTTGCCTTGTATTATTGTAAGTTTAAGTCTGGACTAGAGCTGTTGATTGGGAATGTTTATATTCCGCTCCCTGCGTCGGCCTTTTTTCCAGCTGATTTTTGGGTTACGATAAGTGAAGAATTATCAAAATGGCGCAGCATTTTTCTGGGGGTGATATTGTTGGTAGCGGGGGGGACTTCAATATTAGATTGGGTAACCCAGCCCGAGCCGGCTGGCAGCCGCAGCTGGATGAATCAGACTTTCTTCTCCCAGGCGGGTGTCTAGTGATCAGGTAACTAGTTCAGGGCCAGGTCGGCTATGGGACCTCCAGGGGGAATTTGGACTTGTGGTTCTGAGTGGTTGTGCTGGGGGCGATTTCGAAGGGGCCTTTACATTTCACTCAATGCGCGGGTCCAGTGTTATTGATTATTGCATGATACTGGAGAGTTTCTTTGCTAATGTGAGAGAATTCTGTGTAATTCCTAGGCCAAAAACAAATCATTTCCCCCTCTTTCTATTACTGGAGGACCCTTTTAGCCAGGGGAGCTCGGATGGGGGGTTGGAGGGGAATAGGGGGGGAATGGAGGGGGGTTAGTACGGATTAAGTGGAGTGAGGAGCTGAAATCGGCCTTTTTAGGCTTTACTCAACAGGAGGAGATAAGAGAGCTGGTGGAAGGGATGGCTAACGCGGGGGGGGGGGGAGGTCTGTTGGGCAATTATGACCAATTATTGGGCTTATTGGCCCCTTTGTTAGCTGTTAGGAAGGTGGTAGGCTGTCAAAAGGAGCAGGCACCACCATGGTTCAATTGTGAGTGCAGATGTTTATGGAGTAGGTTGCGTTGGATAGCAAGGAAGGTAAGGGGAGACCCATCCCTTGCTAATAGACAGGAACTAGTAGACACTCGTAGGAGTTATCGTTCTCTGGTGGCATCCAGTAGGTTGGCCTTCCAGAGGGAAGGATGGGAGAGGTTGCTGGAGGTGGTATTGCAGAAAGATCCAAAACAGTTTTGGGACCGTATTCGACTTGACTCTCGTAAGAATAGGGGAGCTCTAATACAGGCAGAGATTTGGGTCAAGTTCTATGCAGGAATTTTTTCCTGCAGGAGGGGAACTATTGTCCCTTTGCCGGTTGGTGATGGCCTCCCTGATTGGCCGCCAGTCTCAAAGGAGGAGGTGCTATCCTTTATAGAGAAATTGAAACCAGGGAAGGCCCCGAGTGAGGACTTCATCCTGCCCGAACTACTAAAATGCAATCCTGAGTGGTGGGCAAATTTTTTGGCTCCTTTATTTTCTGAAATTAACACCACTGGAGAAATGCCCAAGTCCTGGCACAAAGGAATTGTGGTGCTTATTTATAAGAAGGGGGATCCGTCCCAGCCCGGGAACTATAAACCCATATGTCTCCTTAATATTATATGGAAGCTCTACTCTCGTTTCCTTCTGGAGAAGCTACTGGTGTGGATGGATGAGAGTAAGATACTGGAACCCGAACAGGTTGGGTTCTAGTGTGGGAAATCCAGGTTCTTGTCCTCTCCCTCCTTACGAATAACTGTGTGAACCGCCTGGAGAAATGTTATTTATGTTTTATTGATTTATCAATGGTGTTTGATTCTATTAACAGAGAAAGACTGTGGTTGAAGTTAAGATCGACGTCTATGGACCGTAGATTATTGTTTCTGCTAATAAAAACCCATAGTGATAATTCAATCCGTATTCGTCCCGGTATAGCCTCCTTCCTCTCTGAGGAAGTCCGGTTCTGTAGGGGGGTCAGACAGGAATGTCTACTGGCCCCCCTGTTGTTTAATCTTTTTTTAAACGATGTTATCCCTTATCTCAAGAATCTAAACACTAATGCCCCACAAATTGGTACTAGGAGGATCCCTGCACTCCTGTACGCTGATGATACAGTTTTGATATCCCAAACTCTTGTGGGGATAAGGAGGACTATGCAGGGGTTTGGGGAGTATTGTCTGCAGGAGGGTTTAAAGATTAACTATGGGAAAACAAAAATGATGGTTCTGGGGCTCAGGAGGTCGGGGAAGTTACATCGGTGGGCCATAGAGGGCAACCCCATTGAGCAAGTGAAAGAATTTAAATATCTGGGCATAATTATGTCAGCCTCACTGAGCTGGAAGCCCCATTTGAGGGCTGTGATCAGTCAATGCAAGAGTTCATCAGGCGCCATTTTGAAATATTTCTTTATGCAAGAGGGGAGATTGGTGCTGCCGGCCCTACAGTTGTTTAGGGCCAAAACGTTGGCTCAGTGTCTTTATGCTTTACCCCTATGGGGACTCCCCTTTCTGGAGAAACTGGAGCGGTGCCAGAATCAGTTTCTGTGTACGATTCTGGGAGTCCCTTGGGGTACCCCGGCGGTACTGCTGCGGCAAGAAACGGGGAGTGCTACCATTTGGTCTCGGGCAGGGGCAGTGGCAGTGATCGTGAAGTACTGGGCCAGGGTGGTTATGTTTCCCTCCCAGAAGAACTCCATGCTTAATATGGTGGTGGAGGAGGGGCTCTCTGATCCATGGGCGAGGCAGGTGGAGGAGTTGGTGAAATCCCTGGGGTTCTCTAGGGATGCCCTGGGCATGTGGGTTTAGAGGGAGTGAAGTCATTGCTGACGAGGAGAATAATGGACCAGGAATTACAGAAAGAAACGGCACTCCCATCTGAACAGAGGGTTGCCCCTGAGTATCTCCCCCCGAGCTGTGTAGGGGGGGAGCTTAGTTATTTATACCAGTGGCAGGATTCTAGGTGCCGTAGAGCCTTTACTTGTTTTAGGTGCAATGTTTATCCTTTGGAAATGAGGGAGGGAAGATGGGGGGCATCCCGAGAAAGAAAAGACACTGCCAGCTATGTAAGCTCCCCGAAATAGATTCATGCAGCCATGTGTTGCTATATTGCCCGGCTCTTGCAGGACCAAGATCAATGATTATGGGTGAATTTATCCCAGATCTCGGGTGTGGTATTACTGATCCTGCGGGATTAGTGTTAAAGCTGCTTGGTAGCACAGATTCGACAATGTCTAGGGCCGTTGCTAAACTTTGTCAATTTTTTATTAGGCTAAGGGCAGCCCATTTGGATCACCTCTTGGATGAGGCTACCCGAGGGGTAAGATCAAATGAGATCTAGCCCAGGTTGGGGGATTTTAACTCAGTCAGTGGTGGTGTTCTGCCACTGATGATTAGACTTATAGGCGGAGGGTACTGTCCCAGTTGTGGGTATATGGGATTATGAAATTTTTAGGTTGGGGAATTGCGACAAGGTCTCGCTGGTTATTTTATTTTTAATACCCTGGCCCCGCTTTGTTTTATATTGTTTAGGACTGATTTGGAGAATCTACTCAATTTTATGGTATTATTAAGTGTATGTTTATGTATAACATGTTTGTAGTTTTATGAGTTTTGTTACGGCCATGGCGCAAACAATAAATGGATTTACTTACTTACTCCTTTCACCTCATCACACTCCCCATCTCAAATCACTCATAAAACACAAAAGAGAGATGTCCAAAAGCCAAGAGAGAGACTGTCACAAAGTCAAAATAGATTTCACATCTCCCAGTTCATTGCAATACCCACAAAACTTCCTTCTTTCCTAGCCAACAATGGAACCGCATGAAATATGACATGTAGATAAGCTATGCACTTCAAAACTTTTTTTTTTGTTTTACAAAATGTTTATACACAGAGAGAGAGAGAGAATATGTTTCTGCAATACTCTGAAATATCTGCCTTTAGAAACAAATCTGCTCTTCAGGCTCTATGAGTAAGAAGTCCCTTCCACTGAAATACCCTCTCCACTTTGATCTCACCTTTGGAATTGTGCCCCAGGTTCATAGAGCTTTGCAGAACCTTTAGTCATTATAAAAAAACTGGCACACTGAGCTAAGTGGGTTTCTTCCATAATGCCAGGGACCAGGCCTTGAACTGGTATCCTAGGGTGGTGACTGGATCCACAGCACCACCACCGCACTCTGACTAGGGCCCGTGGTTTCCTTTATGACTCTCTCTTGCTGATCAATCCACTCCCTTTTTTTCCTCTTGATAGGCCTCTGCCTCCCAGTTCTGTTGCATTCCCAGTGAATATCCTAATTGGCTGCTTGCCAGCATAACGCTCATTAGCTGGCAACAGCAGGAAGCTGATATCCTGTTCCTGTGCCCTACTTCCTGTTCCTGATTCCTTGTCTGCAGCCTTCATTCCCAGCTCTTTTCTCCCTGTCATGGACTCTGATCTAGTCTGCTCTGGTCTCTACTCTGCCTCTGACCTGACCTGTTATGCCCTGAATCTGATCTGCTTTTCTCTGGACCTGACCCCACTCTGTCCCAGCTCCAGTCCTTGACCCACTTTTGACCCAGACCAAGCTGCTCTTCTCTTGTACATATGTTTGATCCCAGTAATGTGAGTTCTGTTTCACAGGGAGCAATGTTGGGTTCATATTCAACACCATAGCATTGGTGCTGCTACTTTCTCTTTGGCAGAGAATTGCGCCCAGTATCTTACACTACTCCTTTTTAGTGGCACTATTTCTGACATGAACCAGTCTTTTGTGAGTTACAACTGCATTCTTCTGCCCAGTGCTTGATGGCCAGTGCAGTCCTGTTCAAATCCGAGCCATAACAAGTGAAGAAATGTCTGGGCACTATAATCTGCCATGAAACATTCAGGCAGGAATGCCAAAGTGCTGACTATCTCTGCTACCTGAGATGCCTCAGCAGGCAAAGAAATAGCTGGAAAGTGGAAGAGAGACGAACCCAGCCGTGGCTGTAGTTTAAAGTTGAGGAACTGTTCACAAGGAAGGAATTAATGCAGAATGGGGGAGAAGAGAACCTGCCACTAGGGCTGAAGCGGCAACTCCTTTTTACGCTCCACTATTTCTTTCTGCCATTGTGAAATTGCCCGTGACTTCCCGCAGCTTTGTTGCCAGCATTCCTCAAATTCCGCCGGCATTCCACTAATTTGGAAACTGTCAGAACAAACATTGTTCCGCTACTTTGCAGTGCCGATGGAAATTGCGGAAGTTTGAAACTGTCGGAACAAACATTGTTCTGCTATTTTTGAAGCTGGTAGAAGTAGCAGAATGAAAGTAGCAGAACAGCAAAAGTAGCGGAATGAAAGTAGCTGAATGAACATCTCTATTGCACTGTGCCGCTCATTGCAGAAGAGCTTTTTCTGTCAGAATAAGCTGCCACAGCAACTTGCCATTTCAACCCTACCTGCCACTAGGACAAAACACTGCATATGTTTGGGGGTGGGGGGAGAAGGCCTCCTTTTTTGACATGTCTTTACAGAAAATGGGATCCTCCAGATTTCAGAAAATCTATGACACTCTAGCATAATGCATGCATATGAAGCTGGAAGAGAAAATTGTAACCATTCTAGCAGACTTAGTCTTAGGCGTGGTACAAGGGGTTTCATTAGGAATAAATAGCTACAGGCAGGTTGTCTCCATGTAAGAAGATTTCTTGGCTTATGCTTGTGCTGGAATCTCCCATCAACAGGAAGTCAGGGAGGCTAATTCAAGGTGCACATTATCCAGCTCATGACTTTGGACAGCTGTTGTGAAGTGACTTACATGCTGCCCTGGGTGGTGGTGGATTAGTTTACACCTCCTCCCACCCTGCCTCCCAGGAAGTACCCCACAGAGATCATGACCACCAGTTCAACTGGCAAACAAAAAGTTTTGGGTGAGTGAGGACAGCCAGGTTCTATCTAGTCCTGTTAGTATGTTTTTGATCCCTTCTAGGAGTTACTAATTGAGTAGCTCTGTTGATTTAACCTCTGATCCTGCAGTCACTCCAGTGTATGCTTCATTATAAGTGTAAGAGTGGTTCCATAGTCAGTCAGCCTAATCCAGCACTTAACAATAATCCTAAATGGAAGTCTAACTGAATAAGGCTGATAGGAGTAGTCAGTCTGATTCAAGGGTTTGGGGTTGAGCAATCCTGAGGAGAAGGTCTACCAGCAGCCAGATCAGAGTTTGTTTATTCTACAATAACTTGCCAAATGTCAAAGCCAAATGTCAAATGGGTGAATTTTGCAACTACACTATCTGTATTGACTGTTGTGGACTACAGAATTTTTTTCCTCACAAACATGCTTTAAGCAACATAGGGTATTTTCAAACGTGACAGTGCACTGTGCCATCACACTTTGATTCTACCCAGGGTGACGGCCCTCACCCTGGGCAATATCTGGCCTGGTCACCAAACAGATATGTCGATGCCCAGGGTGGGGCAACGTGCAGACATGGGTCCACATGGCCCTGCCCCCCGTGCTGCTGAGCACAGCCCGCCCATCTCCCTGATGGGTGGCCATGGCAGCCTATGGGGTCGCTGCACCCACCCAGAACAGCCGTTGCCCTGGACCAGGGTCAGGTAGAGCGGGCCATCACACATGACGGCCCGCTCTACCCCAGTCCAGAGATGGTTTCCCCAGGCCACGGTAGTGCTTAGCCCAGGCTGTGACTCAGCAATGGCCCCGAGTCACTGCTCGGGCTAAACACTTCCATGGCCCAGGGAAACATCTGGTGGACCAGTTCAGATATGATGGCACCGCGAGTGGCCATGTGGGTCAAAGCATGGCCACCCGCAGTACTGTCACGTCTGAAAATACCCATAGTTACCCTCTGGAGTAAGTACCGTTGGTTCCCATAAGCAGAGAACTCATTCCTTAGGAAATTGCAGGGAACTGCCAAGAGAGGGAGCTGGGGTAACAAACAGTCAGTGAGGTAGAAAACCTGACAGTAAAAAACAGGAGGAACTGCTGAGGCTTTCTAGAACAGCCGAGGACTCGGGGTATATCTCCTTCCAGTATAGATGGGGTAGAAGACTCCTCACCCTGCACTTTAAGTTAATTTGCTGGGATAGGTAAGTATCACCACCACTCCCTTTAATCTCCCTGCTTGGGGGAAAACAGAAGAGGTTAAAGTGAGTGAGGAGGCATTTGCCTCCCCAGAAGTGTTCATTAGAATATGCCCTTACTGAAATTGGTTGGAATACCTTAGCCAAAAATGGAAATATTTACCACCAAGTAAAAAAAAAGAAAAGAAAAAGAAAATAGAGTGCATGAAGGAAGAGCTGTGAAATAACTGTTGCTGTTGAAAAAACAGCTTTTGAGAAACTGAAACACCTAGGATCCTACTAATTCCTGTCCTGTGGGAATGCCTCTTTTTCTTTTTTCCTGTTCTAAATTTTTGTATTTATTTTTTTATCAGAATGATAACCAGACACGTGATATAAAATGCTTAATATCTTAAAGACTCCTGCAAGCTTCCTCTTGCGGATAAAAACTCAAACCCGTAGTTCCATTAATTTGAACAAAAGTGGTTCATATTTTTTTTTATTGTAATGTGGTTTTTTTAAGTGGGAGTGAGAGTGGCTTAAAAGCAACTAAATCATATGAAGCTACCAAATTTTAGTAATTTTTTTAAAAAAATACTATACAAGAGACACAAAATGAAAATGAGATGCCGACGCTCATTAAGAAAAACTGCTGCCATGTAAATGCAGTCTGGAATGGTCTTTAGAAAAGTCTCTTTCTAGACTTCAATCAAGTGCACTCCTCCAGGACAAACTTGATAGCCAAGCTTCTTCAAGTGGAATTTTCCTTCCTATGTTTGAGGGAAACCCCTGTACTTTTGTTAACTGTGGGTGTCTTCAGACGTTACGAGATCACGGTGAACCACGGTGAATACCCACCTGTGGTCACCGTGTCTCAAACGTCTGTTTGCGGCGCGCCAGATGTTGGCCACGGTGAATCCCCACATGGGGTCCGTTTGAACCACGCTTCCCGGGCTAGCCGGGGGAAGGTCCCGGGAAGCGTGGTCAAACGGACCCCGGGCCGTGACCAA
>QEPC01013498.1:7954590-7980175 GCA_003113815.1 Sphenodon punctatus | reverse complement strand
TATATATATATATATATATATATATATATATATATATATATATATATTTTACAGGGATGTGGGGGGACACAGACAGCTCACACCAAACAACACAGGGAGGGGTACAAAACTGAAATGAAATCTAAATCAATCTAATCCTACTCTAAATAAATACAAAAACAGGGGAAGGAAATCAGGGATGGAATATATAAAGGGAGGAGGAGAGGATTCAATGGAGGGTAGGGAGAAAGAACACAGGGATGGGTAAAAAAATAAAAATAACACTCTAAAAATAAATCTATCTAATCTAAATAAACGATACTAGGGAGGTAAATGTGTGGGGTGGGTGAAATAGGAGGAGGATGGCAATGGATTAGGAACACAAACTGCTGGGAGAGGGAGCCTTCTGAAAATGCCTGCTGTCAGGAACAGTGGCTAGTTCAGAAGGTGTTGGAAGAGGGGAAGGCAATGACTTTTGTTACTTGCTGCGCCCGTCTTACCACAAGTCCCATTGGCTCTGTGCAGCCTAGCTGCCCTGTCCCCCATGTCCAATCACAGACTGCGAAGTCAGTGGTCTGAGGAGAAAAGGGATGGTTATTGGGCAGGCTGGCTGCTACTCCAAGCCTCTCCACCCCTGGTGCGAAGAAGTCTGCTCCTCAGCTGCTTCCCCCTCCCTGGACCTTCCAGTCACGTTTTTCCTGCCCAAACTCATCCGAACTCACCCGAACATGGCCAAACTGTTCGGTCGTTCAGAGTTTGAATCGAGTTCGGTTCGGGTTCGGTCGTTCCGTTCGGTCGTCGAACGGACCGAGTTTAGTCCGAACTTCCGAACCGCGTTCGCACATCCCTACAGATCAGTATTCAATCATACAGATAGCCTTATTCTCTAAATAAGTTTGCACCTCAGTAGCTCTGTGACCTTGGATTGTCTTGAAAGGAGATGGTGTATTCCCTGTGCTCTGCGACCTGCTATTCCTTATAATGTCTGTGATTTAGATGATTTACCCAATTGATGAGGCCACCCCAATTATGTGTATAATGCTGACTCCCTCTTGGGGAGTATGAGAAGATACACTCTTAGCTATGACAACAGAAAGTTAGGCCTGTAACATTTATTAACACAGTTGACAAGAGGAAAGTTATACTTAATAGGAAGTCTGAAATAAAAAGGGATTTTACAGTATCAGAACCATGTAAGTGCAAACTGTGCAGTAAAATTACCTTGCTGTGGGAAAGCTTCCTTTCTTAGCAAGATGAAGATGGGTTTCAGGTTACTGTGGAATACAGGCATGCATCCTTAGAAATTATGCCCTAACTTTTCTTCAGAGTTGAAGTGCCTACACATGCAGCATGAGACAATCTTAAAGGAGTCTCATGACTCCCACTATTTTGGACTTATACAATTCTCAGGCAGAACCCATAAGGCTGTAATGTTTAGATTGCACTCCCAGTTCTCAACAATTCATTTGAATTGTAATCTTAGAAAAAGACATGGCATAGTTCAGAGTCCAAAGATTACTACAGAGCCTTAGGTATATAAGTATTCCTACTACAGGGCCATAACTACATACTGCAGTATTGTAAATGAGAACTAAGCAAGAAGGACAACACTGGAACATGAAGTGTGTCATAGTTCATCCATTTCCAACACGACTTAATAGAGTGGTGATTTCCATAACATGCAGAATTAATGCTCATGTTTGCCTTCATCCTTTTTGTATGGCCATTTCAATTTTCAGAACTGCTTGATCTGGATATGTATGGATGCTTTACAGTTCTTCACAGCACTGCAGAAAATTCTTGCATGTCAGAACTCTGCTTTTATAAGCTGAAAATGATAAAGGTGAACGACTGAATTTCACTGTGTCAGTGATAAAGCAAGGAGGAGGAAATCAGTTGTGCCATCGACAATGCATGCCGCATGCCAGCCAATTAAAAACAAAATATATGCCATATGCTGACCAATTGGAAGCTAAATCCATGCCACATGCCTAGTAGTTGGAAGTGCAGCTCAGTTTTGATGTGGCCATTCTGAAGTAAATATGCATGAGAAAACATGTGCTTTTGGTCAGAAATGCATGACGCTGCCATTTCCAGTCTGAGCACTTTACTTTGCTAATAAAACTAACATGCTTGTATCTTTTTGTTGGAGCATTCCGCATCAGGTGAAAAATAAATCACTATAAAAAAATTCCTTCAGGAACCAGAGGGAATTCAGCTAAGAGGCATGTTCTGTCCTTTAGATTCCTCCTCACGGCAAGTCCAAATGTTAAGCTTTCACAACCAGAGATGGATGAGATGTCCATTTTCTGGCTGGCTCAACCTTTTCTGTAACCCTGGTAATTAAACTGCTGATGAGCTATATGTAAAAATTGCAAATTGGCTTCCATGCCTAACCAAACATAATTCAAAGAAGGGATGACAGGCTTACCATGTCTCACTCGTGTTGAGTTCCACCTTCCAACACTGTTCATCAGTCTCTCGTTTATAGCACCCAACTCACCATCAAGATGTGTTAAAGACGCTGATAAGCTTTTCTCATCTCACTCACTTGGCTGAGTGAGGGTTGACAACCGAGAGAAACTTGTTGCTAAGTGAATCTTTTTCTCCATTATTCTCTCCACTAGTGAGTGCCAGTGAACCTGAAGGAGAACCAGAATCTGAGCCAGAAGCAAAACAAGGCCAGGAAGCTGAGGCAGAATTCGAGCAGGGAGTGGATACACCACAGGAAGTAGAAGCTACTGAGGTGGGACCAGAGAGTGAGGTGGAGCAAGGACCAGAGCAAGAGCCAGAAGAAAGTGCAATACTCAGTGAAAAAGAGAGGCAGAATGAGGAAGTGAACGAAAAAGACAACTGCTCTGCATCCAGCATATCCTCAGCAAGCAGCACATTAGAGAGGGAGGAGAGAGAGGACAAGTTAACCAGCGACAATGAAGCTGGTAAAGTGAAGTTTTTTCAATAATGAAGACTCTCATAAGTTTAAAACAACACCTTTTAAAATTTTATTTCAATTAGCAAACACATCCTCTGAACTAGTCCTGCCATTAGAATTTTCTCCGTTATGGCCCTAATTTGTGGTCACTGTGCATGTGAAATTCAATTGACTTTGGGGCAATTTGTGTGTGCAGAACAATCAGGCCTCTAGTTTAAAACATTTAAAAAATCATTCTGATTGAGACAATTTTCTTTCTTAAGTATTACCTTCCTAACTAGTTACAGTCGTGGACCTGGGCTTGCTGTGGGGGGAGCTTTTTTGTTTGGACCATCCCCTGTGTGGAGAGGAGAAATCCCTAGCATACCTGGCTCGTTTTCCTCCTCCTCCAGGTATTTCAGCAAGGGTGGACCCCTGCGGGTGCCAGCCTGAAAGGTAGCACCCAAAGGGCACCAACCGTTTGTGGGGATGCCGTGACAGTCAGAGACTTTATTCACCACAGTGGAAGACGAACTCAAGGAGTTGTGTCCAGTGGTTTTTTATTAGCCAGGAGCCAGGTTGTTGGTCTAGTTATAGTCCTATAGTCTGTATTCAAGACTCCCTTTGAATTCAGTTTGTTTCACTAAAGTGAGAGTGGTAGACCCCATAGACGGTTTCTTTTGACATCACTAATGCCAGATTCCATGATCTGTTATTCCTTATTCCCATTCTTCCTAGAGCACTGATGCTAGCACTATGAGAAGTAAGGTGAGCGTACTTCTAGGTGCTGCCTTCTTTCATTCTCCCTATTATACATCAAACGTAGAGAAATGCTTTTTTGGAGTTTGCAGGATTTAGAACTAGATGGCAGTTAGCTATTACCTGGGTCACATCAAGTATACATTTCCCTTAAAAGTTTGACACCTCCGTGCTGGGCTGCAGTTCTTTCCAGATGCCTCAGTAGAACACCTAGCAGATACCACAGCCCCCATGCACGTTCTGGGCATTACTCTTCGTGGGAAAGGATTGGTACAGAGCAGAGGCTGAATCCTTCTCTGAACTTCCCTTCAGGATGAAATTCCACACTGCCTAGATGGTGTCATGCCATCTATGAATGAGGTCATAAATATAATTGATATATTGTCCGTGCAATTTTTGCTGTTTGAGGTCAGACAGGCAAAGTTTTGGGAGCCACTGACTTAGAAACTGTGTCAGTGACAGAATGACAGATTATGCTCCTAAGCAGTTTGATTCTTAGTTTTGTCTAGAGAAAATATGGTTGCCTTTGACATATGATTATTGTCAAAGACCTTTAATAACATTCCCAAATGTAAGAGATGGAGACAAGATGGTTAAGATGAGGTCTTTTATTGGACCTACGCCTGATGGTGAGAATATGCAAGCTTTCAGGCCACATAGGACCATTCAACAGGCAAGTAAAAAGTTCTGTCATTTTACCTGTTTCTTAAAAGTCCCCTGCGCCGCCCAAAAGCTTCCATATTTTCACCAACAGAAGTTGGTCCAGTAAAAGATATTATCTAAACCCTAGGCAGAGAGGGAACAAGACACATGCATGTTTGCTGGGGGGGGGGGCTCAACTATGACAGACAAGTACCAAGGTGGGGGGGGGTAAGGGTCAAAAAAGTGTGAGAACCACTGATTGAAACAATTTTTATATGAATATCCTCTCATTTCAAAGGCCTCTAACAACATTTGGACATTGCAATAGCATGTATTTTTCAAAGTGGGATATTTTAGATGGTAACAAATTAATTAGGTTCAAATATCCTAAAATATGAAGTATGTGGTTACTTGGGCTTGATGGAGTAGGAATTGTTTGAGAATTATTTATTTATTCATTTTTATTTTTTTAAATTAATATTCCGCCCCTCCTGCCACAGGCACCTCGGGGCAGCTCACAACACAAATCCAACAATATAAAAGTATACAATTATTAAAAATATCATCCCCCCCCACCATCCCTCTCCTCCCCACCCCCTCAAGGAGATCATCTGTTGGTGTTTTAAAATGCTAGACTTCTGACCTTCACATATAAACCTCATTTTTATTGTTCAGAAGTACAGTGCTTCTGTGTTTTATACATTAATTTATTTCACTGTTTAATGGCCTCTCTGGCCTTTTCAGTGCACAGAACTCTCTATATGTTCCTGGAAGTTTGCCTCAAACGTCCAGACAGCTATATGGCTCTTGAATGTTTGACCATTTGAAGAAATTGCATTGATACTGCACCATAGTTTGTTACATTTATATATCAGTTATGTGGGGGCAATGCATAATGCACAGCTACTGTAATAAATTATTATTTCTGTTAGTACTTTCACCATTCCAAGTGCTTTGCAGTCTTTATCTAGTAATTCATCCTTGCAGCAACCATGCAAGGTAGGTCTTATTACTTCCATTTTACAGATAGAGAACCATGGCTGAGAAATAGTGACTGCCAACCAGTGAGTTCATGGCTAAGACCGTTTGAACACAGGTTTCCCAGTTCCAAGCCCAGTACCTTATCCAGTAGGCTAACAAATAGTTAGTTAATTGTTTTCAAATTTAATAAATCAATAGATTGTCTATTAGTGTCTTTGAATTCTTTCTATAGATGTGCTTATAACAATCCACAATGCACAACTTCTGCAACATGTTTGCAGCATATATTGTTAATGGTACTATTCTTCTAGAAAAATTAAACTTTAATACAAAGTCTGTTCAGTATCTGACTTTTGAAAATGTAAACCCAGAGGACTGGTTAAGAAATAAGAGGATTGGTTAAGAAATACAAATGTATCTTTTTGGAAAAGCACTTCCATCTGAGATGGGCAAACCCAGTTTCAAAGACTCAGTTTCCCACGTGCCAGCAGCAGCTGTAGTGCTGTGTATATAGAAGTCTGCTACAGGAGTAAAGAAGTAATAGCATTTTTATTTTATTTAGATTTTTTTATCCCACCCTATCCCTTAGGCTCAGGATAGCTTACAATTCTTTAACTTATTAACTGTAACTTCAACTACTAAATAATTAACGCAACTCTTAATTCTCACAACAGCCCTGTGAGGTAGGTTAGGCTGAGAGATTTGTGACTGGCCCAAGGTCGGCCAGTGAGTTCATGGCTAGGGTGACTTGAACCTGGGGCTTCCTCCTACCTCATGGCCCAAGTGCTGCACTCTTAATCACTACACCACATTGGCTCTCTAAAGTATTTTTCCAGCCATTCCACAATCATTATCAATAAAGTATTATAAATGATAAAGTATTTTAATTGTACAATTATTCATTACATAATTATAATTATTTTCTATATTATATTTAATAGTATATATTTAATTATTTTTATTGTGTAATTATATACTTCTAAAACATTATTAATTATTAAATAAAATAGTAATTAACTTAAAGTATCAATAAAAGTATTACTAAGGAGTTCAGTACTACTACTTGTTGGCATGTGAACGAGCCACAGCAGGGAGTGAATCATAATCGGTGTCATGCTAACGTAGTAGTAGAATAGTAGTATTCTGAGGTGATGTAAACAGCAGTGGATAGGCAGTACCGCATAGTAGCTAGTTATATCTCACAATGCCATGGTAGTAAAGATTAATGACCACATAGTAACTGTCATGTCTAAAGGGTATATGGAAAAAATGACACGCATTCACCCTTTTCCAGCCATTCCACAATCCTCTACTGAAATTGTTTGATTAACGTGGGTGTGCACTCCAGTCCTTCCAAACAGCAAGGTCACTTCTGAATCTACAGAGTGGTCTGTTGCACAGTAGTTTACACCTCACTAACAGTGTATCATCTGAACAAAGGCTGACTGTTCCTCTCCCAGCTTCCTTACAAAGAATGGCTTCTAAAAATTTCATTTTAGAGGAGATGATGAAAGGCTTTGCAGCCCAGTCTCTGCTCACTCCCCGCCCATACAAATGTGATGTCACTAGGAGAACTATTCAGCTGATTCGCAGTGAGCATAGTAAGGTCTGTGTAACAAATCTGACCCTGGGGTGGGTGAGTCCCCACAGGATCATGGCCCATTATGTTCCCCGATGCTGGGTGTGGAGGCATAAAGCAGCAACAAGTGGTTTTATTTACAGTGCCTCCATCAGTATACAATACAGTCTCTCTAGGGCACCTGAAGACAGCAGGCCCCTCGACACACCAGGTATAACGTTCCCCTCCCTGGAGTACCTGTAGCTCAGCTAGGAGCTGTGCGTCCTCCTTGCAGCCAGTTTTTATGCAGCTCCCTTGCAGCCCATCACTGCTAACTGGGCTTCCTGTTTATAAAGCCCTGATCGGGCTCAGCTGTACTCAGGCCTGAGCCTAGCGGAAGCTGCTGTGACTGTGTGCTAGGCAGTCAGGGAGCCAATTCCGCCATGACTCGCCCTGGCCAGCAAGCACACTGCCACAGACTCTGAAATGCACTGTAGGCTTCCCAGTTGCGTGCCATAGTCTAAGGGGAAACCAGGAAAGAAGTATTGAAAATTTATCCAGCCGTATTATAGCTTGGTGATTTATTATTAGTATTTATTATTCATTGTGTATATAGCTCCAGGAATGTGCCTGCGCGGAGCAGTCATGGTTATAGAGCCAGGTCCCTGCTCCAAGGGGCTTACAGTCTAGAATGGACAAGGGAAGGGGCCCATAGGGAGGAACCGAGATACATTTATTCACGTGCTTAGCTTAGTTACAAGAAGGGACTGATTTTGAAAGATGAAGCATAAAAGAGCAATCTATGGAGGTGAGGAGTTAGGGAAGGCCTGACAGAAGAGGTAGAATTTTTTAGGAAATATTTGAAGGTTGTGAAGCAGAACGGATGTGTTCAGGGAAGGAATACCAAGAATAGGGTGCACAGCATGGGAGAAAGGGTCAAGATGCTTTAGGGGGGCAGGGACTCTGGGACAGGTGAGGGCGGTGGCAGAGGAGGAGTGAAGTTACCAGGTGGGAATGTAGCGGGAAATGACAACAGAAAGGTAGGAAGGAGCAAGGTCATGAAGAGCCTTGACGATGAAGACAAGGAGTTCATGCTGGTTGCAAAAGGGGAAATGGAGCCAGTGGGGGTAGATGAGAAGGAGCTGAACATGGTCAAAATGGCAGGTGGGGGTGGATGATTCTAGTTGCAGAGTTTTGCACAGAAGTCAAAGGGTTGAGGTGAGAGCAGGGAAGGCCTGTAAGAAATAAGTTGCAGTAGTCATGGCAAGAGATGACTAGAGTCTTGGCAGCGTGAATCATAAAGAAGACCAAATTTTAGCAGTGTTATATAGGGAGAAGTGACAGGCCTTAGAAACAGACTGAATATGAAGTATGAAAAACAAGGAGGAGTCAAAGATTAATCCCAGACTGTGAGCATGGTGGACAGGCTGGATGGTGACTGAATATGAAGAACAGAGACGAGTCAAAGTGTGTTAATAAACATGGAGCCAGCACATTGGCTGCACATCCCGAGGAGGCAGGGCCACCCTCGGCCAGGTCAGGTCGGGGAACTGAATAAACATTCCCGCCAATCGACCAGCCCAAGGGAGGTGTGTGTGTCCAGATGAGACATGAGGCCAGCTGGCCCTGCCCCATGCTCTGCGGCTGACACCCCGTTCACTGCCATGACAGGCAGCCAATAATGGGCATGATGGCAGCACGAACACACATACTCGCCCGGGATGGCCCGCCTGGGTGGCCGGTTCCAGACTGTGGTCCTGGTTACTTCTGGACCCACGATTTCTGGGCAGCCAGCTACCCAGTCGGGGGCTGTAGTGGGACCCACATCTGGCGGCCCGCTAACATACGAGTGGGTAAGGCTCTGGCTCAGGCGGGCCATACCAGGAAGTGTCACATTTATTAACACCCAAAGATGAATCCCAGGCTGTGAGCCTGGAGGACAGGCTGGATGCTGACATCACCAATGAAGATAGATAGTGAAGAGGGAGAGGATGGCTGGTTGCTTTCAGTCGTTATCTCTATAACTTCTTGCATTGAATTAATTTATTGTGTCTTTGTTATTTGTTTATTTATTTTGTTTGAATTGTTTATTTATTTGTTTGTTTGTTTCTTCACATTTCTGTCTCACCCTTCCAGCTAAAGCTTATGGGCTGGGAGGCTAAATTGATGGAGTTTGCAATCAAACAGGCAAGCAAACAAATGCAGTATTAAAAAGCAAAGAGTTCTGTGGATCGATGGATTTTCAATATGGCCCAAATATTTGTGGTTTGTCAAGAGGCTTTCGGATCCCCAGAGAGGATCTGCATTTCCCCAGTTCCCCACTGTATGGCCTTCCACACAGCAGGGCTCAATTTGTTTAGCATTCAGTACTCCTTTACCACCAGTTACACTGTTCTGTGCCTCGTTTAATTCCCATTCTGGTAGGTAGTAAAACTCACGTGAAGAACTATCTTTAGTTAGGGCCCACTGTGGCAAACATGTGGGTGGGAAGAGGAAAAGCTGTTAGACCAGCAAAGTTGTCTGTGTTCAGAAACTCTGGAGTTGTCAATATTACAAGGGGACCAACTATTGAAGACTAACCTTGGTGAGACTCCAGAGTGAGCTTAATCTTGTGGGGTTTAGAGAATGGACTCTGGGGTCATCTTGGACTGATCTTGAAGAGTGGCTAGGGAGATAGGAAGCAAAACCTAAATGGGAATTGACTTGAATGAAATCCAGTGTGGGAAACTAGGAAGATCTGGAAGTTGTATCTTCTCAGGAAACAACCTTGAGCAAATCTTGGAGAGAGATGAAGCAGTGGATGGAGAAGAGACACAGTGAATGGAGGGGAAAAATAGAAGAGAGAAGGATTGGGCATTGGGGAGATCTGAAGGAGAAACATACACATACATACAGAATTAAAGCATTCATGGACTTAAACAAAAGCACTATAATAAACCAGGTTTTGAATTCCTTTTTCTGTTCCATTGCATGTTGAGATAAATTCAGTTTTAGAAAATAATTGGTATAGACAGATTTGTTGCTTCAACTGTAGTATAGACCACAAGTAAGAAATTTAACAAAGCACAAGGAGTAGACAGAAAGTCAATGGTTAAAGGCATTGAATTCAAGGCAGAAACATAAAGCACTGATAGAGAGAAGACAACTGGATGAAAGAAAACTAAAAATAAATCAGTAATTCAAATGAAAATTTAGCCACAGTATAAAAAAATAATCTCTACCAGGAGAGAGGTGAGAAGCCAGTAAATGGCTAAAAATGAAACATGATTTTTTTTTATTTTTTTTTTTAAAGAAAGAATAAAATTGTGCAATGATGAAAAAGTATTTGAAGAATTATACGTTGTCTAAGAATTATTTTAGTTGTAGTTCCCTTTTAGTTCCCTTCAATATATTTTGTGAAATGTGGCCTCATCTGATTCCTTTTAAGGAAGGATGCCATATATTTTGGACATACTTTCCACACTCTGTGTGACAAACTGGTTGGCAATAGTGTTATGTGGTATTAAAGCAAGTGGAAATGCATTCTAAAATCTGTTTTCCTTAGTTGTTTTGACACTTTTACTGTTGCTTGTAATTATTTATGATACTACCACACACATTAGTACATTTACAAAACAAATTCTCTGCACTATATATTGCAGTACGTCTTGTAAAAATGACAGATTTCGCAACCCTCCCTAAAGCAGTGATAAAAGAGTTATATTCTTAATTCTATTGTAATTTAGATGCAAGTTAGTAATTAGAGTCAGTGCACAAAGTTCACTCCACAGAGAAGACCACCCTGGATAGAGGCTGGAACTATGGTTGCCACCTATGTATGTTTTTCCAGGCCACTTATGAAAAATACATGTTGCAGGCTCTGCATGGGCACCTATCGCACCAATGCAGCCCTGCAACATGTATTTTTCATAAGTGGCCTGGAAAAACATACATAGGTGGCAACCCTAACTGGAACACGCAGGAGTTCAACTATGAGGAACCAGAGATTGAAATTACACTTACACTCACTGCCAACACTTGACCAAAGCTGGTTACAGAGGATGCAGCTAGTACACAGGCAAACCTTTTTAGCTTCAAAATAAGATGAATAATCAGCCTTTGTTTTGTTTTTTGTTGTGTTTTTTTTTTAAGTAGATCTTTTATTGAAAACCATTTGTTGTTATGAGATTTTTCATAAACTAGCTCCAGTTTCATAGAATCCAGTAGACTTACAGTTAGGAAGTTTGTTTCATAATATTTAACCTAAATTTTATTTATTTATTTATATTTTGAATTCCATCATTTATACCCCACCTTTCCTGCTTATGCAGCTCAAGGTGGCTCACAAAAATTAAAATATCATTTAAAAAATCACATGCATAAAATACATAATACAAATAAAAGGGGATGCCATAAAAATATAGAAAGAGGCCCCACCCTCCCTAATCCACCCTTCACACACCCTTCACCCATCTCCCTCACCAAAGGCCTGGCGGAACAGCCAGGTCTTGCACTGATGTCAAAACAAGGCGAGGTCCGGGGCCACTCGGGCCTCCGTCAGAAGGGAATTGCACAGCCTAGGCATAGCCACTAAGAATGCCCTCTCCATTGTAGCCCCCCCGGACCACCTGGGGGACATCAAGAAGGGCGCTCCCGGCAGACTGCTGGGGTCGATCTGGGGCATGGACAGCGAGGCGATCTCACAGATAGGAGGGGCCTAGACCGCTTAGGGCTTTATAGGTAAGTACCAACACCTTGAATTGGGCCTGGAAGACTATAGGCAACCAGTGCAGAACACGGAAGACTGGTGTAATGTGCTCATGGCAACGCGTCCCTGTAAGGAGACAGGCTGCCTCATTTTGCACCTGCTGCAGTCTCCGGACCGTTACCAGGGGTAGCCCCATGTAGAACGTGTTGCAGTAGTCCAATCTTGAGGTGATGAAGACATGGATGACAGTGGCCAGGTCAGAGTTTGAAAGCTGAAGCCGCCTCACTAGATGTAACTAGTGAAAAGCACTCCTCACCACAGCTCCCACCTGAAGATCCAGGCGGAGCTGCGGATCAAGGAGTACCCCCAGACTTAGAGCTAAGGAGACCAGTGGGGGACAAACCCCATCAATGATGGGGGATGTCACACCAGTGTTATATACACCAGCTCTCACCACCAGTATCACCTACATCTTGTCAGGATTTAATTTGTCGGCTCGCCCTCATCCAATCCCCCACAGGCCTCAGACATCGGGTAAGCACCGAGATTGCCGGGTCTGGGTTGGATGAAAAAGAGAGATAGAGCTGGGTGTCATCAGAATACAATATGTCTTTCAACATACTGATGACACAGCACCCCAAACCATCTCACGGCCTCGCCCAGCGGCTGCATATACACATTGAACAAGACGTTAAATCTACTTCCTTGTACCTTAAACCCATTGCCTCCTGTCCTATCCTCATAAATAGAGCTGAAATGAGTACATGAAAAAAGAGGTAAATCATTGAATATACCCTACCTGAACCCAAAATGGCAGTTCAGGTAATAATAATTTTGAGGTTAGGTTTTTTTGGTTTTGCCAGGTGGGTTGGTTTGGTTATTTCAGTCATTCTGATACCTTGATTATGTCATTTTGACAATACTAGCACTATTGCATATGTGCAATTGTTGAAAATTGACATAATAGAAATACCAAAATGACCAAACAACCAAAATAACCAAACCAAAAAAATCAAAATGGAATACCCATAGAACCAGTTATACAGTATCCTTTTGGTCATGGATATTATTAGGCACTCAAAGGGCTACCCAAAAATGCAAACAATAAGCCCACTAACCATTTCAGCTCTGCTCATGAAGAACAATTTCTCTCCATGTCAAATATACTATAAGTGCAGATAGGGTTACCACCTTTAAACTGATGGACTGATTAACAGGTCCAACATTTATGTAGCCAGTAAAATCTGATGAGTCACTACTATAAAGGTAGGAATAACAAAAATGTAATAAGTCAAAACAGACAACCATTTCAAAGTAGAGGTTTTAATTAGATCCTACTCAGTAACTTGCAGGGTCAGACTCTACATTTGTGTTTTTGTTTTAATTCCAAAATTTTCCAAAATCTCATTACTGCATGTGCAGATATTACAAAACACCTTTGCCGTGCATTGTTTCATGGACCCCTTGAACCCTGATGTGTTTCCATTCATTGTCTGTGTGTGATTTCAGGTCCTTGGGTACAGACCATTCAGGATGCTGGTGTGAATGAGCAGTGCAGTAACATTCTCAACAACAAGCGGTTCATGCTGGACATGTTGTATGCCCATAACAAGAAGCCCAAGGATGAAGAGGATAAAAAGCTGGAGGAGAAGGCGGAGGAAAAGAAGGAGGTGGAGTCAGGGGAGGAGAACATCACCAGCCTAGCCAATAGGATTTCTATCCTGCAAGCCAGCAAGCAGACCAAAGATGAAAGTGTCAAGAAAATGGAGATTGGAACTTTGGACAACCAAGGCAGCGTGAAAGCCTTTGCAGAGAAATTCAACAATGGTGAACTGGCCAAGGGGACGAGCTCGCCTGAGAGTGAGCTCAGTGAAAAGGTCTCTGAAAAGACACCAGCGCAGCCAAAGAAGGAATCCGACTACATTTGGGATCAGCTCATGGCTAATCCTAGGGAACTGAAAATCAAAGATATGGATTTTACAGACTTGGGGGACGAGGATGACGTAGATGTATTGGACATGGATATGGGTCCTAGGGACTCCCTAGCTCCCCTTCCCCCACCTCCACCTTCCTTTCTCGGTTTGCCTCCTCCGCCCCCTCCCTTGCTGTTTGGCTGTCCACCTCCACCTCCACCCTCCAGTAATTTATTGGCTCCTCCTCCCCTATTCACAACTCCTCAGGGTTTAGGGTCACCCCAGGTTTCTCGGGGTCAGACAGCCTTCATAAAGAAGAAGAAAACCATCCGTCTGTTCTGGAACGAGGTGCGACCGTTTGAGTGGCAGTGTAAAAACAACAAGCGCTGCAGAGAATTCCTGTGGTCAAAACTGGAACCCATGAAGGTGGACACTTCCAAACTGGAGCACCTCTTTGAGTCAAAGTCCAAGGAGCTGCCTGTCACAAAGGTACACCTGCTGTTTGGTTGGTTTTTAATAATGTCTTTCAGTTCATTTTCTACTAATATGTATTCATTTAGCTAATATTGTACACACATATCTGTTGCAAAAACCAGTGCAAAGTAGCAAAGTTATTATGGCCCAAGCGGTTGTGAAAATCGTAATTAGTCGTATAGAAATTTCCAGTTCATATGAGGAAAGGTTATTTTAACTTTCGGACAACACAATCTATTAAGAAACCAAAAAAATATGCTTTGAAGCTTTAAACAAGCTATAATTTCTGGACACACACGTTTGTGACACAGGTTGTAGCCCTTGAAGATTTTTTTTTTTCTGAATGTTATGCCCTATCCATATAAAACCTGTGCAACACAAACAGCAACCATATAAATATTCATTAATCAAAAAAACAGTTTATAATGATTGTTAAGCCTCTTGCAAATTTACTCATGTTCTAAAAAGTCATGGAAATTGCAATTTAAGGCTCTGGCCTTAACTCACGAGCCATTTAAGCAGTCAAGACGTTGTACAGTCTCACACAGTGTGCTTAATTTCAATTTAGGCTCCGTGCCCCCACACTTTGCATTGGTCTTTCAGTCCCAGTCTTCTTTCTCTGCAGTTTGGGAGCAACACTGAACCTGCAAAATGGAAGGAGTAAAGACACAGTAATAGACCTAGCTAAAACCTCTTACTAAAAAAGCACAAGCTCTGGATAACACGTGAGATATAGTGCCAGCACTGGTGAATTACCAGAACTACTATGTCTGACTTGTTATCCAGAGCTTTTTCTTTTTTAGTAAGAGGTTTTAGCTAGGTCTGTTCCTGTGTCTTTACTCCTTCCATTTTACAGCTTCAGTGTAAATACCTCGATAACACTCAAGAAGTCTCGTCTAAAAGCCACCCATGGTAATTTGAAAAGTCACGTGATGACATCCCGTGAGCATGCGCCACTCATCTAAAAGTGGCCTTAATCTGGAGCTAGCTGGTCTGCCATTTAACACTGTGCTTCTGACAAAGGGAGTCTACTTCCAGGTGGGGCCATTGCATAATTAAAAGGGAGACTTGCTTTCCTTATTTCTCATACCCCTGTCTCTGAGCATCTCTGGCTGATGCTGTGAGGGGGAGGGAGCTCAGCAGATGAAGTAGGCCAGTGGGACTGGTTTAGAGGCGAGGTGGGGCTGTTGGGTTCTGTCTGAACATAATGTCTTGAAGCCAAAGGTATCGCAGGAGCTGGATCTTTTAACCTTTGATGATGTAGAGCTGCTCCTAAACTTCAACACCAGCCTTCTCCCCCCCCCTCTCTCCCTCAATAAATAACCTGGGAATTGATGATCTCTCAATCTGCCATGTCTGGATTAGGGCAGCCTCAGTGTGTATCTCTTGTGTCACTTGCAGCGGTGGCTCTGGGGCATAATTTTAGCTAGGACTGAGTAGCTGTCTCCAGCCGCACATGTGCTCATTAATTATGCAAATGCTCTGAACTCCTGTAGTGGTGCCCCTTGTGATCCAATATGTGTCTGTGCAACCTGTGGGGGACTGAGCAGCTACTCCTCTCTGGATCCTTCATTTGGAAAGGGACACTGTTGGTTTAAATCCAGACCCAAATCAAGGTTGTGTAACATCACCCTGAAAGCAGCAGAAGTGTTTGTTTGATTTATTTTGTAAAAAGCTCTAATTGAAACTGTTTAACTAGCTATACACACCCCTTCAGTGTTTGCAGTCTGTAAAATTGCATGTCTGCTTTGTGTCAATGAACCACCCCTTTAATGAACAAACGTGCATGAGACACAGAATTGGGATGAGGAGGGTGATTATTAGACTCTTCCCGTTTGGCCTCATGGGGAGGAGCCATGCAAAGCTGTTAGAATAGTTTCTCCATTGAGGTGAAGGAATCGTGGTGGCAGTGTTGTTAGAATAGGTGGAGTGTTGTTAGGACAGGAATCCTAAGACTTGATGCTGTTCCCAACTCTGCCACACTTCACGCTTCTGTGCTTCAGATTCCCTATCTGTAAAATGGGGCTAGTTATTCCCTTCCAGCCTTTGCAATACTCCAGGTGAAGAGTTTATTGTCTTTGTTAGTGTAAAGAATTGTTTTTGTGACAATTGGCTGAACATTGTCAAACAAGGAACAAATCCCTGCCTTGTGAAGCTGACTATCTCATTTGTTAATGTTTGTTCAGTGTTTTGCATATACGTAGTACAGCATAAGTGCCGAGCATTGTTACCGTTACAGCACAGAGTGTGTAGCAGGATATTGAACTGCAAACAAACAATGAATAGGGTTGGCATATATGCAAACTTTTAGAGGAAACTTACAAGAAATACAGGTTGCAGGGTTGCATTGAAGTCAATTTGCATATATGTCAACCCTGAATTCAGTGGTTGGAGCCAGACCAGTTCACCATAGAGGTGTGTGCCATGGCAGTTGTGTGAGGAAAAAGAACTGCTACACATTGCTCTGGCAAGTTGAACCTTCCCAGGTTGTTGATTATTTGCTGCTACTCCTACCTACTGACAGATACAAGAAGAAAGAGTTGGCAAGGCCCCAAGACTGAGGTCCCAGAATGCCGTGTTTTGTTCCAGTGCACTGAGCCAAAAAGTCAGCTTCAGTCTAGATTTGCACTGTATTTGCACTGCTCGGAATGGACTCGGACAGGAGTGATGTTTCAGTAGTTCCCTGCTCTGATTTTGCTTTTTTTTTTTTAATGTTCCAGTAGCTGAAAGTGAATGAAAGAGAGGGAAACGTTCTAAATCTTACTATTCTAGTAGTTTCCATTTTGAGCTCTTATTTATTTTAAACAAAGAAAATCCTTCATCCTGTCCTCCTCTGACTCCCTAGTTAATTGCCATAATGCATTGAAAGGTGCGGTACACAAAACAGAATCTAAACAGCTCTTGCCCCATCTTTGGCCCTTTTTACACAGGCAGCATCCACGTATGAACACCCAGAAATGTGAGTGTTCATGCACGGATGAGTCTTGTGTAAAATCCGTGCCGGGTGGGGGTGGGTGGATGTGCGTGCGTGTGCTCCCATGAACATGCATGCACACCCACCACCACCCATGGCCCACGCATGGAGCAACTGGCAAAAACGGCGGTTTCTCCATGGGTGGAGATCAGTGAGCTCCCGTCTACACCCACCCACCACCCACTGCACACAGACCGACGCAAACACTGACACGCACACACCCGCGCGCCGCGCGGCCCATGTAAAAAGAGCCTTTGTTTTTGTCATGAATGTGCACCAGCCTCCCCCTGTTCTAATGGTTAGAGCCCATGGCTCTCAAAACGCACCTGATTGGCCCAATATGATACTGACCATGCCCAATGTCAAGCTGTCCCAGTTTACAGCCATGGACCGCAGCCAATGTTAAAAATCCAGTATGCTGGTACAGGTAAATATTGGATTTATTGGATTAAGCCGATACACCCAAATACCAGCAATATCGGATCTCGGGAGAACCGGAATTCCCACCCCTAGTTTTCACTTTGAATCTGACTTTGTGTGCCCAGGGCACACTTTTGCAAAAGTTGGTTGAAAGACCTCATTTGCAAGAGAAGTGGGGAACTGAGTCACAGCTGTATTTGGAGGTGCAGTGGATTTCACATAACGTCTTCCTGATCACACCTATGTAAAACCTTTCCTTTATTCTCAGTAATTTGTGTATCTTGAGAGCATGGAGGGTTGAATTTGTGTTTGAAGTTGGCAGGGCAGCTCTCCTTTCTTTCCTCTTCATCTTTCATCACTCCCACTCCCACCAAAAGCACACTTGCTGAATACCTTTCCAGAGACAGCTGGCAGAGGGAATAGGTGAATATGCATGTACGCTGCAACATTCATAAGTAAATACCCAGCTTTGAGACTGATTGTGACTGCCAATTCCTTTCATCTGATAATCTCCCTAACCCTATTCTGTTTACAGTGATCACTTTATTCACTACTAGAACGCATCTACCTCTGGGGTTTGAAAGCCTCACAGCAGCACTATAGAATGGTTCTAACAGGGGACTGAAGAGGAAGGGAACAGACAGATGCAAAATAGGAATTATGCTGTCCACCACATGGAGGGCAGGAGTGGGAGTGGGGGGGGGGGGTAGGAGAATGTTGCGAGGTTTAAACATCAAGTGTTCCTAAAATGTTTTGAAAGTCTTGGGTAAAAGAGACAAAATAAAAGAGCACAGCTGGATATTTTAGTGGCATATTCCTTTCTACAGGAGTAGAAAATAAGCTACTTTAGCATCCTTAGGGCTTTACATAAACTTTATGTTTTCACAGTATTACCTTTCAAGTCTTTCTGTCAGAGATATTAATTACTGCAATCTAAACACAAAGAAACCCACTCTCACAGGGACACAAACAGACACACACACAGACAGGGACACAAGAGCACAGAGAGAGAGACAGGCACAGACACACGCAGACAGACACACAGCAACACACACAGAGACCGGCCCCCCGGCCCACCAACCTGCCACCACCAGACGTGCCCTGGCCGTGGAGACCCCACCGCCTTCTTCCCTGAGGGGATCCCCTCCACCTGGTCTGGCCGTGAGGGCTCCCCAACTCCAGGGAGCTCCACCCTGGGCAGGGGGGCGGGGTCCTCCGACACACCAGCCGGAGGAACCGTTCTTTCCGGCTGCAAGCTCCAAGCAGCTAGCAGCACTAGATTGCCAAAGAGGAGACTCCAGGGTCTGATGCCAGGAGAGCAGGGAGGGGAGAGCTATTGGTCCTGGCGTGGTTGCGACTGTAGACTTCATATAGCAGGAGGTGCCCGCAGTGTCTGGATCCAGTGGCAGCTGATGGACTGAAGAGGGGAGAGTTTGTTCAAAGCACCCTAAAGCCTCTACCCCACCCCACCTCCGGTGCTTTACCCACATCTGTGTAGCTCCTGGGACCGGCGGTCCCCACACTCCACAGCCGCCGCATGAAACCCAGGCAGTCCTGCGTTGGTCTCAAAACTGTTGATAACCGGGTTGCCCAACTCCAGTGTCCCATAGAAAATGGCAGGTGGAACAGGAGGGATGTTCGGGGGCCCAGCCCCAGTTTTGGGGCCAGGCCAAGTTTCGCCTCTCCCTGCCTCTCCCTTGGAGGTTACACACAAGCGGTTCCTTAGCAACCTGGCAACAGCCCCAATGCATGTGTGCAACCCGGCAAGAGTTCCGAGGTCGTGAGCCCTGCTAAGACTCCTACCTCTAGCTGACAATGAGCCAGGCAGTGCTGCAGGTGCCGGGGGGGGCAAGGCCTTAACCAAGTCTGCTCTGTGGTGTCCAGTGACAGGTCCATGTGACGGTGGCACAGCAGCAGCTGGCATGATCCCTGCCTGCCACCATGTTTCCTCTCTCGTATGCTGGGACTACATTTCCCAGCATGCCAGATTGCAAAACAGAGCCACCCCCAGTCTGCACACGTGCACCACAGGAGCTTCTAAAACACTCTGTGGAGGCTGCAGCCATGGCAGCAACAGCAGAATAAGTGGCAGCAGCAGCTAGAAGAAAGTAAAAAGGCAGGGAGGGAGGCCAGCGAGAGAGACAAGCGGGCAGGCAGGTGGTGGGGGGTGGCATTAGTTCCTCCACTCCCCATTCTCATCCCCAGGCTGCTGCCAGGGCTGCTTACTTAGAATTTTAGGGTATGGCAGGGTAAGCATGCATTGCATAAGTTTCAGCTGTGCGTGCCTTCCATACACTAAAACAGGCTTTCAAAATCCTTATAACTTTAAAACTACTATTCTATTTTTTAAAAAAAAATAAGCAAAGACATCTCTGGGAAGCAGGCTTGAATTTTCTAAAGCATAGTCAATTTCACAGACGGGCTTTTAAACCCCCCCGAAGGCAATTCAGTGTGAGGTGGTCGGAACAAAGAAAAAAACTGCTCCCCAACCTGCCATTTCCATACAGCTGCATTTTACTCATTTGTTGATGGATCTGGCTGACATTTTCACAGTTTTGGCCTCCCACCTAAGAGACCCTCTATGCAAAATTCCAAAATGATAGAATAAATATTCTTTAAGTTATAAGCAATAAAATGTTTGTGCATTATAATGGAAGTTGCTACTCACCGTAACTATCTAGGCACTAACGTACCTGGATAATGTGAAGTATGTATCTTAAAATGGAATTTTCTGTAGTCTGAAAGAGTTTAAAGATGGTACAGTGCATATACTGCAGCATCTTGCATAAAGGCATTGAAACTAAACCCACTCAAGGGTTAAGTCAAGATATGCTTGTCTTAATTGGGCGGGCGCTCTCTCATCTCCAATACTGAGGAAGAACTGTGGCTAAAACTGCAGTGTTTCTCCTTTCTCTCTAATAAATATAAAGTTGCTCTGGATGGTTCATTTTAAGCATGGATTGGCAAGGAAGGATGAGGATGTTGTCTAGGGTCCATAAATCAAATCATTTCTTGAGACAACTGTGGAGTTATGACATATTTCCTGGTTTCAGGGAGTTTATTGTGTTCATTATAATGCCAATATTTTGATGAATTGGTCTGGCTTCCTTGTAACCGTCTTCTAAATTTTCCATAAATTATTATTAAGCGGTAGATAGATTTAATATATTTATTTTGCAATCATTTGCAACGTAGATTCCTGATCTCCCTTTACCCACCTATTCTCCCTGCCTGTAACCACCACTTTCTAGGTCCTCTGGCATAGCACCCAAATGCCAGCTAGGAAGTTGACTTAGCCAGGTTTCTTTTAAATCCTTGCCGCTTGAATTGCATAAGGATGATTCAGAATGCCAATGTTTTCTTAGAAACTAGGAGATACATGAGGAATTGCACAGTTAACTCCTTCCAGGCCTGTTTAGTAACACAACACCATCTCTCACCATCACTCAGAACATGGTACTAACTTGAGAACTACTGCAGAGTAAGCTCTGAAAACGGTTCAAGTTTGGACATACTTATCCTAGGCCTTCTGAAATCTGTTCTTTCCTTTCTTATTCAGTCCAGCACCTTTCTTTCCACTCAGCCAAATCCTGTTTCCTTCCCAAATTCCCTCTATTCCATCCAGGGTGGTTTAAAGACTTTTAGAGGCCCTGGTAATAACAGATTTTTGAGGCCCCGTATCCTTGCCCCATAGAAAAAGTTACTTAGCTCTCTGCTACCCTCCTCTCTTCCGTGCTCTCCAGGCAGTTCTTCTGACAGCAGGTGGTTCCTCTCTGCTCCAGTAGCTTGTTCTCCAAAAGGCAGGGCTTAATCTGTGCCAGGATTAATCCCCAACCCTGCATCCAAACCCTGTCACAGCCACTACCACACCCATAGCTGGATGCAGAAGTAGCAGTTTCAGTCCCAGTCTGTGCCCCAACAGGGATGTGGGTGATCGACAGTGCCTATGCTGCTGCTGGCAGACCAGCCCACAGCCCAAGCCCCATCAAGCTTAATGCAATTCTAAGCAGGGACTGGCAAAATAGGTGCCGGGAGAAGTCATGGAGCCTAGCATGGTAGATCCTCTGGCCCCATTCTTCTTATGTCTATGGATAGGACTTCAGGGCAGGCCTCAGCCTTGTCCTGCCCCCCCACACACACACTTTTTGTTTTTTTTACCAATTAAGTCCTTCCAAAAAGGCAATGGCTGCAAGCTTGCACATCTCGTTTAAGACTGGGAGATGCAAGCTGAGTCCCCAAGTCATCTGCCACCTATGACTGAGAGCTGGTGAAACCAACCATGGTAGACGGTTTGGGTAGCCCTCTGAATATTAGATGAAGTGTCTGTAACTGCAACATTGCCACTTAGATATGAGAGGTCTGGGGAAGTGCCTCCTTTGTCCCCAGAATGGTTCTGGAATCCAGTCCCCTCCCAACTTTTTTTTTCTGCTAAATCCCAAGCATGCTGTTCCTGCTGCTGTGACTCTTTCCCCTTCCTTCTGACTGTGGTAAGTTCTTTGCATGATCCTTTGGACTGTACTCCCTGACTCGTATTCTCTGTGGGCCTGTATTTTCTGTGTTTATAATCCAGCACCCATTAATCCTAATGCAAGAGTCTGATTCACTTCAATAGTCTTTGGGCTACCACCCCACCTGATGGGGTCATTGTCCATCCTTTACTGTCACTAGAGCTGAGATAAAACAACCCTTCCGTGGAACGGCTGCCAAAATTTTGATCATCATTCGGATTAAACTATTTGTTCATTTGCAGTACCATAGCAAAAATGACGGCAGAATCTTTGGTCAATCTGGTGAAACAATGTTTGTTTTGCATTTCATTGGATTAATCAAAGCGACCAGACTCCATCAGAAACAGAATCCTACAGACTAGCCCTAGTCTGTGTTCTAATCCAAATTTAGTCCTATTCCTCACCCCTCCATTTTAGCAAGTTAACACTGGAGTCTGCTGTTCTCCACTCCTCACAGGACAGATGGTCTTACTGATGGAATGTGTCCCTCCTTCGCTCGGATAGGCAGGATAAACTTGATTGACAGCCTCATCCCATGGGAGTGGCACAGCCCACCACAGAATCCCAGTTCTGTTCCTGCCTTGTTGAGGGTAGGAAGCAGGATCGTGGCTCCCTCTCTGGGAACTTAGGTCTTAGGATATTATTTTATTTTCTTCTTCTTTTTCTTCTGTTCTTCCTGGGCCCACTCCTCTCTCTCTCATCCCACCTCCGGGGCGGCTGGGCTGAGCCGCAGGCAGGGAATCGGGGTCCTTCCCCCTTCCCCCCCCAAGCCAGAGCGGGCCCAGATTAGACGGGGGAGCTGCTGCACTCAGAGCTGCTCCTCCTCAGCAGCCGCTGAGCTTGCTGGGAGTCGAGCCACAGCGGGGCCCTTGGGCGCAGCAGCACACCAGCCAGCCACTTTCACTTTCCCGCGCTCAGCCATGGTGGCGAGAGCTGGGAAGCTGACTCTCTGGGACGCGGACTTGCCCCTTCCCCATGACGCCAGCAGGGAGGTAGGTGAAGCCAGCGCAGCAGCAGCGTCTCCTTCCCGTGCCACGACCACACAGCACAATCGAGTTGCAGGATGGGGTGAGTGAACCTGGGACCTTCCCGGGGATGGGGATTAGACGTGGTACCGGAAACTGTCCTCCTTTGGCTGGGACAGCAGGTGATGGCCTCCCCTCACCTTTTCGAATTCCTCATGGGGGCGGATCCCCCCCGGCCCTCGTAGCCCATGGGAGGGAATCCCCTCAGAGGGAGCGGGCAGTGCTTCTCCCCCTGCATGAGGCTAGTAGGGGCAGCAGAGACCAGGGCCCAGAAAGAAGCCGCTCCCTGAGGAGCAGGGGCAGAAAGAGAAAAAGACCTAGAGGGGACTTCACTTCACACTCCTCCAGCTCCACTAGGAGCTCATCCTCCTCATCCCCCTCATCCTCTCCTTCATCTAGCTCCTCCTCCTCCTCTTCCCTCCCTCCCCCCAAGATCACGCTCCCACCATAGAGTGAAAAAGGGTAAGGGGACCAGATCCTCTCACCATAAGAGGCGCAGAAAGTCCAAGAGGGGTAGGAAATGCCCCCTTTGGGGCCCCAAGGATAAACCCCCTAAGCCCCGTTCCCTTTCCCCCTTGGTGGTTCCCCCCAACAAGGAGGATGGGGAACTCTCAGACTTGGAGTCAGATGCAGGGGAGGAACCTACAGGCAGAGCAGTTAAGCAAGCTCCATGCTAAGGTGTCAGCAGAGTTAGCCATTTTCCCCCCTGCCCTGCCCAGCCCCCCGCGGAACCTCAGGAGACCCCTATGGAGAATAAGCAGGCCTTCCCTAGGGGAACTGCCCCCACCCCAGATTTACCCCTGACTAAATTCTATATTGATACTATCAAGGGGAAATGGGAGTACCCAGCTAGATTTAAGGGTCCTCACAAGTTCCTTAACCGGTTTTACTCAATTCCCAACTTCCAGGAGGAGTTTGTGGGAAAGAGGCGATCCAGCAGATAAGTGGGGCCCAGGCCTTTAGGGCTTTAAAGGTCAGAACCAACACCTTGAATTGGGCCCAGAAGACTATCTATCTGCCCCAGAGCAAGGTGCTCTGGGGTAGGTGAGGGTGGCGGCAGAGAAGTGAAATTCCTGGGTGGGAACTTAGCTGGATATGAAGAAAGAAAGATAGGGAGAAACAAGGTCATGAAGAACCTCTTGTCATTAAATTGAATGGTTGAGGATTGTCTTGTGAGTTTTCCCTGAGTCACCACATACCTAGACCACTTGAATTTCATTGCAACTTTCGTCAAATATCATAGGGTTGTTGGAGTCCATACATGGCTTTAGGGCAGGTAGGTGTGGTTCACTAGGTAAATAAGAACCTTTCAAAACTTCCGCCTTTGGTTTCATTATTGTGTTGTGGCTTAACGTAGTTTTTACTTTTCCCCCTCCTAGCCAGCTATTTCCATTGAAAACAAAATACCTCACTGTCACTCACTGAGCTGATGTCTTCAAGGAACTATCCTCACTGTGTCTAGCTTCTAGTGTTAGCTATGTGGGTTTGTTCCAAAGCATGTCATATAAGAGTTTGCTAGAAGCTGGATTGATTCAACCAAAACCAGAATCCAGAGCTATAAATTTAGAAAACAGGGAATTGTACCATGCAGAGTTTGGTTCAGCGAATGCAGGCAGGTGCTTGTCGAAGTCATGTCCAGTAAGCTGAGAGAGACGAGAGAGACTAAAATTAAGATCAGAGAAGAAGTTTGGGGTTTGGGAATTTTTTGGCTCCATCTCGAGGCATATGTTTTTTGACACAGCTGCAACCAATTTTACTCCTGTTTCTAATCCTTAACTGTGATTTCCACAAAACACAGCTATAAACAGTAACTTCCTGATGCTGTCTCACAAGAAGTTTTTCATTAAGGCTGCAACAAAATAAAATCAAATAGACTTCAGATGGTTGCATGCAGCATGAGGAGTCTGGAGATTTCTGACAGCAAACCGGCAGCATAAGAGGAGTCTACTGGATGATTGTAGGCATTAGAGTATCTTCTGTTGTAGGAAGTTTATTTGCTGGACTAGATGGTTATGAGAACTTGTTAACAGACATCACACGGTCGGATTCACCGGGGGGACCAAGGGGACTGACATCACGCTTGACCCGCCCCACATGTCATCGTTGGGGGCAGGGCTAGTTCATGCTGCTTCCGGTCTCTGCCATGCGGAGGGCTTGTGCGCTTGCTGCATGTGGGGGCTGAAGGGGCAGGCGGGGCAGCCTGGGGGTTGCAAGTACCGGCCCAGGCCCCACCACGCCGCCTCTTCTCTGGCCTGCATGCAAGTGGCAAGCCCCCCGCAGCCTCTGTTTGCCCCTGCACAAGCGGTGCTGCGTGCAGCTGCTGGTGCCGCCACTTCCCTGTGAGAAGTAGGCACCAGTGGCTGCACACTGTAGCACTGCTGGTGGGGGGGCAAACAGAGGCTGCAGGAGGGCTTGCTGCCCGCGTGCAGGCCAGAGAACACTCGGAGGCGCGGTAGGGCCCGGGCCGGTACTTGCAGCCCCCAGGCTGCCCAGCTGTGTCCATCCTGGCCCTGAGGCAGCAGCAGGTGGCTCGGGTGAGGAGCAGAGCCAAGGAGAAGCAGCAGCAGCCCAGTCCAGCAGGTAGGCTGCCCGGCCCTCGTAGCCACCAGCCCCTCCCCCCAAAACCCAGTGCCCTCAGCCTCTTCCCCCCAAATCCCAGTGCCCCAGCCTTAGCCCCATTCCAGCCCAAGACCTGGTGCTCCCAGCCTTCCCCCTAAACCCAGTCCCAATAGCCAGCCCCTCTGCTTTCCCCCC